>JAOANR010000012.1:34277007-34477007 GCA_030278955.1 Hygrophila difformis | reverse complement strand
TACTATTAAATTACTCGAAAGCTAAATTTTTAATTTCAAAAAAAAAGGAAAAAAAAAAAGAGAAAAGAAATGGATAAGTGCAGCAGCTTAAGGAGATTAAAAAATAAAAAAATAAAAAAAAATTCAACGTTTCTTTGGTAGAAAATGACTAAAAACATTGTTTATGGTGGATGAATCATGAATGACTTAAAAGAGTCTGAATTTTAAGAAAAATTGAAATTAAATTACTATAATAATGACATGGTGTGTCACCCGAATTAGTTGACACGACAACTTAAATTAGGATAAACCATTACCCGAGTGACACGTCATCTAAAACCACAATTAAGAAAGAGTGGGATGGTTTATGCATAAATTAACATATGCTTAGTGGATAGATTGAGATAATTCAATTAATATGGAACTGTTTAAAAAATTGTTCATACTTATTGGATGATTTGGGTCTTTTGTTGTAATTATTATGCAAATCTAGAAAAATTATTTTTTCTTTGTCTTTGTTGTACCACGAAATGGATGGATGTCCATGAATGCTAGCATGTAATAGGGAGAACACTTTATAAAACAAAACAGTACAATAATGGCAGAAAAGAGAAAGTAAGAAGAGAGAAAAGGAACTTACAGCCTGGTCCTGAGGAGGGAGGAGCGACCTAAGAGAAGCATACAAAGAATTGATCTTCTTACGACGATCGCGCTCGCTTGCATTATGATTGAGCTTCTTGGCCATCGTCTTCCTCACCCTACTAGTTTTTCTGCTGCTATCATTATTGCCATTGTCATTGTGGTCGTCGTCGTCATCATCATCATCATCATCAATATTGCGGTTGCTGAGTAACAGGGCAGCAGCTTCTTGATGGTGGAACAAAGTAGTATTATTGTTTTCAGAGGAAGGAGAATGCATAAGATGATGATTCTGAATGGAGGCTGCTCCACCAACATAGCCAGTAGTAGTCGTAGTAGTAGTAGTAGTAGTAGTCGTCGCGGGCGTTGCGGGGGTGATAATTTCCTTACCAAAATAGCCATTGAAGTTGTCGAATTGCTCAAATGGATATGAATAATCCTCTGCAACCCAATTCCCAAAGTAGTGCCCGGAGAAGGGAGATGCAGCCAACATTTGCTTTTTGTTTTCTTCCCTTGATCTTCTCTTCAATGAAATTAAATTGAAGGATCGATCAATGGTAGTTTTTGAAATATATAAGTAGATGATGGGAAGAGTTAATACTTTATATAATGAAGAAGTATGTGTAAAATAGAAAAAAAGAAAAATAGGGTTTGTGGAAATGGAGAAGATGAAGTGAGTAGGAATGGTGAAATTGAAGGATTAGCACACGAAAGCTTGCTGCTTATCTTTGTTAAATGATGTTTAGTAATGTTTAATATTGGGTTAAGTGAGGAGGGCACGTGGAGAACACGTTTTGTGGTGTGTAAGAGTTTGATCCTCACGTGGAAAACACACTTTCTTCTCGTGTTGATCTGCCCCACACGACATCACCATCACTCATAACTCACCTATTAAACCTAATAATTAATAGCTGGTACTACACTATTGCGGGTTCATTAAATATATAAAATATACTTTCCATTATTTCATCGTCTACATCAATTTATATTCACATAAATTGTGGAGACATATGTGTGTGGTGAGATTGATATTTGGATGAAGTCTTAATGGGTGTGGTTGGAAATTAATGTTTGAATTTTTATGGATATAAAATATTTTTCATGTGTGAGTGAACATATATCTTGAAACCTTGTAGGTGAATTAATGATGATATATGGCATATGGAAGCATTTGTGTGGATATATTATGGCCGGTAAGGGCTAATGTGTTGATATTATATTATGCTTACATAGGAGTTCCCTTGATGAGGGTATCTCATAAGTAATTACCTTGGTGCTTAAGGGAGTGAGGTTTAACTAATTATCTTATAGTCATTGATTCCCTTTTACTGAAAGCACGATTAAGGATAGAATTATTGAATTTAGTTTGGGAGTTAGAATCATCTCATGCTTAAGTGTTGACCCAGTGTTTTGTATGTGCTGAATGAATATTTTGTATGTGTTGAATGTTTTTATATAGCGCATACACCATTAAATACTAAGTACACATCTCATCGGGTCAGCACTTTAGCGCCTACTGAATGTCACCCATTCGGCACTCTATTCAAACCCAAATGATTATATGTAATTAGAATCATGCATCATGTATATTGGGTAGGAAGGGCTCATGAATTATACTCCCTCAGTCCCATCCCAAACGTTTCATTTGGACTTTTTACACTATTCATTATGCATGCTTGATCTAAAATTTTGTTGTAGTTATATAAGAAAAATATAGTCAAGTTGGATCTTGTTGGATTCGTATTTCGCATATTTTCAAAATATATATTTTATATAATTTTCACTTCTCTACATTTTAAGATATTAACTATTGTTAAATAAATGCACTGGACGATGCATTTATTTAACATTAGTTAATATATTAAAATATAGAGAAGTGAAAATTATATAAAATATATATTTTGAAAATATGCGAAAATACGAATCCAACCAGATCCAACTTGACTATATTTTTCTTATATAACTACAACAAAATTAATGGATCCTCCACTAATTTCTGTTAAATAAATGCATCGACAAGAGTGCGTACAGTCAGCTTCAACGGCGATCCTAATTAATGGATCCCCCACTAATTTCTTCAAAATGCAATGGGGATTGAGACAATGTGACCCGTTATCTCCGTACCTTTTTGCGCTTCTTGTTGAACTCTTGAACAATATGATAAATAGAGCAGCTGGGTTGGGGTGGATCAGGGGGGCGGTTGTCACACACTTACAGTACGCCGACGATACTATTATATTTTGTGATGGAGACATTCAACAAGAGTTATGTATTAAGAAATTGCTTCATTGTTTTCAGCTGACGACGGGTTTAAAAATCAATTTTCGCAAGAGTTGCTTGCATGGTATTAATTATTCGGAAGAAGAGGTGATAAATGCAGCTGGCATCCTGGAATGTGAGATTGAACAGTGGCCAATGAAGTATTTGGGAATCCCCATCGGGGGAAGAATAAATGGGGTGGAAATTTGGAAGCCGATAATTGAAAAGGTGGAAAGAAGCCTGGCGGGTTGGAAAGGGAAATTGTTATCTCAAGCGGGAAGGCTATGCTTGATCAAGACAGTGTTAAATAGTGTACCGGTTTATTTTATGTCCATATTCAAGGTTCCAAAAAGTGTAGCAGACCGTTTAGAGAAATTGAAGAGATCCTTCTTTTGGAATGAAGGGGATGGCAGAAGGAAAATCCAAATGGTCAATTGGGAAACAATATGCTTGCAACAAGAAGTTGGCGGGTTTGGAGTTTGGGATGTTAGGAAAATTCAACACAGCACTACTTTTTAAGTGGAGATGGCGGTTTGGAGAAGAGGATTCATTGTGGAAGGAGGTGATCAACGCTAAATACAACGGTAGGGAATCACCATTAATTCCGGAGGTAAGTGTGGGTAGGTCAATATGGGGTAATATAAGTAAGGCATGGGAAGGGTTGATCATGCAAAATTTGGACAGATTTTACAAAATTCAAGTTGGGGATGGTTCATCAATTCGGTTTTGGACGGACTGCAGGGTGGATGGCGGGCGTACTTTAAAAGAATTGTTTCCTCGGATATTTACATTAGCAACTAACAAGGGAGGGAGGATCGCAGAGTTTGGGGTGTGGAATGGAGTTATTTGGGAATGGAATATTACGCTTCGCAGGCCCTTGTTTGATTGGGAAGTAGGGGTTTGGGAGGAATTTATGGCAATAGTAAGTAGGCAGAATCTTTGTCGATATATGGTGGATAGGGTTAGTTGGATTAGAGAGGGAAACGGCAAGTTCACCTTAAAATCTTGTTTGGGACGAGTTGATGGAGTAGAGAACGAAGTGGCAGGAGACTTTGGCGAAACTACTGGAAGCTGAAATGCCCGCCGAAGGCCAAACTATTAGGGTGGAGAGTGCTATAAAGAGCCCTTCCTATTCGGGAATTTCTGGCCAGAAGGCAAATTATCCAGGTACCTAACATTCTTTGTCCTTGTTGGTGGTTTAGAAGAGGAGTCATTGCATCATTTATTCTGTAGATGTACTTTGGTGAGTCTGGTTTGGTATTGTGGGTTGCATGGTTTGGAGTAGGTTGGGTGCTGCCTGGCAATGTAAGATCATTATTGGAAGGTTGGTTTGATGTTGATACAATGAAGGGTAGAAGGACATCTTGGATGCTTACGGGTTTAGCCATAATTTGGACTGTGTGGAAGTTGATGACTGAGGCGGTGTTTAACGGAAAGCAGTTTTATAGTAAGGTGGTGACAGAGGGTGTTAAATGGCTAGTCTGCTCATGGGCGAAAGCAGGAGGATTCGATATAGACGTGAACCTCGAATGCTTGGAAGGTATTTGTAATACCCCGGAAAAAATGGCTTAAATGGAGTGAAATAAGCTACTCATACCAACAAGTTACCTTTCTTTCTTGGTAACTGAAACTTTTGACAAGTTTCGTTAACTCGAGCTTTTGCTAGAATTATACCAGGTTAGATTTATTAAATGAAAAGCGTTATGATTCACGGGAAAGGGTTTAGAGATATATCAAGATTATTAGTCTTTTTATTACTCAAGTATGGTGCTTTGGTTTCAAATGGCGCTGTGGTCCTCCCTGTCATGAAATGTTGACAAATCTCATGGCATAGCCGGGATAGGTTGATCTTCAGCCTGTCACACTGAGGATCCCCGGCAAATATGCCATGATATTTCTCATCAATTCCTGCCATAAGATTTCCTGCCATGAAACTTTTGTCAGATTCCCACTACATGAGTATTTTCCGAAAAAATCATGGTCCTGGTTTAGATTTTATTTAATGAAACCAATTTATGATGGCGGTGTTGTGATTAGGGATATATTTATACGTAGTCATATTTTTATTGCTCGTAGTTAAGAAACTGTGCTCCCGAAAGCGCACGGAGTCAAAAATTGCAGTAATTTATAGTAAGACCGGATCGTTCACTGGAGGATGTGCGATAGAAGCAGGTCCCACGTCGTTTTACTAGATTTTCCATTCGTATTGCTCAATAGGTTTGAAAGGTGATTAATAACTACTGACATGAATGTAAATTAGATCTAGAAAGCAGTTAAATTAATCTACAAAGCAAATAATTCTATTCTAGAAAGCGGATAAGAATTATTCTAGGAATGCGGTAAACATTATCTATGAAAGCAGGGAAAAGGATCGTTGTGCCAACCGTGAAGTTGAGTCACAATGTAGACAGAAAGGACAGGAAGGAAAGAATGAAAATTGGACAAGAGTGAGATACAGCAATGTTAAACTTCCATTTTCATACGCAGATCTTTGTTTGGGATAATTCTATCAGATAGCTAATTCTCATGCTCTCAATAAGGCTTTCCCTTTAACAGACAGGTACTTGCAACATGAGTCTACATGTTCTTAAGACCGCAAATTCTAAGATACCACAGATTCGTAACTGCCCTGGCCTGGGTGTGTTACTTCATCTGTGGTGGAAAAGCAACACCCGACATATCATTTATTGAAATGCCAAGTACCACTATCATTCTCCCATGTCACACCCAAAGATTTGAATTAAGCCATAAACTATCCCTTAACTGTCAATCCTAGTAGCAGTTACACAACTCTCAATACAACCGAGTGACCTCTACTGAAAGCGATTAAAAGAAAGCGGTAAAGAAAGCATTTAAAATCCTATCACTCGGAGGTTTTGAAAATCTGACCCTGGTAGTAAAAGACAGCTCCCCGTCAGAATGAAGGAGTATGGATCAAGAATTCCCGGCTCTCAGTGAACCACTTGGTGTGTTCACTTCCTTCCGGGTGATTATGAGATACAAACTAATGAAACGAACTAATAAATTAGTTCGTTCCGGATGCACTCACTCAGGACTCAAAAGTAGGCTTTGGCAGAAGAAGATAGCAGTTGAAAGAAAACTCAACCCTATCTTGGAAAATAACCAAGGCCTGAATGATGTTCCTCTAAGATTATTTACTACACTGTATTTGAATCCAAGTGGACCCCATCTCGGTGTAGCACTTAATCTTACATTTCCATCAACCAGCAATTTCGGAAAATAATGGATTTGAAAATCATTCCCTGTCAGGTACTAGACTCTCAGTTAAAACACAGACCCTTTCAGTCTAGGCGAGACCTAATCGCTGAATCTGCTTCTTAATTCCCAAAACATAACCCTTGATAGAATATGAATTAGTCATAACTGAAGAATTTATCCCTTACTCAGATCCGGATTTTATAAAGAGGCTTTTGTTGGAAATTTATAAAGCAATATCTGTTTAAGATCTAGACTTCTATTGTCCAAGGGAAGGATCCCAAAATAAGTACAGACCACAATAGTATATAATATTATCATGCATAAAGATATATGGAAGTGTAAAATTAATTGACCCAAAATATAGATGCGGGTCTAGACAGAAGGTGAAACACAGAATGAAGTGGTCAAGGGACCAAAGTAATGGCAGAGTAATCAGGTGGACTGTAAACATCTACTGTCCAATTTCCCAATCACTCGGATGGAGCGAATTTAGACAGCTTAGACCCTATAATGGTGGTGTCAACACCAGTTGGGCCTCCACTGTCTGTGAATTCGGATAAAGACCTACATGCTTCCCTTCTATAATGATCATCAGTTAGCATTGACTGATGCCAACTGACTCCCAGTACAGATTGGAATTTGGGTTTGGAAATTAAGATAATAAAAATAAAACTGTATCTGGATGGAAGTCAGTCGAGCAGCTATTACAACCCCGGATGGGCGAACCGCCAAGGCTTCCACTGACAGCCATTCAGACCATGCAAAATAACAATTAGTAACTAATACCCAGAACACGAGCTAGTTATCCATGAGGGAGTACCCGCCAACATTAGTCTGATGTATTCTTTACTAATGGTTCCACACAACACACAGAGACAAAATAAATAAGAAACAAAAGAGGATCCATTGTATGAGAGACATTGGTTTCTCATGCAAGGTTGTGGATTGGGTCCACATGTGATAGTCTTAAATAATCCTTCCTACCATAATTAATTACAGTCCAGATTATCTGTTTAAGCCATCGAGATTTCGTTTATACAAGAGTGTTTTAATGGCAATTGAACAAAGGTCCTTTAATCATGATGATTATTGAAGAGTGATTATTGCTAATCTCAATTTTTAATCATTAATGAGTCAAGGGTTCAATCAGTTAAGTGATGCAAATGGAGAATCAAAATTTGGGCAGCATAACACCCTATATTGCAATTCCAGAATGTTACATCCTAACCCGTGGGGCTATGATGTGAGTGTTGCAATATAAAATAGGGAGAGAATGAAATTTGTTTGAGATCAAATAGAGAGAGGAACCCTTGTCGCGATATCATAAATTCTGTCGCGGACCGAGATCCGCGACATGGACATCCCGACAAGTTTTTAGAATTTTTGGCAGCATAACGCCTCTTTGTCGCTATGTGAGATTTTGTCGCGGAACGTGGTTCCGCGACAAGGGTGACATCGCGACAAAGTGTTTTCAGAAAATTCTAAGGCATTTGAACCCTTGTCGCTATGCATGGAAATTTTGTCGCGGAACGTGGTTCCGCGACAAGGTATTCCGCGACAAGGTGTTCAAAAGTCAAGGAACATGGCACAATTTTTCTGTCTCGGAATGGGATTTTGTCGCGGAACGTGGCTCCGCGACAAGATGATTCCGCGACAGAAAGCCACGAAGACAAAATGCAAGAGTTTGGCTCCTTTGTCGCTATGCATGGACAGTTTTGTCGCGGAACGTGGCTCCGCGACAAGGTATTCCGCGACAAAGGGTTTTAAATTATGGAGACAAGTGTCTTGAAACACCTTGGTCGCGGAACAGCCATTCTGTCGCGGAACGTGGCTCCGCGCCAGAAGGCGGTTGGCGCCCAAGGTGGTTCAGGACAAAAGTCAGAAAAAGCAGAAATGAACAGTGGCATGCAAACAGCGTGATCTCACCCTATTTCAGATCAAAAAGCTATTCTAAGCTAAAAATAAGCAAGAAACATTCAAAATAAGGAAGAACATGCTTAAACAAAAATAACAAGGCTGGGCAGAATATTAAAAATAAAGCAAGAGTCCTAATCTAGGGTTTGATCACACATCCACACAACATTATCCATAATAAGCCAACAGTAAACATAAAAATAACAAAATGGGGGTCAAATGACCCCAAAATGAAAAAGAAAGCATAAATCCATGGGGTGTGAGACCCATTTCATGATTTGGGACACAAATGATGAATGTTTTCCCATATTATTGAAGAGGTATTGTTAATACCCATGATTTGGGTATTACAAACCCTAAAACAAGAGTTTAGAGACCAAAACATGGTGTAAAGTGGCTATCTAAATCACTGTGAACAGTAAAAACACTAAACTAAGCTGAACTAAGAACAAAAATTAAATAATACATGAAAAATAAACCTAAACTACTCTACCTAAGAGAGAACTCCTACTGCTTGCCTTCAAGAACTTCTAACAAAATTCCAACCTTCCAACAACCCTTAGCTCATGGGAGACACCTCATATTTATAGAAGTGTAACCCTAAGCCCATGGGCCTTGATTCTAGCCCATTGTGTCTTAAGACATCACACACATCACAGCTTTGTCTCGGAACATCAAGTTGGTCGCGGAACACACTGCATGTGGCAAGGCTTCTCGACTGGGTCTTGTGTCTCTATTTGTGCATCTTGGTCGCGGAACATGCCTTTGTCGCGGAACATGCCATCGCGACAAAGGTCATCGCGCCAGGGGCTTGGCTGGTCTCTTCTTCATTTGGGGCCAGTTGGTCGCGGAACACTGCATCGCGCCAAGGGCTTCCGCGACAAAGGTCTTCCTGGGCCTACTGGATTGGGCCAGATGGGTCGAAAATATTCTTTTTGTGGGCTTTTCTATCTTTTGCCCATCTTTTTGTTTCCTTTTCTTTTTCTCATGTTTTTGGATTTTTCTAACATAAATATGTAATAAAATTACATATTTATGTCTTTTTCACACCAGCTTATTATTTTTACAATTATGCATAAATCAGTCCAATTCGACTGCTTTCTTACTTAATGTAAGACCGGAATGCGATCAAATGCCCGTTTAAGACACGGAAATGGATTGAAAATAATGGTCATTTTTGGCCATTATCAACATCCTCACATTTAATACTGATCGTCCCCGAGCAGTCAGAGTCAATGTTCGTAAGAACACGGACTCTACATATTCAATTCATTTTCGTGGCTTCATAAATCACATCCTTTTTGGATTGGGATAAGACAATCGAAAATTACAAGTATTGAATTCCCTTGATTGCAGTGTTTAATGAAATGATACTTGCTCACTACATCGGGCCTACAAATCAAACATTATTATCAATCCTTCATGAATATCATGTTTGAAAGATGCAAAGATTAAAAATTAGAATTAAGGTATGACATGAACATGTGTAATAAGAAAAGGCCTCACTTATGAGAGAATCGGAAAATTTCACTCACTCTCAAGGGAAATTATTGCACTAAGAAGTGGCAAGATTTATTCTATCATAACTTGGCAATTTTTATTTAAAATTTATGATCATCAATATTTCTTTCTTTTTGATTTTCTTTCTTATTGCATGACATTAGACTATTGTCTAATTGCTTGTCATTCGCAATTTATTGATGTTGAATGAAATTCAACTTTTTTTTTTTTTTTGATGAATCGGTTTATAAAATACCGATTTATAGTTTCTATTCATTGATGATCAAAAATTGTAATGCCTTGATAGAATTCATCCCTGCACACTTGGGTTTGAATTTCTTGGTCTTTTTATAAGGCTAGGAATAATATGAAGGGTTTCAAAGAAAAATTAGGCTTATAGGCTCAAATTGGTTAATCCTAAAGGGAAATATTTTTGGGTTTGGATTTCAAACGAAGGCCAAAAATTTGGGTTTTCTAGGTGCCTCGATCATATGCTCGATTTCAGGAATATGGCATGGTCTTGAATCGGTCCCAATTGCAAGTTCTAGTTTCCTTTAATCAAAATGATTCACACATCAAAGAAAATGAATGAGTAAAAGTGACTCATGGCTCAAATCTCACAAGGTTGGGTTAATTCATGTCATGCAATATTCTCAAATTTAATCAAAGCTTAATTCTAACAATTTATTCACTCGAGATCTCTAACATGCAGATTTATTACCCAATAAGCTGATCGCATCATTAAATTTTTTATAGCTCAAAACCTCAGGAATTCATTTCATGCATGTTCTCAATTATATTATCCCAATTTAAAAGTTTGAAAATTTAATCATAAGCCTAAATTCAACCGGTGAATTTAGAGCAAGTTTATGCATATTTTTGCTGGTTATTTAATTGAAAGCAGTAAAGAGGCACTGCTGACATACTGAGTATGTCAACAGCATATTTTTGGCCTGACAGTCACTTATTCATCTCGGACTGTGCAGACATCTTTTCAAAGGAAAGCAGTAAAGAATTGTTCAGTGGTCTCAAAAACTGAGTTCCAATTTTAGGGAAAGCAGATAAATACAACCGATGCAAGGGATTCTCGTGCATTTGACACAAACCTGCACACACAAAAAGGGGACATCCCTTGTAGAATACTACTACTAGACTGGGAATAAAACTAAGCAGGGTAAATTCGGATTCATCCTTCTTTCTTTCAGAACATGTATCTAGCCCAGTGGAGATAGCTGGATAGCTCACACCGCAGACACCAATCATTGGGATCTGTTATGGCCTCGTGATCCCTGGGGCAGTAAACTCTGCCTTCCTGATCAGCCCATAGGAATGGGGTGTCTGGTTGGTCAACCATCCATTCGAGGACATTGACGGATGTGTCTCGGAAGACTGACCAACTTGTCACTATCCTGTCAATCATCCTGATTCCCTGCTCGACCTGCCCTGCGTCCTCCTTGCTCATGAGCATCAACCCGTAGGCGAAGATTGTCGCTTTATGATTGTCCTCAATCCCCAGGCGTAGCAGTTCATAGGCTTGCTCTTCTTTCTCTTCTGCGAATGCCATCATTGCTGGAATGATTTGGAGATTGTGGTTTCCAGCCTGGTCGCATGTCCGAAGGAATCTCCGCTTCTCCCAACGATAATACTCCCGCCCTCTCTTTATAGTGGATGAGTTGACCTCGCATCGTTTGTAGACGATGGAGAGGTTCCCGGCATCCCTGAATTTCTTGCAGGTTCGCTGTGCCTTGAAGACTTCACTGATGTCATCCTCTCCTATACGAGAGAGGATTTCACCCAGGAGTTCGAGGGGTAAGTCCAGCAGATGGGTTTCTTCGGGTGCAGGGTCTGGGTTTGGAAGATTGTCCCTGAAAAGATAAGAAGTGATGAATCCAATTTTTATGTAATTTTCAGAAATTATTCAAGTTCAGAAACCAACATCCTCACATTTAGAGCTTTGCTCTAGATGTGAGATTATTAAATTTCTGGCTTGAATTTTAATTTAAAGCATATGTAAATAATATTTGGTTTTAAATGGGCTAAGGAGCCCAAAATAAAATAAAATTGGCCATTGGGCCTAAAATCTTTTTAATGGGCCATAGGGCCCAAAAGTTTTTAATTTTTTTAAACAAGTCCGAGACACTTGTTGGAAGTGGAATGAGATGGATGGATGGAAATGGAATGCTCGAATATTGGAATGTGCAGTGGAGGCGTGGCGGAACGGATTTGCTGTTTCTGGATAGCTTGGACTGTTTGGACAGTTTCAGCATCCAAAAATTTGCAAACACTGTTTTTAATTTTAAAAATGGTTGACTTGTTTTATTTAACAAAGGTGGGATGTGAGTGGTCCCATTTTGGATTTTTGAAAAGGATAGCAGTTGGGTGACAAAAGTGCTGCTATCTTACTCACACTAGTGTTCCATTGGGAACAAAATACTCAAGTCAAACATTAAACAAAAATAACTCTTTTTGTCTTTTTCTAAAAGGTTGCTTTTATTAAAAGTGGAAGCTTCCTATTGGGTGTTTGTACTATGTTTCCATAAACAAACAAACATTTATTCCCATGAGATTTCTAACATGGGAACAAATGTGCCCAAAAAGATCTTACCTCTTTTATTACACCAAAATAACACTGCACATCACATCAAGATCAATCAAACCAATAACATCAAGATATTCAAAACAATACCCAAATGTTCATCAGTTTGTTCTTTCCAGTTTTAAAACTTCAAAAATCTTATCCATTAACAGTTTTAAAACAAGCTCTCAAGTAGGTTTTTAAGGGTTTCAAAAAGGACTTCAAAGAGCTCCTTAAAACCAAGAGCATTCAAAATCGAAAAACAAAGAAAACAAAAACTCACACAAACCACATTATGTCATTCTCAACCCAAAAATAAGAAAAAGAAGCCAAAGAGTTCGATAGAGGCCATGGACAGGTGGGAAAAGTGGGTTTACCCTCCCCTCCTTGGCTCGGGTCTAGGCACGGGTCCAAGGTTTGGGAGGAGTCCATGAAATCGGTCCATAGTTTCCCCTAGAAAAGGAGTGATAAGGGTGCGAAGAACACGTGGTGTTCGTTCGGATGAGAGAAAAATGGGGGAAAAGAAGATGAAGAAACTGGGGGAAGTTGAAATGACAGGAGGAAGGTGAAGAGAAACTGGAGGGGGTGGGGGGGTATAAATACTTGAACTTTTGTCGCGGAACAAGGTTCCGCGACAAGGCATAGCGACATTAGAGAGGTCGCGGAGTTGAGGGTTGGTCGCGGAGTCATGCTCCGCGACAAGGCTACCGCGACAAAGTTCAGTATGGAGACAGTAAACGCAGGTTGTGTCGCGGAGCAGGGCTTGGTCGCGGAGTCATGCTCCGCGACAAGGTGCATCGCGACAAGATGTGGGGAAGGGTTAAGAAGGAAAAGGGATTTTGTCGCGGAACAGGGCCTGGTCGCGATGCATGACATCGCGACAAAGGTCCTTCCGCGACAAAGAATTTCTGAATTTTCAAATTTTCTTGGACTGGGCCCGAGTATGATGTTGGGCCTGCGTCCATTTTATTTGATTTGGGCTAAATAATTTCAGTCCAAGTAAATTCAAAATGCTGGGCTGAAAATTAAATAATCCACTTGCATAAAATTAGGTTGGGTCAGTTCCATTTTATCTGTGAATTTTATTTCGGGTCTTGAATTTCTTCAATTCCCGAAAACATTTTCTCAGATTTATAGAACTAATCCAACCAAGAACCTGGTTTTTCCATGTTACTCTTATCTGCTCCTCTTTTTGGTGGTTTCAAACTTCTGCAAGACAGACAAATAAGACGCATTAGATTTTCTCCAAAAATCAACATCCTCACATTTAGAGTCTTAGTACTCTAAATGTTTAATTGATCTTTGGGTACTTTCTTGCTATGAAATAAATACTGTAAATATATACTATATATATAAACTGAAATTTTTGTATTTTTAAATGCTGTTTCTTATTGAGTGTAAGCCGGGTCTGCCACTGCTTGGCTTTCTTTCTCCGGATCGAACTGTCCGAGGTACTCTTTCAATCGCTGTCCATTCACCACTATATCGCCCCTGCCAGTTCGAATCCTGACAGCTCCATTTTTGAACACCTCTAGTACTTCATGTGGTCCTTCCCATCTAGATTTGAGCTTTCCGGGGAACAGCTTCAACCTAGTATTGAACAATAACACATGTTGACCAACATAAAAATACTTAGGTTTGATCCGGCGATCGTGCAACTTCTGGGTCCGCTCCTTGTAAATTCGAGAGCTTTCATAAGCTTGCGCTCGTATTTCCTCAATTTCATTGAGGTCCAACTTACGTTTGCTCTGAGCGACTTTCGGATCGAAGTTAAGCGTTTTAACGGCCCAGTAAGCTTTATGCTCTAGCTCTACGGGTAAATGACAGGCTTTTCCGAAGACCAGCCTATATGGAGACATCCCGATAGGAGTCTTATATGCTGTGCGGTATGCCCATAGAGCATCATTGAGCTTACGTGCCCAATCCTTACGGGTTATCCCGACAGTGGCTTCGAGTATGTGTTTGATTTCGCGATTGGATACTTCGACTTGACCACTAGTCTGGGGATGATAAGGCGTGCCTATCTTATGGAGGATCCCATTTTTACTCATTAAAGTTTCAAAACCTTTATTAATAAAGTGTGTTCCTCCATCAGATATCACCACCCTAGGTACGCCAAATCGACTGAAAATGTTGTTCTTGAGGAACTTGATGACTTGGCTACCATCATTGGTCGGTAATGCGACAGCCTCGACCCATTTGGATACGTAATCGACAGCTACCAAGATATAGTAGTTTCCACCAGATGGTGGAAACGGTCCCATGAAGTCAATGCCCCATACATCAAAGATCTCAAGCGTGAGAATCCCCTTTTGAGGCATCTCATCCCTCTTGGAGATGTTTCCTAATCTTTGGCATCTGTCACAGCCCTTAACAAATGTCCTGCAATCCTCATAGATGTGAGGCCAATAAAATCCACATTCGAGGACCTTGTGGGCCGTTCGAGCGGGACCATGGTGACCTCCATATTCTGATTCATGGCATTTTCTGACAATTTGGTAAGCTTCATGCTCGGTCACACATCGCCTGATTATTAAATCAGGGCAGTGTTTGAAGAGATAAGGTTCTTCCCAGAAGTAACTTAATACATCTCGTTTGAACTTATTCCTCTGATGATAGTTCGAAAACTGGGGGGTTACTCCGCATGCCAAGAAGTTAGCGATGTCGGAAAACCATGGACAAGCTTGATTATGCAGATGCAACGCGAACAACTGTTCGTCCGGGAAATCTTCATTAACGGCTTTTTCCTTTTTATCATTATCTAATCGAGATAAGTGGTCAGCAGCACCATTATCTCGACCTCGCCTATCTTTTATTATGATGTCGAATTCTTGCAACAGAAGTACCCACCTGATTAATCGAGGTTTTGCATCTTGCTTGCTAAACAAGTATCTCAATGCTGTATGATCGGTGTATACTATGGTCTTTGTACCTATCAGGTACTGTCTGAACTTGTCAAACGCGAAGACTACAGCATACATCTCTTTCTCCGTTGTGGTGTAGTTAACTTGGGCTTCATTCAGGGCATGACTTGCGTAATGAATTACGCAGTGTCTCCCATCCTTATGCTGTCCAAGAACTGCGCCTACGGCGAGACCACTAGCATCGCACATTACCTCGAAAGGCAGTGACCAATCGGGTGGTTGCACTATCGGTGCAGAAACCAACATCTTCTTGAGCGTGTCAAAGGCTTGGACACACGCTTCATTTATTAAGAAAGGATTTTCTTTACAAAGCAGATTAGTGAGCGGCTTGGCGATTTTAGAGAAATCCTTAATGAATCGCCGGTAAAAACCGGCATGCCCTAAGAAGCTTCTAACTGATTTGATCGAGTTAGGAAGAGGGAGATTCGAAATGATGGAAACTTTGGCTGGATCAACTTCAATGCCTGCACGAGAAATGCGATGACCTAACACTATGCCCTCAGTGACCATAAAATGGCACTTTTCCCAATTTAAAACCAAGTTAGTGTCCTCACACCTCTTTAAAATCTTAGCAAGATTGGTCAGACAATCTTCGAACGTATCTCCATACACAGAGAAGTCATCCATGAAGACCTCAATGCATTTTTCGATAAATTCAGAGAAAATAGACATCATGCATCTTTGAAAAGTAGCAGGTGCATTGCACAAACCAAAAGGCATCCGTCGATAGGCAAAAGTGCCGTACGGGCAAGTAAAAGTGGTTTTATCATGGTCTTCACTGGAAATAACAATCTGATTATAACCAGAATAACCATCCAAAAAGCAATAAAACTCTCTCCCTGCCAACCTCTCAAGCATCTGATCAATGAATGGCAATGGAAAATGGTCCTTGCGTGTGGCCTCATTCAGCTTCCGGTAATCGATACAAACTCTCCATCCGGTCACTGGCCTGGTTGCAACCTCTTCTCCTTGCTCATTCTTGGTTATGCACATCCCTCCTCGTTTGGGCACGACCTGCACCGGGCTAACCCATTTGCTATCAGAGATAGGATAGATTATACCAGCATCTAAGAGCTTGATAACTTCTTTCCTTACCACTTCCTGCATAAGGGGGTTCAATCGCCTCTGAGGTTGACGGGAGGGTTTAAACTCTTCTTCCATTAGAATCCTGTGCATGCAAATAGAAGGGCTTATTCCTTTTATATCAGAAATGGTCCAACCTATTGCATGTACATGTTTCTTAAGAACGACCACCAGAGCATTTTCTTGCTCTTGGGAGAGCTTAGCCGAAACAATCACGGGTAACTTTTTATGTTCTGCGAGAAACGCGTACTTGAGATGATCGGGTAGTGTTTTAAGTTCAAGCTCTGGTGGACATTCAACGGAAGGGAGTAGTTTGCGAGAATTGGGTAGTGGGAGAACAGATTTACCTTCGGGATCCTGCATCAGTACAGGATCCTCTTCCTCCTCCTGGTTGGCGTCATCATGGAAGTCGATGCCGTCAAACTCCTCCAGATCCCCTGTTTCGGGATCGGCAAAGTGAACGGCTTTGCATCCTTTGTGCTCCACGCCAGCAGGCTTCAGTACCTGCTTTGATGGTTCATCCAGCATCATTTCACAATCAAGTTCAGAGTCTAGCTCTTCCCTAACTATTACATTTTCAAATGAGAAACAAGAACTGTCATTCGGAAATTTCTGCAATTTCTCCATATCAAAGATGATCTCCTCGCCATCGACTCTTAAGGTGACTTTTCCGGATTTAGCGTCAATCAGTGCACCACCAGTGGCTAGAAATGGGCGTCCAAGGATAAGCGGCATTTCAAAATCCTCTTCAATGTCGAGGACGATGAAGTCAACCGGGAAAAGAACCTGCCCGGTTTTGACCACAACATCCTTGAGGATTCCTACGGGCTGAGTGATCGATCTGTCTGCAAGTTGCAGTCTCATCTTGACCGGTTGAATTTCTCCAAGCTTAAGGCGAGCAGCCATAGCTAGTGGCATCACATTGATGCTTGATCCTAAATCACAAAGCCCCATACTCACTTTGGCCTTTCCGAATTGTACTGGGAGTGTGCAACATCCGGGGTCCTCTTTCTTTTCAGGCATTCTCCTCTGAACGATGGCACTGCATGTGCTGTTGAGAATAATTACCTCTTCCTGCTCAACCTGCCTTTTTCCTGAAATCAATTCTTTCAAGAACTTAGTATAGATGGGCATTTCGGAAATCATTTCTGTGAGAGGAATGGTTATCTCTACAGACTTTAATCGTTGCAGAAATTTCTTGAATTTAAGATCATGTTCTTTATTTTTAAGCCGCGCAGGATAAGGAATCCTGGGCATGTACTTGTTATTAGCAATTTTTGGTGGTGAAGGGAAGGAAGTTGTACCTTCACCTGTACCCTTATCTGTTTCAGCCGTTTCAGGCGCAGCTTCAGTCTGCAATTCGGCTGTCTCTTTTTCTGCTTCGTTCCCATTATCAGCTTCCTTACCAGCATTGTCAACAATATCATCCTCTTCAAGTTCTGCTCCAGTATCTGCTCCCTTTGGTCCAGCTAGTACTCTTCCAGATTTCAAGGTTATTGCCTTGCATTGCGGGTTCTTTTCCGCAGTACTAGGCAATGTTCCTTTGTCCCTTTTCTGCATCTCATTAGCCATCTGTGTAACTTGGGTCTCCACATTTCTGATGGAGGCCTGCAGTTGATTGTTGATCTCTTTCTGACTAGTGATGAAATCAGTCATCAGATTCTCAAGCCTTGAAGGAGGCTTTTGATTCTGATTCTGATTTTGATGCTGATTCTGATTCCACTGGCCTTGGTTTGGGACAAACTGAGGCTGGAAACTCTGATTGGGCTGAAAGTTCTGGAAATTCTGAGGCGGCCTCTGCTGGATCTGAGGTTGGAAACCTGGATTCTGAAGATGTTGGCCCCTGTTCTGATTGAATCCCTGATTCTGTTGAGGGTTGAACTGCTGTTGCTGTGGCTTATTCAAGAGATGTGAGTTCAAGGCGTTGTTGTTTGAATAAGACAAATTCGGGTGTCTATTTGGAAAAGCTCCTGCATAGTTACAGCTCTCAGCTGTGACTTGCTCGCATGTGTCAGTTGCATGAGCACCTTGACACAGTCCACAGATCACATCAGATTGCTGTCCCTGCGCAGAACTTCCAACTCCTTGATTCACAGACAACGCTGCCACTTGCTCTTGAAGCTTTTCAATGTCTGACTTCTCTACTGTACCTACAGCACATACACTACGAGGGGGAGTGAGATTACCATCATCAGTTAGAACAGAACGGTTTACACTCATGGCTTCAATCTTTGCCCAGGCTTGGTCCATAGGTATGTAGAGCAAATGTTGACCACCGGCAGCATCAAGCATGGATTTCCATGCTGGGGTCAGACCGCTGTAGAACTTTCTCAGTCTCTCCCAGTCATGGAAGCCATGTTGAGGACACTTCCTGAGTAAGTTGAAGAATCTTTCCTTTGCATCATACAAGGACTCGTCTGGTTTCATCTTGAATTCCGCAATTTTGGAGCGGCATTCATCCACCTTGGACTCCGGGAAGTATTTTGCTAGGAAGTTTCTGATCACATCTTCCCATGTAGACTTCTGATTTACGGGCAGTGACTTGTACCATGTTCGTGCTCCGCTTGTCAGAGAGAAAGGGAATAGCCTTAGTCGAATAGTGTTTGCGGGTACATCACGATTCTTGATCGTGTCACACAATTCTAGGAAGGTTTGCAGGTGATCATGGGGATCTTCATGACTTGCTCCGGCAAACTGGTTGCTCTGGACTAGATTGATTAGGGCCGGTTTCAGTTCGAAGTTCCTGGCCAAGAATGGAGCTTGTCCAAGAATGTTCAGATATGGCTCTAAGATCGGCTGCATGTAATCAGCAGCAGCTGCTGCTTGATGATTGTTCTCAGGCCCGCCTTGGTATTGCTGTGGGTAGTAGTTCTGAGGCATGAAATAGTTCCTCGGATCATTGAAATCATTCGGATTCGGGGGATTCTGATGAGGGTTATGGTATTGCTGATTCTGTTGGTTTGGGAAATTTTGCTGATTTGGTTGGTTTTGGTTGTTTGGTGGGTTTTGGTTCGGGTTGGGAGGGGGTGCCTCGAAGTGCTGCTGGTCCATGTTTGGTGGATTCCCACCTCCTTGTATGATCTGGGGAGGGGGATCATCCAAATCATCATGATCAGCATCTTCGGGGTCTTCCTCAATGTTGTGAAGCGGGGGATTGGGTTGAATGATTGGTGGGATGTCAGGGTTTGCCATTTCGGAGATATCGCTGCTGGTGCTTGGCGAAAGTAATGCCTGTCGTTCCCGTTCCCTTCTTCGTTTAGTCTCCGCCCTAAGACGTCGAGCTGTCTTTTCTATCTCTGAATTAAACGGGATCTCGGCTGGCGTCTGCTTCCTCCTTTGCATAGAACAACGGCTTCAATAATGACAGTACCTGTACAATCCCCAGGTTAGAAGTGGTTCTGAAGGTGAATATTTATAATTATATGTATAGGCTACTCTAGGAGCAATGAGGAATGTAATTCTCTAATTAAAACGGCGCTGCATCCTCCCCGGCAACGGCGCCATGAAACTTTTGACAAGTTTCGTTAACTCGAGCTTTTGCTAGAATTATACCAGGTTAGATTTATTAAATGAAAAGCGTTATGATTCACGGGAAAGGGTTTAGGGATATATCAAGATTATTAGTCTTTTTATTACTCAAGTATGGTGCTTTGGTTTCAAATGGCGCTGTGGTCCTCCCTGTCATGAAATGTTGACAAATCTCATGGCATAGCCGGGATAGGTTGATCTTCAGCCTGTCACACTGAGGATCCCCGGCAAATATGCCATGATATTTCTCATCAATTCCTGCCATAAGATTTCCTGCCATGAAACTTTTGTCAGATTCCCACTACATGAGTATTTTCCGAAAAAATCATGGTCCTGGTTTAGATTTTATTTAATGAAACCAATTTATGATGGCGGTGTTGTGATTAGGGATATATTTATACGTAGTCATATTTTTATTGCTCGTAGTTAAGAAACTGTGCTCCCGAAAGCGCACGGAGTCAAAAATTGCAGTAATTTATAGTAAGACCGGATCGTTCACTGGAGGATGTGCGATAGAAGCAGGTCCCACGTCGTTTTACTAGATTTTCCATTCGTATTGCTCAATAGGTTTGAAAGGTGATTAATAACTACTGACATGAATGTAAATTAGATCTAGAAAGCAGTTAAATTAATCTACAAAGCAAATAATTCTATTCTAGAAAGCGGATAAGAATTATTCTAGGAATGCGGTAAACATTATCTATGAAAGCAGGGAAAAGGATCGTTGTGCCAACCGTGAAGTTGAGTCACAATGTAGACAGAAAGGACAGGAAGGAAAGAATGAAAATTGGACAAGAGTGAGATACAGCAATGTTAAACTTCCATTTTCATACGCAGATCTTTGTTTGGGATAATTCTATCAGATAGCTAATTCTCATGCTCTCAATAAGGCTTTCCCTTTAACAGACAGGTACTTGCAACATGAGTCTATATGTTCTTAAGACCGCAATTCTAAGATACCACAGATTCGTAACTGCCCTGGCTTGGGTGTGTTACTTCATCTGTGGTGGAAAAGCAACACCCGACATATCATTTATTGAAATGCCAAGTACCACTATCATTCTCCCATGTCACACCCAAAGATTTGAATTAAGCCATAAACTATCCCTTAACTGTCAATCCTAGTAGCAGTTACACAACTCTCAATACAACCGAGTGACCTCTACTGAAAGCGATTAAAAGAAAGCGGTAAAGAAAGCATTTAAAATCCTATCACTCGGAGGTTTTGAAAATCTGACCCTGGTAGTAAAAGACAGCTCCCCGTCAGAATGAAGGAGTATGGATCAAGAATTCCCGGCTCTCAGTGAACCACTTGGTGTGTTCACTTCCTTCCGGGTGATTATGAGATACAAACTAATGAAACGAACTAATAAATTAGTTCGTTCCGGATGCACTCACTCAGGACTCAAAAGTAGGCTTTGGCAGAAGAAGATAGCAGTTGAAAGAAAACTCAACCCTATCTTGGAAAATAACCAAGGCCTGAATGATGTTCCTCTAAGATTATTTACTACACTGTATTTGAATCCAAGTGGACCCCATCTCGGTGTAGCACTTAATCTTACATTTCCATCAACCAGCAATTTCGGAAAATAATGGATTTGAAAATCATTCCCTGTCAGGTACTAGACTCTCAGTTAAAACACAGACCCTTTCAGTCTAGGCGAGACCTAATCGCTGAATCTGCTTCTTAATTCCCAAAACATAACCCTTGATAGAATATGAATTAGTCATAACTGAAGAATTTATCCCTTACTCAGATCCGGATTTTATAAAGAGGCTTTTGTTGGAAATTTATAAAGCAATATCTGTTTAAGATCTAGACTTCTATTGTCCAAGGGAAGGATCCCAAAATAAGTACAGACCACAATAGTATATAATATTATCATGCATAAAGATATATGGAAGTGTAAAATTAATTGACCCAAAATATAGATGCGGGTCTAGACAGAAGGTGAAACACAGAATGAAGTGGTCAAGGGACCAAAGTAATGGCAGAGTAATCAGGTGGACTGTAAACATCTACTGTCCAATTTCCCAATCACTCGGATGGAGCGAATTTAGACAGCTTAGACCCTATAATGGTGGTGTCAACACCAGTTGGGCCTCCACTGTCTGTGAATTCGGATAAAGACCTACATGCTTCCCTTCTATAATGATCATCAGTTAGCATTGACTGATGCCAACTGACTCCCAGTACAGATTGGAATTTGGGTTTGGAAATTAAGATAATAAAAATAAAACTGTATCTGGATGGAAGTCAGTCGAGCAGCTATTACAACCCCGGATGGGCGAACCGCCAAGGCTTCCACTGACAGCCATTCAGACCATGCAAAATAACAATTAGTAACTAATACCCAGAACACGAGCTAGTTATCCATGAGGGAGTACCCGCCAACATTAGTCTGATGTATTCTTTACTAATGGTTCCACACAACACACAGAGACAAAATAAATAAGAAACAAAAGAGGATCCATTGTATGAGAGACATTGGTTTCTCATGCAAGGTTGTGGATTGGGTCCACATGTGATAGTCTTAAATAATCCTTCCTACCATAATTAATTACAGTCCAGATTATCTGTTTAAGCCATCGAGATTTCGTTTATACAAGAGTGTTTTAATGGCAATTGAACAAAGGTCCTTTAATCATGATGATTATTGAAGAGTGATTATTGCTAATCTCAATTTTTAATCATTAATGAGTCAAGGGTTCAATCAGTTAAGTGATGCAAATGGAGAATCAAAATTTGGGCAGCATAACACCCTATATTGCAATTCCAGAATGTTACATCCTAACCCGTGGGGCTATGATGTGAGTGTTGCAATATAAAATAGGGAGAGAATGAAATTTGTTTGAGATCAAATAGAGAGAGGAACCCTTGTCGCGATATCATAAATTCTGTCGCGGACCGAGATCCGCGACATGGACATCCCGACAAGTTTTTAGAATTTTTGGCAGCATAACGCCTCTTTGTCGCTATGTGAGATTTTGTCGCGGAACGTGGTTCCGCGACAAGGGTGACATCGCGACAAAGTGTTTTCAGAAAATTCTAAGGCATTTGAACCCTTGTCGCTATGCATGGAAATTTTGTCGCGGAACGTGGTTCCGCGACAAGGTATTCCGCGACAAGGTGTTCAAAAGTCAAGGAACATGGCACAATTTTTCTGTCTCGGAATGGGATTTTGTCGCGGAACGTGGCTCCGCGACAAGATGATTCCGCGACAGAAAGCCACGAAGACAAAATGCAAGAGTTTGGCTCCTTTGTCGCTATGCATGGACAGTTTTGTCGCGGAACGTGGCTCCGCGACAAGGTATTCCGCGACAAAGGGTTTTAAATTATGGAGACAAGTGTCTTGAAACACCTTGGTCGCGGAACAGCCATTCTGTCGCGGAACGTGGCTCCGCGCCAGAAGGCGGTTGGCGCCCAAGGTGGTTCAGGACAAAAGTCAGAAAAAGCAGAAATGAACAGTGGCATGCAAACAGCGTGATCTCACCCTATTTCAGATCAAAAAGCTATTCTAAGCTAAAAATAAGCAAGAAACATTCAAAATAAGGAAGAACATGCTTAAACAAAAATAACAAGGCTGGGCAGAATATTAAAAATAAAGCAAGAGTCCTAATCTAGGGTTTGATCACACATCCACACAACATTATCCATAATAAGCCAACAGTAAACATAAAAATAACAAAATGGGGGTCAAATGACCCCAAAATGAAAAAGAAAGCATAAATCCATGGGGTGTGAGACCCATTTCATGATTTGGGACACAAATGATGAATGTTTTCCCATATTATTGAAGAGGTATTGTTAATACCCATGATTTGGGTATTACAAACCCTAAAACAAGAGTTTAGAGACCAAAACATGGTGTAAAGTGGCTATCTAAATCACTGTGAACAGTAAAAACACTAAACTAAGCTGAACTAAGAACAAAAATTAAATAATACATGAAAAATAAACCTAAACTACTCTACCTAAGAGAGAACTCCTACTGCTTGCCTTCAAGAACTTCTAACAAAATTCCAACATTCCAACAACCCTTAGCTCATGGGAGACACCTCATATTTATAGAAGTGTAACCCTAAGCCCATGGGCCTTGATTCTAGCCCATTGTGTCTTAAGACATCACACACATCACAGCTTTGTCTCGGAACATCAAGTTGGTCGCGGAACACACTGCATGTGGCAAGGCTTCTCGACTGGGTCTTGTGTCTCTATTTGTGCATCTTGGTCGCGGAACATGCCTTTGTCGCGGAACATGCCATCGCGACAAAGGTCATCGCGCCAGGGGCTTGGCTGGTCTCTTCTTCATTTGGGGCCAGTTGGTCGCGGAACATGCCTTTGTCGCGGAACACTGCATCGCGCCAAGGGCTTCCGCGACAAAGGTCTTCCTGGGCCTACTGGATTGGGCCAGATGGGTCGAAAATATTCTTTTTGTGGGCTTTTCTATCTTTTGCCCATCTTTTTGTTTCCTTTTCTTTTTCTCATGTTTTTGGATTTTTCTAACATAAATATGTAATAAAATTACATATTTATGTCTTTTTCACACCAGCTTATTATTTTTACAATTATGCATAAATCAGTCCAATTCGACTGCTTTCTTACTTAATGTAAGACCGGAATGCGATCAAATGCCCGTTTAAGACACGGAAATGGATTGAAAATAATGGTCATTTTTGGCCATTATCAGTAACCATCCTATAAGAACTCCAAAGTTAAGTTTGCTTGCCTTGGAGCAATTCTAGGATGGGTGACCTCCTGGGAAGTCTCCCAGGGTGTGCGTGAGTGAGGCCAAAGCACACTAGAAAGAGCTCATGTTGGTTTGTGGGGACAACCTTCACTCTGGAGCCGGCAACATCTAGAGTAGCACCCGGTCTTTCCAATGCGCCAAAGATGGGGGTGTTACAGATGGTATCAGAGCCAGACCGCGACCGCGTGCTGTGGTATTCAGGCGCCTTGCGGGGTGAAAGATCCACGGGATGTAGATGGTTGTGGCGTCAATGGGATATGGATGGCCGAGTGCAACGAGGACGTTGCGATCTTAAGGGGGGAGGAATGTAATACCCCGGAAAAAATGGCTTAAATGGAGTGAAATAAGTTACTCATACCAACAAGGTACCTTTCTTTCTTGGTAACCATCCTATAAGAACTCCAAATTCTAGGAGGGTGACCTCCTGGGAAGTCTCCCAGGGTGTGCGCGAGTGAGGCCAAAGCGCACTAGAAAGAGCTCATGTTTGTTTATGGGGACAACCTTCACTATGGAGCCGGCAACATCTAGAGTAGCACCCCATCTTTCCGCTGCGCCGAAGATGGGGGTGTTACAGTATTTTCCTAGTAAGTCTGATAGAAAGGAGAAAGTGGGTGTTATCTTCCCATCGTCACCGTCTGGTCCGGGAGCGCCCTAAGAACGGTTGGTGGAAAATCAACACGGATGGGTCATCATTTGGGAACCCCGGATCGGCTGGGGTGGGCGAGGCAATAAGGGATGACGAAGGGAAGGTCATTTTCATACTGTCGGATTTTATAGGTATTATAGATTCCACCATAGCTGAGATAACAGCGATCCATCGAGTGTGCGAAACCATTATTCGTGACCAAGGATTCCCACTCCAAAAACTGATTTTCGAGTGTGATTCATTCAACATTGTTTGTTGGCTAAAAAATCCACGATCAGTACCATGGAGGTTAATTCACTTGATGGGTTTAATTTTTTGTAGTAATGAATTATGTTGGACTGGTGAGGGTGCAACACATATTGAGGGAAGGAAACGATCTTGTAGATTATTGGGCGCGACAAGGTGATAATGGGGAGGATAGGATTGAGGAATGGATGTGAAAGGTGACTGGGGCGCTTCAAGTTGATTGGCTGGAAAGAGGCGTTTACCCTGGAGAGCTTTAACAGTTTGGTTCATATTGTTTTTCTGTGTATGGAAGATGATAATGACCAGAAATGACCATTATTTTCAATCCATTTCCGTGTCTGAAACGGGCATTTGATCGCATTCCGGTCTTATATTAAATAAGAAAGCAGTTGAATTGGACTGATTTATGCATAATTGTAAAAATAATAAGCTGGTATGAAAAATGCATAAATATGTAATTTTATTACATATTTATGTTAGAAAAATCCAAAAACATGAGAAAAAGAGAAAAAGGAATGAAAAAGATGGGCAAAAGAATAAAATAAGCCCACAAAATACAAAAAGATGGGGAAAAGAAAGAAAAGCCCACAAATTGCAGTTTTGGCCCATCTGGCCCAACTTGGCGGTGTCCAGGAATACCCTGTCGCTAGACACTCCTGTCGCGGAACATGGCCTAGCGACAGGGGGGGAGGTTAGCGCCACAACAGTGAACTGCAGAGGAAGCCAGTCCAGAAGGACTGTGTCGCTAGGCCCCTGTCGCGGAACATGGCCTAGCGACACGGATGATTAGCGCCACCAGCATCAAAGTGAAGAAGAAACTGTCCCTAGACCCCTGTCGCTAGCCCCGTGGCGCGATCCATGTTCTCGCGACAGGAGTATGGCTAGCGACACAAATTGAGGACCAGACCCAGTCGTGAAGCTTTGCAGCATAATGCCTCAGTTCGCGCCACATCGCGTGATCCGCGACATGGCTGAGATGTGTGTGATGTCTTGCGACACGGGCCTCAGATCAAGGCCCATGGGCCTAGGGTTTCACCTCTATAAATATGTGGTGATCCCTATGTGCTAGAGAGTTCAGTTAGACATTTTTTATTCTCTTGAAGACAGCTTGGAAGATTCTCTCTAGGTAGTTTAGTTTTGTTTTGTTTTCATGTATTATTTAATTTCTGCCCTAGTTTAGTCTAGCTTAGCTTAAATTTCAGTGTTTGTTTTCTGTTTTTCAGCTAGGTAGCCAGTTTCATATCATCTTTTATGTTCTAAACTTCATTTCGAGGGTTTTGAAATACCCCAAATCATGGGTATTATCAAACCCATCTTATTAAATGGGAAGTTAATCTGGAAATGAGTCCCAAAAACATGAAATGGGTGTTATTAACCCATGGATTTTTATTGCTTTCATTTTATTTGGGTCATTTGACCTCTATTGCTCCTACTATTGCTTACTGTTTTTTTTTATTTTTGGATGATGGTGCATGCTTATGCGTGGTTGAACCCTAGATTAGGTTTTGCTTTATTTTAAATACTGTTGTAGGTAGATTTATTTCTGCTCCAGCATGTTCTTGCAATTTTCAAACTCTGTTTGGTTATTTTAGCTTAGAATAGCTTTTTAATCTGAAATAGTGTGAGATCACGCTGTTTGCATGCCACTGTTCACTTTTGCTTTTACTGAGTCGTGGCCTGAACCATCCATGTCGCTAACCTCTTCCTATCGCGAGACCACGTCTAGCGACAGGAAGGCTGTTCCGCGACATGGGTGTCTAGGGATACTTGCCTTATTATTCTGAAATCCTCAGTCGCGAGGCATTCCTGTCGCGGACCCACGGTCCGCGACACAACACCTGCTCAGCGACTGAGGACCAAACTCTTGCTATTTTCTCTGCATGGCTCCTGTCGCGGAACACCCCTATCGCGGACCCACGGTCCGCGACATATTCTTTATTCCGAGACAGGAAATTATGCCTTGTATATTAATTTTGAAAACCCAGTCGCTAGACATCCTGTCGCGGAGCCACGCCACGCGACACAGTTCCTGACTAGCAATTGGGAACCAAAATACTTAGAAATTTTACAGAAAATCCTGTCGCTAGACATCCTGTCGCGGAGCCACGCCTCGCGACACAACCCCTGCTTAGCGACACAAGGTGAAACTCTGCCAAAATTTCTGAAAACCTGTCGAGGCACCCATGTCGCGGGTATAGGCTCATGACATAATTTATGGTCTCTTGACAGAATCCTCTCTTATATTTAACCCCAAAAATTCTGATTTCTTAACCTCATTTCTTAACCTCTATTATATTGCAAAAACTCACATCTTAATCCCACGGATTAAGATGTAATATTCCAGAATTGCAATATAAGGCGTTATGCTGCCAAAATTTTGATTCTCCATTCCCAGTACTTAATTAATTGAACCCTCTAGTCATTAATGATTAATGATTGTAATTAGCAATGATTAAATCACTAATTGTTGTGATTAACGGATCTTTGTTCAATTGTCATTAAAACATTTTTCTATAAACAAAACCATGATGCCTTAAACAGATAATCCGGACTGTAATTAATTATGGTAGGAGAGATTATTTAAGCCATTAATTATGGATTGATTCCATAACCTTGCATGAGAAACCAATGTCTCTCATACAAGTTCTTTCCTTATTTTATTTTATTTTCTTTTGTCTTTTGCGTATTGTGTGTAACAATTAGTAAAGAATACATCAGACTAATGTTGGCGGGTATTCCCTCACGGATAACTAGCTCGTATTCTGGGTATTAGTTACTAAGTGTTATTTTGCATGGTCTGGGTGGCAGTCAGTGGAAGCCTTGGCGGTTCGTCCATCCGGGATTATAATAGCTGCTCAGCTGACTCCTATCCAGATACAGTTTTATTTTCCTTATCTTAATTTCCAAACCCAAATTTCAATCTTTAGTATAACTCTGCTAATGTCTGTCAACATTAGCTGAAAAGTACTGCAGAGAGGAAGCATGTAGGTTTTATCCGAATTCACAGACAGTAGGGGCCCAACTGGTAGCGACACTGCCATTTTAGGGTTTCACCTGTCTAAATTCGCTTCACCTGAGTAATTGGGAAATTGGACAGTAGATGTTTACAGCCCACCCGATTATTCTGCCATTTCTTTGGTCCTATGACCAATTCATTTTTGTGTTTCACCTTCTGTCTAGACCCGCCAGTATATTTTGGGTCAATTCATTTTACACTTCACTATATCCTTATGCATGATAATATTATGTACTATTGTGGTCTATAATATTTTGGGATCCTTCCTTTGGACAATAGAAGTCTAGATTTAAACAGATATTGTGTATTAAATTTCCAACAAAAATAAACTCTATAAAAACCGGATATGAGTAAGGGATAAATTCTTCGGTTATGACTAGTTCACATTCTGTCAAGGGTTGATTTTGGGAAATTAGAAGCAGAGTCAGCGATTAGGTCTCACCTAGACTGAAAGGATCTGTGTTTTAATCGAGAGTCTAGTACCTGTTTAGGGAATGATTTTCACATTCATTATTTTCCAAAATTGCTGTTTGTTGGGAATCCGAGATTAATTATTACACCGAGATGGGGTCCACTTGGATTCAAATACAATGTAGTAAATAATCTTAGAGAAACAACACCCAGGCCTTGGTTATTTTCTAAGATAGGGTTGAGTATTCTTTCAACTGCTATCCTCTTTTGCCAAAGTCTATTTTTGAGTCCTGAGTGAGTGCATCCGGAACGAACTAATTTATTAGTCCATTTCATTAGTTTGTATCTCATAACCACCCGGAAGGAAGTGAACACATGAAGCGGTTCACCGAGGGCCGGGAATTCTTGATCCATACTCCTTCATTCTGATGGGGAGCTGTCTTTTACTACCAGGGTCAGAGCTTCAAAACCTCCGAGTGATAGGATTTTAAATGCTTTCTTTATCGCTTTCTTTTAAATGCTTTCGTTAGAGGTCACTCGGTTGTATTGAGAGTTGTGTAACTGCTACTAGAATTGATAGTTAAGGGATAGTTCAGGCTTGATTAGAATCTTTGGGTGTGACATGGGAGAATGATAGTAGTACTTGGCATTTCAATAAATGATCTGTCAGGTGTTGCTTATCCACCACAGATGAAATAACATACCCTGGCCAGGGCAGTTACAAATCGGTGGTATCTTAGAATTTGCGGTCTTAAGAACATGTAAACTCATGCTGTAAGTACCTGTCTGTTAAAGGGAACGCAGTACTGAGAGCATGAGAATTAGCTATCTGACAGGATTATCCCAAGCAAAGATCTGAGTATAAAAATGGAAGTTTAATTATGCCTTATCTAAATCTTGTCCAATTTTTATTCTTTTCTTCATGTCCCTTCTGTCCACACTGTGAATCAGCTTCATAGCTAGCATAGAGTAGATTTTCATTGCTTTTACAGATAGTATTTATCGCGTTCTTAGAATAACTTTACCCGTTTTCTAGAATAGAATTTATATGCTTTGTAGAATAGATTTAAATGCCTTTGTAATTTAGTTTAAATTCAGTCAGTAGATGTTAATCATTTTTCAAAACCAATTGGAGCAATATGAATGGAAAATCTAGTAAAACGACGTGGGCCCTGCTTCTATCGCACATCCTCCTGTGAACGATCCGGTCTTACTATAAATTACTGCAATTTTTGACACCGTGCGCTTTCGGGCCACAGTTTCTTAACACGAGTAATAAAAACGTGACAACCTATAAATATATCCCTAATCCCAACTCCGCCTTCATAAATTGGTTTCATTTAATAAAATTGAAAACCAGGATTATGATTTTTCAGAAAATACTTATGTAGTGGGAACTTGTCAAAAGTTTCATGCCAGGGAGGTCCATAACGCCGTTTGAACTCAAAGTTTCCCCTCATGAGTAATAAAAAATGAAATATATCCTTAAACCCCTTTCTCATGAATCATAACTCTTTTCTTGTAATAAATTTAACCTGGGATATTTTAGAAAATACTCGTGTGACGAAATTGTCAAAAGTTTCATGGCGCCGTTGCCGGGGAGGATGCATCGCCGTCTTATTAGAGAATTACATTCCTCATTGCTCTTAGTTAGCTTATACATATAAATATAAATACTTACCCCCAAAACCAATTCTAACCTGGGGATTGTACAGGTACCGTCAGTATTGAAGTCGTTGTTCTATGCAAATGAGGAAGCAGACGCCAGCCGAAATCCCGTACAACGCAGAGATAGAAAAGACAGCTCGACGTCTTAGGGCGGAGACTAAACGAAGACGGGAACGGAAAAGACAGGCACTACTTTCACCAAGCACCAGTAGCGACATATCCGATATGGCAAACCCTGACCTTCGCCCAATCATTCCACCCAATCCACCACTTCACAACATTGAGGAAGACCCCGAAGAAGCTGATAATGTTGATTTGGATGATCCCCCTCCTCAGATCATACAAGGAGGCGGGAACCCACCAAACATTGAACAGCAACACTTCGAGGCACCTCCTCCCAACCCGAACCCTCAAAACCCACCAAATAACCAAAACCACCAAAACTTCCAAAACCAGCAAAATCAGCAGTACCAGAATCCCCATCAGAATCCCCCGAATCCTAATGACTTCAACGATCCGAGGAACTATTATATGCATCAGAACTATTACCCACAGCAATATCAAGGAGGGGTTGAGAACAATCAACAAGCAGCAGCCGTTGATTACATGCAGCCAATCTTAGAGCCATATTTGAACATTCCTGGACAAGCTCCATTCTTGGCCAGGAATTTCGAATTAAAGCCGGCCCTCATCAATCTTGTTCAGAGCAACCAGTTCGCAGGGGCAAGTCATGAAGATCCCCATGATCATCTGCAGACTTTCCTAGAATTGTGTGACACTATCAAGAACCAGAATGTATCTGCTCACACCATTCGACTAATACTGTTTCCTTTCTCTCTGACTAGCGGAGCACGAACATGGTACAAATCACTGCCCGTGAATCAGAAGTCCACATGGGAGGACGTGATCAGAAATTTCCTGACGAAATACTTCCCGGAGTCCAAGGTGGATGAATGCCGCTCTAAGATTGCGGAATTCAAGATGAAGCCAGACGAGTCCCTGTATGACGCAAAGGAACGGTTCTTCAACTTGCTCAGGAAATGTCCCCAGCATGGTTTCCATGATTGGGAGAAATTGAGAAAGTTCTATAGCGGTTTGACCCCAGCATGGAAAAACATGCTTGATGCTGCCGGCGGTCAACATCTGCTATACATTCCAATGGATCAAGCATGGGGCAAGATTGAAGCAATGAGTGTAAACAGATCTGTTCTAACTGATGATGTTAATTCCCCTCCCCCTCGTGGTTTGTGTGCTGTAGGTACAGCAGAAAAATCAGATATTGAAAAGCTTCAAGAGCAGGTGGCAGCATTGTCTGTTAATCAGGGAGCTGGGAGCTCCACTCAAGGGCAGCAAACAGATGTGATTTGTGGACTGTGTCAAGCTGCTCACGCAACTGGTACATGCGAACAGATTACAGCTGAAAGCTGTAACTATGCAGGGGCTTTCCCAAATAGACACCCAAACCTGTCATACTCAAACAACAATGCCCTTAACTCCCACCTCTTGAACAAACCACAACAGCAGCAATTCAATCCTCAGCAAAACCAAGGGTTCAATCAGAACAGGGGACAGAATTTTCAGAACCCAGGTTTCCAACCTCAGATCCAGCAGAGACCCCCTCAAAATTTCCAACAGCCTACTCAGAACTTCCAAAACTTTCAGCCCCAAAACTTCCAGCCTCAATTCTTTCCAAACCAAGGCCAATGGAACCAAAACCAAAATCAGAATCAAAATCAAAAGCCCCCTTCAAGGCTGGAGAATTTGATGACTGATTTTATCACTAGCCAGAAGGAGATCAACACTCAGCTACAGGCCTCTATTAGAAATGTGGAGACCCAAGTTACTCAGATGGCTAATGAAATGCAGAAAATGGATAAAGGGACGTTACCAAGCACTGCAGAAAAGAACCCGCAATGCAAAGTGATAACTTTGAAATCTGGGAAGACACTGGCTAGACCAAGGGGAGTGGATGCTGGAAACACTCATGAGAAAGATGATGATGCTGTTGACAATGTTGATGAGGAAGCAATGGATGCACAGAAAGAAGCCGAACAGCAGACTGACGCTGCAAAAGGAACGGAAGAAACAGAAAACGGTAATGGTGAAGGTACAACCTCTAACCATCTACCACCAAAACATGATAACAAAAACAAGTTCATGCCTAGGGTTCCTTACCCGGCTAGGCTTAAAAATAAGCAACAAGATCTGAAGTTTGAAAAATTTCTGAAAAGACTGCGGGAAGTTGAGATTACCATTCCTTTGATTGAAATTATCTCTGAAATGCCAGTCTATGCTAAGTTCTTGAAAGAAATGATTTCAGGAAAGAGACATGTTGAGCAGGACGAATTGGTGGTACTCAACAGCACCTGCAGTGCTATTATTCAAAAGAAGCTGCTAGAAAAGAAAGAAGACCCCGGATGCTATACATTGCCGATTCGGATTGGCCAGAACAACGCCGGAAAAGGACTGTGTGACCTCGGCTCCAGCATTAATGTTATGCTATTGACCATGGTTAAACGTCTTAAGCTTGGAGTGGTGGAACCGGTCAAAATGAGGCTCCAGCTTGCAGATAGGTCAATTAGAAAGCCAATCGGAATCTTGAAAGATGTGATAATCAAAGCAGGCAGCACTCCGTTTCCAGTGGATTTAATCATTCTGGACATCGAGGAGGACTCTGACATGCCTCTCATCTTAGGCAGGCCGTTCTTGGCCACAGGCGGAGCACTGATTGATGCCAAATCCGGAAGGGTGACACTTTGCGTTGATGGGGATGAAGTCATCTTCGACATGGAACAACTGCAGAAATTTCCGAACGACAGTTCTTGTTTTTATTTTGATGATGTAATAGTTAGGAAAGAGCTAGACTCTGGAAACAATGATGAAATGATGCTGTATGAATCTTCAAAGCAGGTACTGATGCCTGCTGGTGCTGAACCAAAGGAACAGTGCAGCGCCGTCCAATTTGAGAATCCCGAGTCCGGGGACCTTGAAGCATATGACGGTGCTGATTTCACTGCACAGGAGAATGATGGCACCGAAGAGGAAGGAGAGGGCCCTGTACTGACGCAGGGTCCCGAAGGTAAATCTGATCTCCCACTACCCATTTCTCGCAAATTACTCCCTTCCGTTGAATGTCGACCAGAGCTTGAACTTAAAACATTACCCGATCATCTCAAGTACGCGTTTCTCGCAGAACATAAAAAATTACCTGTGATTGTTTCGGCTAAGCTCTCCCAAGAGCAAGAAAATGCTCTGGTGGTCGTTCTTAAGAAACATGTACATGCAATAGGTTGGACCATTTCTGATATAAAAGAAATAAGCCCTTCTATTTGCATGCACAGGATTTTAATGGAAAAGAGTATAAACCCTCCCGTCAGCCTCAGAGGCGTTTGAACCCCCTCATGCAAGAAGTGGTAAGAAAAGAGGTTATCAAGCTCTTAGATGCTGGTATAATCTATCCTATTTCTGACAGTAAATGGGTTAGCCCAGTGCAGGTCATGCCAAAACGAGGAGGGATGTGCATAACCAAGAATGAGCAAGGAGAAGAGGTTGCAACCAAGCCAGTGACCGGATGGAGAGTTTGTATCGACTACCGGAAACTGAATGAGGCCACCCGCAAGGACCATTTTCCATTGCCATTCATTGATAAAATGCTTAAGAGGTTGGCAGGGAGAGAGTTTTATTGCTTTTTGGATGGTTATTCTGGGTATAATCAGATTGTTATTTCAAGCGAAGACCATGAAAACACAACTTTTACTTGCCCTTATGGCACTTTTTCCTACAGGCGCATGCCTTTCGATCTTTGCAATGCACCTGCTACTTTTCAAAGATGCATAATGTCTATATTCTCTGAATTTATCGAAAAATGCATTGAGGTTTTCATGGATGACATCTCTGTATATGGAGATACATTTGAAGATTGTTTGACCAATCTTGCAAAGATTTTAAAGAGGTGTGAGAACACTAACCTTGTTTTAAATTGGGAAAAGTGCCATTTTATGGTCACTGAGGGCATAGTGTTAGGTCATCGCATTTCACGTGCAGGCATTGAAGTTGACCCAGCCAAAGTTTCTATCATTTCCAATCTCCCTCTTCCTAACTCTATCAAATCAGTTAGGAGCTTCTTAGGGCATGCCGGTTTTTACCGGAGATTCATTAAGGATTTCTCTAAAATTGCCAAGCCGCTCACTAATCTGCTTTGTAAAGAAAATTCTTTCTTAATAAATGAAGCGTGTGTCCAAGCCTTTGACACGCTCAAGAAGATGTTGGTTTCTGCACCGATAGTGCAACCACCCGATTGGTCAATACCTTTCGAGGTCATGTGCGATGCTAGTGATCTCGCCGTAGGTGCAGTACTCGGGCAACATAAGGACGGGAGACACTGCGTAATTCATTACGCAAGTCATGCCCTGAATGAGGCCCAAGTCAACTACACCACAACGGAGAAAGAGATGTATGCTGTAATCTTCGCGTTTGATAAATTCAGACAGTATCTGATAGGTACGAAGACTATAGTATACACCGATCATTCTGCATTAAGATACTTGTTTAGCAAACAAGATGCAAAACCTCGATTAATCAGGTGGGTACTTCTGTTGCAAGAATTCGACATCATAATAAAAGATAGGCGAGGTCGAGATAATGGTGCTGCTGACCACTTATCTCGATTAGATACTGATAAAAAGGAAAAATCCGTTAACGAAGAGTTCCCGGACGAACAGTTGTTCGCATTGCATTTGCACGATCAAGCATGTCCATGGTTTTCCGACATCGCTAACTTCTTGGCATGCGGAATAACCCCACAGTTTTCGAACTATCATCAGAAGAATAAGTTCAGCCGAGATGTATTAAACTACTTCTGGGAAGAACCTTATCTCTTCAAACACTGCGCCGATTCAATAATCAGGCGATGTGTGACCGAGCATGAAGCCTATCAAATTGTCAGAAAATGCCATGAATCAGAATATGGAGGTCACCATGGTCCCGCTCGAACGGCCCACAAGGTCCTCGAATGTGGATTTTATTGGCCTCACATCTATGAGGATTGCAGGACATTTGTGAAAGGTTGCGACAAATGCCAAAGATTAGGAAACATCTCCAAGAGGGATGAGATGCCTCAAAAGGGGATTCTCACACTTGAGATCTTCGATGTATGGGGCATTGACTTCATGGGACCATTCCCACCATCTGGTGGAAACTACTATATCTTGGTGGCTGTCGATTACGTGTCCAAATGGGTTGAGGCTGTCGCATTACCAACCAATGATGGTAGCCAAGTCATCAAGTTCCTCAAGAACAACATTTTCAGTCGATTTGGCATACCTAGGGTGGTGATATCTGATGGAGGAACACACTTTATTAATAAAGCTTTCGAAACTTTAATGAGTAAAAATGGAATCCTCCATAAGATAGGCACGCCTTATCATCCCCAGACTAGTGGTCAAGTCGAAGTATCCAATCACGAAATCAAACACATACTCGAAGCCACTGTCGGGATAACCCGCAAGGATTGGGCACGTAAGCTCAACGATGCTCTATGGGCATACCGCACGGCATTTAAGACTCCCATTGGGATGTCTCCTTACAGACGTGTCTTCGGAAAAGCCTGTCATTTGCCTGTAGAACTAGAGCATAAAGCTTACTGGGCCGTTAAGAAGCTCAACTTCGATCCGAAAGTTGCTCAGAGCAAACGTAAGTTGGACCTCAATGAAATTGAGGAAATACAAGCGCTAGCTTATGAAAGCTCTCGAATTTATAAGGAGCGGACCCAGAAGTTGCACGATCGCAGGATTAAGCCTAAGCATTTTTATGTTGGTCAAAATGTATTATTGTTCAATTCTAGGTTGAAGCTGTTCCCTGGAAAGCTTAAATCCAGATGGGAAGGACCACATGAAGTGCTAGAAGTGTTTGAAAATGGAGCCGTCAGGATCCGAACTGACAAGGGCAACATAGTGGTGAATGGACATCGATTGAAGGAGTACCTCGGACAGTTCGATCCGGAGAAAGAAAGCCAAGCGGTGGCAGACCCGGCTTACACTTAATAATAAACAGAATTAAAAACACAAATTTCAGTTTATATATATAGAATATTATAGTATATTATTTTCATAACAGGAGAGTACCCAAAAATCAATTAAACATTTAGAGTACTAAGACTCTAAATGTGAGGATGTTGATATTTGGAGAAAATCTAATGCGTTTTATTTATCTGTCTTGCAGAAAGTTCGGAACCATCAAAAAGAAGGAGTAGAAGAGTAACACGGAAAACCAGGTTCTTGGTTGGATTAATTCCATGAATTTAAGAAAATATTTCCGGAATTTAAAGCAATTTAAATACGGAATAATTTTTGCAAACAAATGGAGTTGATCCAACCTAAATTTATGCAAGTGGATCTTTCTTTAAATTTCAGCCCAATGTTTTGAATTTATGTGGACTGAATTTATTCAGGTCCAAATCAAATAAAATGAACTCAAGCCCAACATCACACTCGGACCCAATTCAAGAAAAATTTGAAAATTCAAAAATTGTGTCGCTAAACCCCTTCTCTGTCGCGAAACCACGTCTAGCGCCAGAAGAAGGATAGCGACACAACTCTCTAATACAGTGAGAGTCCTGTCGCGGAACCCCTGTCGCGGGGCATGGCCTCGCGACCGGTCTTTTATTCCACGACACGTTTCCCCCCCCGTTGACTTTATTTCTTTACTGAACTCGGTCGCTATACCCTTGTCGCGAGGCATGGCCTCGCGACCGGACTCCACTCCCGCGACATGTCTAATGTCGCTAGGCCCTGGTCGCGTAACCCAGTTCCGCGACACAGTCTGGGGTTCCGCGACCAGCTTTTTCAGTATTTATACCCCCCTCCTCACCTCTCTTCCCTGCACTCACGTCAGTTTCATTCGACGCTTCATCCCTTCAACACCCCCTTCTCATTCTCTGCCCTCCCGAACGAATAACATTGTGTTCTTCGCACCAATCCACTCCATTTTCAAAGGGAAACTATGGACAGATTTTATAGGATCCTTCCAAATCTGGGACCCTTACCCAGACCTGAACCAAGGAGGGCAGGGTAAAACCCCATTCCCCCCCCCCCCCTGTCCATAACTCTCGGTTCTCCTTGTTCTTTTGTTTTTATTTTGACTTGTGGAAAACATAATGTGGCTTGTGTGCCTTTCATTTTTCTGTTTTAATTTTTGGTTGCTCCCGGTTTTGAGTGATTGCTTTAAAACCTCTTTGAAACCCCTAAGAACCTGTTTGAGAAGCTGTTTTAAAAGACTGTTAAGGGTTAAATTTTTAAGTTTGAAGTTTGAAAACTGGAAAAGAAGAACTGATGAATGTTAGGGTGTTGTTTCGAACACCATGATGTTATTGGTTTTTCCTATCTTAAGTTTTTGAAAAAGTAGGGTTAAATGCTTGATGTTTTTATTCAAAACTTTGCTTTTGATCTTGATATGTATTTCTGCAGTATTGGTTTGAAGCATTAAAGTGGAAAGATCTTTTTGGCATATTTGTTCCACATGTTACAATCTTGTGGGAATGAATGTTTGTTTGTTTATGGAAACATAGTACAAACACCCAATGGGAGACTTCCACTTTTTAATAAAAGTGACCTTTTGGAAAAAGACAAAAATAGTTGATAGGTTTAAAATGGACTTGTGTTCTTTTGTTCCCAATGGAACTGTAGTGTGAGTAAATAGCAGTATTTTTGTCACCCAACTGCTATCCTTTTCAAAAATCCAAATGGGACCACTCACATCCCACTTTCCTTAAATAAAACAAGTCAACTCTTTAAAAATTAAAAATAGTGTTTGCAAAATTTTCGGGAATGCTTCAACTGTCCAAGACAGTCCAGGTAGTCCAGAAATAGCAGATCCATTGCGCCACGCCTCCACTGCACATTCCAATATTCGAGCACTTCACCCCATCCATCGATCTCATTCCATTTTCAACAAGTTTCTCGAACTTCTTTAATAATATTGGAAAATCGAACTTTTGGGCCCGATGGCCCATTAAAAATATATAGGGGCCCAATGACCCCTATCTCTTCACAAAAATTTATTTTACCTATGCTTTATAATAAATTCAAGTCAGAAACTTAATAATCTCACATTTAGAGCAAAACTCTAAATGTGAGGATGTTGGTTTCTAAACTTGAATAATTTCTGAGGAAATTATGAAAACTGGATTCATCACTTCTTATCTTTTCAGGGGCAACCTTCCTATTCCAGATCCTGCACCAGGAGGAACCCAGCTGCTGGACTTGCCACTAGAGCTCCTAGGTGAAATCCTCTCCCGAATAGGAGAGGATGAAATCAGGGAAGTATTCACTGCACAAGAGACATGCAAAAAGTTCAGGGACGCAGGAAATCTCGCTATCGTGTACAAGCGATGCGAGTTGGATACATCTAAGGTGAGGCAGTGGCAAGGGAGGATTCGGTGGCAGAAGGAGAGATTTCTGCACACATGCATGGAGGCTGGAAACTTTAATCTCCAAATCGTCCCAGCACTCCTAGCATTCGCAGAAGGGGATGAGAAACAAGCTTGTGAACTACTGCGGCCAGGCATTGAGGACAATCACAAAGCGTCAATCTTCACCCGTGGACTGATGCTTATGAGCAAGTTAGATGAAGGCCAGGTCAATCAGGGGATCACAATGATAGAGAGAATGGTGACCGATAGATCGGTCCTGAACTACACATCCACCAACACTCTCTCATGGATGGCGGACGATCCGGACACTCCCTACCTATTTGCAGACCAACCACCCCGGGTCTACTGTACAAGGATGCATGAACCCCTGAGAGACCATAATGGCTGGTGTCTGCGCTGTGATCTGACCAGCTTCGTCCACTGGAGCAGATACATGTTCTGAGAGAGGGAAGAGTGAAAGAAGAATGAATCTTAAATATGCTTTATCTTACTTAAGCTCTAATGTAGGCACCATATAAGGGATTTCCTCTTTTGTATGCAGGTTCGTACTAACTGCATAGGAATCTCTTGAAATTGATGTAATTTATTGCTTTCCACGAATGGAACTCAAACTTTCGAGATCCACAACCAATTCTTATTTGTTTTCTTCTTGAAAAGATGTCTGACAGTCCGAGATGAATAAGTGACTATCAGGCCAAAAATATGCTGTTGACATACTCTGTATGTCAGCAGTGCCTCTTTATTGCTTTAAATTAAATAACCAGCAAAAATGTGCATAAACCTGCTCTAAATTCACACGTTGAATTTAGGCTTGTGATTAAATTGTCAAACTTTTGAAATTGGGATAATATTAATCGAGAACATGCATGACATGAATTCCTAAGGTTTTGAGCTATAAAAATTTAATGATGCGATCAGCTTATTGGGTAATAAATCTGCATGTTTGAAATATTAATTGAATAGATTATTAGAATTAAGCTTGGATTAAATCTTAGGATACTGTATGACATGAATCAACCCAACCTTGTGAGATTTGAGCCATGAGTCATTTTTACTCATTCATTTTCTTTGATGTGTGAATCATTTTGATTGAAGGAAACTAGAACTTGCAATTGGGACCGATTCAAGACCATGCCATATTCCCGAAATCGAGCATATGATCGAGGCACTTAGAAAACCAAATTTTGGCCTTCTTTTGAAATCCAAACCCAAAAACATTTTCCCCTTAGGATTAACCAATTTGAGCCTATAAGCCTAATTTTTTCTTTGAAACCCACTATATTTTTCCTAGCCTACAAAAAGACCAAGAAATTCAAACCCAAGTGTGCAAGTATAAATTTTATCAAAAGGCAATATAATTTGTGATTATCAAAAGAGAAAACATCAATCGGCATTCAAAAACCGATTCAAAAAAAAAAGGAGAAAAATGTTGAAATCCATTCAACAAGAATAAATTGCAATTGACAAAGCAATTAGACATAATCTAATGTCATGCAATAGAAAAGAAAAACAAAAGAAAGAAAGAAATATTGATGATCATAAATTTTAAATAAAAATATGCTAAGTTATGATAGAGTTAATTCTTATCACTTCTTAACCCAATAAATTCCCTTTCCTACCTAACGTTACAACCGTATGCCCCGTTATAACCCTTGAATAAGACCTCATGATCTCGATTTGAAGAAGTGAGCCGGTGGCGAGTTGGTCTAATTGCAAGCTTATGGGATAATTTAATTAAAATTCGATTTTGAGCGTTCATGATTTAACCCCATTTGAGAGTGAGTGAATTTTCCGATTCTCTTATTTGTGAGGCTCTGTTTTATGAATTATGTTTGTGTCATACTTAAATTCTGATTCTTAATCCTTGCATCTTTCGAACATGATATTCATGAAGGGTTGATAATAATGACTGATTTGTACGCCCGATGTAGTGAGCAAATATCATTTTATTAAACACTGCAATCAAGGGAATTCAACACTTGTAGTTTATGATTGTCTTATCCCAATCTAAAAAGAATGTGATTTATGAAGCCACGAAAATGAATTGAATACGCAGAGTCCGTGTTCTCTAGAACATTGACTCTGACTGCTCGGGGACGATCAGTATTAAATGTGAGGATGTTGATAATGGCCAGAAATGACCATTATTTTCAATCCATTTCCGTGTCTGAAACGGGCATTTGATCGCATTCCGGTCTTATATTAAATAAGAAAGCAGTTGAATTGGACTGATTTATGCATAATTGTAAAAATAATAAGCTGGTATGAAAAATGCATAAATATGTAATTTTATTACATATTTATGTTAGAAATCCAAAAACATGAGAAAAAGAAAAGAAAAGAAAAAGGAATGAAAAAGATGGGCAAAAGAATAAAATAAGCCCACAAAATACAAAAAGATGGGGAAAAGAAAGAAAAGCCCACAAATTGCAGTTTTGGCCCATCTGGCCCAACTTGGCGGTGTCCAGGAATACCCTGTCGCTAGACACTCCTGTCGCGGAACATGGCCTAGCGACAGGGGGGGAGGTTAGCGCCACAACAGTGAACTGCAGAGGAAGCCAGTCCAGAAGGACTGTGTCGCTAGGCCCCTGTCGCGGAACATGGCCTAGCGACACGGATGATTAGCGCCACCAGCATCAAAGTGAAGAAGAAACTGTCCCTAGACCCCTGTCGCTAGCCCCGTGGCGCGATCCATGGTCTCGCGACAGGAGTATGGCTAGCGACACAAATTGAGGACCAGACCCAGTCGTGAAGCTTTGCAGCATAATGCCTCAGTTCGCGCCACATCGCGTGATCCGCGACATGGCTGAGATGTGTGTGATGTCTTGCGACACGGGCCTCAGATCAAGGTCCATGGGCCTAGGGTTTCACCTCTATAAATATGTGGTGATCCCTATGTGCTAGAGAGTTCAGTTAGACATTTTTTATTCTCTTGAAGACAGCTTGGAGGATTCTCTCTAGGTAGTTTAGTTTTGTTTTGTTTTCATGTATTATTTAATTTCTGCCCTAGTTTAGTCTAGCTTAGCTTAAATTTCAGTGTTTGTTTTCTGTTTTTCAGCTAGGTAGCCAGTTTCATATCATCTTTTATGTTCTAAACTTCATTTTGAGGGTTTTGAAATACCCCAAATCATGGGTATTATCAAACCCATCTTATTAAATGGGAAGTTAATCTGGAAATGAGTCCCAAGAACATAAAATGGGTGTTATTAACCCATGGATTTTTATTGCTTTCATTTTATTTGGGTCATTTGACCTCTATTGCTCCTACTATTGCTTACTGTTTTTTTATTTTTGGATGATGGTGCATGCTTATGCGTGGTTGAACCCTAGATTAGGTTTTGCTTTATTTTAAATACTGTTGTAGGTAGATTAATTTCTGCTTCAGCATGTTCTTGCAATTTTCAAACTCTGTTTGGTTATTTTAGCTTAGAATAGCTTTTTAATCTGAAATAGGGTGAGATCACGCTGTTTGCATGCCACTGTTCACTTTTGCTTTTACTGACTCGTGGCCTGAACCATCCATGTCGCTAACCTCTTCCTGTCGCGAGACCACGTCTAGCGACAGGAAGGATGTTCCGCGACATGGGTGTCTAGGGACACTTGCCTTATTATTCTGAAATCCTCAGTCGCGAGGCATTCCTGTCGCGGACCCACGGTCCGCGACACAACACCTGCTCAGCGACTGAGGACCAAACTCTTGCTATTTTCTCTGCATGGTTCCTGTCGCGGAACACCCCTGTCGCGGACCCACGGTCCGCGACACATTCTTTATTCCGAGACAGGAAATTATGCCTTGTATATTAATTTTGAAAACCCAGTCGCTAGACATCCTGTCGCGGAGCCACGCCACGCGACACAGTTCCAGACTAGCAACTGGGAACCAAAATACTTAGAAATTTTACAGAAAATCCTGTGTCGCTAGACATCCTGTCGCGGAGCCACGCCTCGCGACACAACCCCTGCTTAGCGACACAAGGTGAAACTCTGCCAAAATTTCTGAAAACCTGTCGAGGCACCCATGTCGCGGGTTTAGGCTCATGACATAATTTATGGTCTCTTGACAGAATCCTCTCTTATATTTAACCCCAAAAATTCTGATTTCTTAACCTCTATTATATTGCAAAAACTCACATCTTAATCCCACGGATTAAGATGTAATATTCCAGAATTGCAATATAAGGCGTTATGCTGCCAAAATTTTGATTCTCCATTCCCAGTACTTAATTAATTGAACCCTCTAGTCATTAATGATTAATGATTGTAATTAGCAATGATTAAATCACTAATTGTTGTGATTAACGGATCTTTGTTCAATTGTCATTAAAACATTTTTCTATAAACAAAACCATGATGCCTTAAACAGATAATCCGGACTGTAATTAATTATGGTAGGAGGGATTATTTAAGCCATTAATTATGGATTGATTCCATAACCTTGCATGAGAAACCAATGTCTCTCATACAAGTTCTTTCCTTATTTTATTTTATTTTATTTTGTCTTTTGCGTATTGTGTGTAACAATTAGTAAAGAATACATCAGACTAATGTTGGCGGGTATTCCCTCACGGATAACTAGCTCGTATTCTGGGTATTAGTACTAAGTGTTATTTTGCATGGTCTGGGTGGCAGTCAGTGGAAGCCTTGGCGGTTCGTCCATCCGGGATTATAATAGCTGCTCAGCTGACTCCTATCCAGATACAGTTTTATTTTCCTTATCTTAATTTCCAAACCCAAATTTCAATATGTAGTATAACTCTGCTAATGTCTGTCAACATTAGCTGAAAAGTACTGCAGAGAGGAAGCATGTAGGTTTTTATCCGAATTCACAGACAGTAGGGGCCCAACTGGTAGCGACACTGCCATTTTAGGGTTTCACCTGTCTAAATTCGCTTCACCTGAGTAATTGGGAAATTGGACAGTAGATGTTTACAGCCCACCCGATTATTCTGCCATTTCTTTGGTCCTCTGACCAATTCATTTTTGTGTTTCACCTTCTGTCTAGACCCGCCAGTATATTTTGGGTCAATTCATTTTACACTTCACTATATCCTTATGCATGATAATATTATGTACTATTGTGGTCTATAATATTTTGGGATCCTTCCTTTGGACAATAGAAGTCTAGATTTAAACAGATATTGTGTATTAAATTTCCAACAAAAACAAACTCTATAAAAACCGGATCTGAGTAAGGGATAAATTCTTCGGTTATGACTAGTTCACATTCTGTCAAGGGTTGATTTTGGGAAATTAAAAGCAGAGTCAGCGATTAGGTCTCACCTAGACTGAAAGGATCTGTGTTTTAATTGAGAGTCTAGTACCTGTTTAGGGAATGATTTTCACATTCATTATTTTCCAAAATTGCTGTTTGTTGGGAATCCGAGATTAATTATTACACCGAGATGGGGTCCACTTGGATTCAAATACAGTGTAGTAAATAATCTTAGAGGAACAACACCCAGGCCTTGGTTATTTTCTAAGATAGGGTTGAGTATTCTTTCAACTGCTATCCTCTTTTGCCAAAGTCTATTTTTGAGTCCTGAGTGAGTGCATCCGGAACGAACTAATTTATTAGTCCATTTTATTAGTTTGTATCTCATAACCACCCGGAAGGAAGTGAACACATGAAGCGGTTCACCGAGGGCCGGGAATTCTTGATCCATACTCCTTCATTCTGATGGGGAGCTGTCTTTTACTACCAGGGTCAGACCTTCAAAACCTCCGAGTGATAGGATTTTAAATGCTTTCTTTATCGCTTTCTTTTAAATGCTTTCGTTAGAGGTCACTCGGTTGTATTGAGAGTTGTGTAACTGCTACTAGAATTGATAGTTAAGGGATAGTTCAGGCTTGATTAGAATCTTTGGGTGTGACATGGGAGAATGATAGTAGTACTTGGCATTTCAATAAATGATCTGTCAGGTGTTGCTTATCCACCACAGATGAAATAACATACCCTGGCCAGGGCAGTTACAAATCGGTGGTATCTTAGAATTTGCGGTCTTAAGAACATGTAAACTCATGCTGTAAGTACCTGTCTGTTAAAGGGAACGCAGTACTGAGAGCATGAGAATTAGCTATCTGACAGGATTATCCCAAGCAAGGATCTGAGTATAAAAATGGAAGTTTAATTATGCCTTATCTAAATCTTGTCCAATTTTTATTCTTTTCTTCATGTCCCTTCTGTCCACACTGTGAATCAGCTTCATAGCTAGCATAGAGTAGATTTTCATTGCTTTTACAGATAGTATTTATCGCGTTCTTAGAATAACTTTACCCGTTTTCTAGAATAGAATTTATATGCTTTGTAGAATAGATTTAAATGCCTTTGTAATTTAGTTTAAATTCAGTCAGTAGATGTTAATCATTTTTCAAAACCAATTGGAGCAATATGAATGGAAAATCTAGTAAAACGACGTGGGCCCTGCTTCTATCGCACATCCTCCTGTGAACGATCCGGTCTTACTATAAATTACTGCATTTTTTGACACCGTGCGCTTTCGGGCCACAGTTTCTTAACACGAGTAATAAAAACGTGACAACCTATAAATATATCCCTAATCCCAACTCCGCCTTCATAAATTGGTTTCATTTAATAAAATTGAAAACCAGGATTATGATTTTTCAGAAAATACTTATGTAGTGGGAACTTGTCAAAAGTCTCATGCCAGGGAGGTCCATAACGCCGTTTGAACTCAAAGTTTCCCCTCATGAGTAATAAAAAATGAAATATATCCTTAAACCCCTTTCCCATGAATCATAACTCTTTTCTTGTAATAAATTTAACCTGGGATATTTTAAAAAATACTCGTGTGACGAAATTGTCAAAAGTTTCAGAAGACCAGTGGAGTTAAATTTCTTTCTATTGGTATGATGTAATGTGTCATTGCTCGGTTTTGTCTCAGGGGCTAGTTTTGAAATCGTGGGAGCTTGCTTGATTATTAAGTGAGACGTTTAGGTTGTAATGGTTTTATTGCAATAAAATTTCTTTCCCTAAAAAAAAATGCATTGGACGATGTGTCCAAAAATTTTAGAACATTTCAAATGGGACAAAAGAAGTATTTATTACTCCTATTTTGTAAAGAATAATTAGAACTTTATGATCAATAATTGGAGTTTTATGATCAGTAGTTAATAAACTATCCTAACTTGTGGCACTAATGGATGGCGGATATGGCATAGGTCCTCACTTCTGCACCTACATAAATGATGCCCGGCCATTTAAAAAAGAAAAATGTTTATAGTACAGAAATGATGCCCGACCATATAAAAATTATGTCTATATCAAGTGATGTTTGCAAATTAAAAAATAATGCCTACAGAAATTATGCCCGGACATGGAAAAATAATGTCGATATATGCTGGCAAGTCAACGGCATCATTTCTTGGGTCATCTTCATCATCCATGTACTTACATATAAAGACCTTTTGTACAGTAACTCAACTTAATAATGGCGATTATAATTATTAAATGCAAATAGTCAAATACAAAATGGAAGTAATCAACTATATATTACAATGAGCACAAAATACTGTATAAAGATCACGTTACTGTTATTGTTTTAAAATACTTTATTAACGCAATAACTGTTTATTGTAACAAGGTAGTTGAATATGATCATGAAAACTGTTGTGATAGTATGTATAATATATTCGAGTTTATATATGTATGTGGTATGTATATAAACATAATAATTACTTACTATTTATAGCAAATAATTAATTCGTAAAACGAGAGTACTAATGATGATGACTATAACGATTGAAGGAACGCAGGGGGAACGAAGGAAGTGAATGAATTAATTGTGGAAGTAGTACACATATATATAGCCGCAGATACATCATTGTATACACGATGACTCATGATGACTCATCAAGTACAATTAAACAGAAGATGGCACGTGACCAAGAGACATCCATACGTCTAAGATGCATGTATTTGATCATATCCAGTATAGGTATTAGATGCATGTATAATACTCCCCCTTGGATGTCTTTAATATACAAAGAATATGCCTCGTTAAAACCTTACTTGGAAAAAACCACATGAGAAAAAAAAATCCAAGTTAGGAAAAAGAGTACATGATTCTTGAATATTTATCTCTCCCCCTGATCAAAGCATCAGTTGAGATTCTTTAGTTGGCGCATCCCGGTACTTTTCACCAACTTTTCGAATGTTGCTGTTGGTAGTGCCTTGGTAAACAAATCTGCAAGATTATTAGCTGATCGGATTTGTTGCACATCTATTTCACCATTGTTCTGCAAATCATGAGTAAAAAATAATTTTGGCGAAATATGTTTTGTTCTATCTCCTTTGATATAACCCCCTTTCAATTGTGTTATACAAGTCGCATTATCTTCATGTAAAATAATTGGAGGATTTTTTTTTGTACGATATACCACAATTCGTTTCTATATAGTTAGTCATGGATCTAACTCAAACACATTCTCGACTAGTTTCATGTATTGCTATTATTTTAGCATGATTTGATGAGGTGGCTGTCAATGTTTGTTTCGTGGATCTCCACGATATTGCAGTACCACCACATGTAATTAAATAGCCAGTCTGTGACTTAGCTTTATGTGGGTCTGATAAGTACCCAGCATCGGCATAGCCGATTAACTCATGTCGAGAATCATATGAATAAAATAGACACATATCAATCGTTCCTTGGAGATAGCGGAATAAATGTTTTATTCCTTTCCAATGTCGTTCAGTAGGAGATGAACTAAATCTCGCTAATAAATTTACTGCAAATGATATATCTAGTCTAGTGCAGTTTGCGAGATACATTAGTGCTCCAATGGCACTTAAATATGGGACCTGTGGCCCAAGTATTTCTTCATTCTCCTCTTTTGGTCTAAATGGATCTGTTTTATGATGAAGTGATCTTATGACTATTGGATTACTTAATGGATGTGCTTTGTCCATATAAAATCATTTTAAGACCTTTTGATGGACAAGAATTCCATTATCCAAATATTCAATTTGTAAACCAAGACACTTTCTTATTTTCCCGAAATCTTTGATTTTGAATTCTTGTTTGAGATATTCAACAGCAATTTGAATCTCTTCAGGGAATCCAATTCGATTGATATCATCAACATATACTGCAATGATAACAAATCTTGACCCATTTTTCTTTATAAACATGCATGAGCATATTGGATCATTTTTGTAACCCTTCTGAAGTAAGCATTTGCTTAATCGGTTATGCCACATACTCCTAGATTGTTTAAGCCCATGCAGGGATCTTTGTAATTTGATGGAATACATCTGTTTTGAATTTGCGTTATATGCCTGTGGCATTTTGAACCCTTCTGGAACTTTCATATAGATATCAGTATCTAATGTTCCATGTAAATAAGCAGTAACGACGTCTGTGAGTCGTATTTCAAGATTTTCATGTACTGCTAAACAGATAAGATATCTGAATGTAATTCCATCCAATACTGGGGAATAAGTTTCATCATAGTCAAAACCCGGTCTCTGTGAGAATCCTTGGGCGACTAATCGCTTTGTATCTTACAACTTCATTTTCATTATTTCTTTTTCGTACAAAAACTCATCTGTATCCAACTGGATTTATATTTTCTGGTGTTTTGACAATTGGTCCAAACACATTTCGCTTAGCCAGGGAATCCAATTCTGATTGAATTGCTTCTTTCCATTTTGGTCAATCTTGCCTTTGCCGACATTCATCAACCGAATTTGGTTCATAATCCTCATCATCATTCATAACTTCAGTGCTACATTGTATGAGAATGCAATATCAATAAATGTTTCTTCTCGATTCCAAACATTTCTATTAGTTACAAAATTTATAGATATCTCATCATTTTGATGATTTTGCTCTTCAAGAGGCAATTCCCCGCAGGGTTCATTTTTGTCACTTTTGGGAACTTGTGTCCCTTCATCATCAATATTTAATCCTCTTTTCTTTCGAGGATTTTTATCTTTGGAACTGAGACGTCTACCACGCTTAAGGCATGCATCAGACTCATCTTTAGCACTTGTAATGTGTACCTTTGGAACATCAATTTTGACTGGAACATTTGTTGCCGGTATATGAGATTTGGTAACCCTTTTAGAGTCACATAATGCATCAGCAGTTCATTTGCAATTTGTTGCAAGTGTACAATTCTTTGTACTTCAATTTCACAGTCTCTTGAACGAGGATCAAGAAAATCCAACAGGATTTTCCAATTTATATTCTTTTTCGGTTGATCCTTTTCTCCCTCTAATGTAGGGAAATGTGATTCATCAAAATGACAATCAGTATATCTTGCTATAAATGATCCTCTGTTAATGGTTCAAGATAACATATTATCGAGGGTAATTCATATCCGACATATATTCTCATTCTTCATTGGGGTCCCATTTTGGTGCGCTGTGGTGGTGCTATTGGGACATATACTGCGCAAACAAATATTCTCAAATCGGATACATTGGAGTCACGACCAAATGTTAATTGTAATGGCAGTATCTATAATAACTTGTCAGTCTTAATCGCACCAACATTACTGCATGCATTATAGCATGTCACCAAGCTGAAACTGCAACCCAGACTTCATTAATAATGGTCTGACGATCAACTAGAATCGTTTAATAAATGATTCAGTTAGTCCATTTTGTGTATGCACATGGGCAACAAGATGTTTGATGGCTATGCCTATCGAAATGCAATATTCATCAAATGTCCGGGATGAATATTCACCAGCATTCGGTATACCGAAGTTACCGAAAATTTCAGTATCCTTTATGTATACCGTTACCAAACCGAAAATTATACCGTACCGAATTTTCAGTTTTTACCGAAACATACCGAAAATTTTACATACCGAAAATCGTTAAATACCGTCAAAAATCGGCATACCGTACCATACCGAAAAATAGCAATATTGATACCCAAAAACATTACACAAACTTGCCCTTCTAAGTTCCAAATGTCTTAAACACAACAACAAACATTAATATTCAATACAAACATTGAAAATAAAACTTCAATTTGTATCTTCAATCTCCACCTCCTCTTTGAGCCTCAAAAGTTGTTCAATACACAAACACAAAATCAAACTTAAAATGAATTATTATCGTTCATAAAATTTAAAAGATATGCGCACATGGTTTTTCTTATGGCATCACCGATGACAATCAAATTCAGAATAATAGATAGATAGGATTTGACTTTTAATAGAACTATTAAAATATTAGTTAGACATTTTAACTACAAATTAAAAAGATCACATTTGGGAATTGACAAGTAAATAGAAGGCAGACATGATAGAAATGAATTCAGTGAAGGGCAAATATTTTAAAATTGGCAGTGCAAATACATACAGTGATTGTCACATGAGATCCTTCAGCCACAGCCCACACGAATGTCTGTCCTCCCAGCAATCTCCAACTGTAGACAAATAAATACTATGAGATATTAATTACCAAGACAGTGAAATGTTCGAAAAAAAGGTCCTAAGCACTCTGTGTTGTGCAAGAACAACAAATCTCAATTGATGAACAGAATTCCAAAAACTATATAAACAGAAACTATATAAACAGATTACGGAATTCTAGCTACACTTTAAATTGATGAACAAAATTCCAGCCTACACAGCTATTCCTGAATCCTGATACTCCATTTCAGATAGTATAAAAACATAAACTATTAATTTGACCTCAGTTGCGTAGAAGTTTATATTCCAGGAAGAAGACTAAGATCTTGAGTAACACCTGCAGCTGTAATTAAATGAAGAATATAAATATATAATTGGTAAAAACTAATACACATAAATATGATTTATATTTTTTAAAAATAAAAGAATACCTTTTTCAAGTTCTTCAATTTCTTTGTAAAGCTCAAGGTCATCATCTGTTGGATCCTTGTACAAATTTATCTCATTTGCCTTTAGTCAATCGCTAGTGCACACCAATGCTTCAAACCATTTTAGGGCTCAAACTTGTTCTAAAAGGATCAACAACTCTTTTTCCCAAACTAAAAGCCGACTCACTAGCAACGGTCGAACTTGGGATTGCAAAAACATCTTTGGCAATAGCCGAAAGGATTGGGTACCTAGCTTCACTTCCCTTCCACCAGTCCAAAAGATTGAAACTTTGATTTGATCTTTGTTCAATCTCATCGGCTAAGTACTTATCCACTTCATTAGCTATCTCTTGAAGTTGTTCTTCCTCATTTTGCACTTTCATATCATCATATAACTCATCCCAAATACCACCCATCTTCATCATCATGCACCGTTTGCATAGTTTGACTCTCATCAATCGAAACATCATTCATTCCTTTATAATCACTCCACAAAGAGACCAAATCCTGCTTCACCTTACGAATAAATTCGTCGGTGTTTCTACCTCCCAATTTTTTGATGCAAACCTTGAGCATTTGAAGTTTGTTTCTAGGATCTAAAATATTGGCAACAAAAACCAAGGGATTCATATTGTCCCAATTACCCCAGTACTTCTCAAATTTCAAAATCATTGAAGATGCCACTTTTTGAAGAATTGGATCAAAATCATCCACAATTTTTTTCTCAATCTCAAGTTGAAATGCAACCATGGATTGGTATATAAATTGGGAAGTAGGAGTTTTTGATGCACTTAACTCTAAAGTGACATCATAAAACTTCTTTAAAAAGTGTGCAAAAGCTCTACAATACTCCCAATCTATCTCACTTGGTGGCTCCTTCCTCATTTTCCCCTTATCATTCTTTTCATTAAAATAATTTGTGAAATGTGCCCACTCTTCCGCCATCCTATCAAACACCCTTCTATACTTCAATGCAACATCTAGCATTTTATAAGTTGCATTTTTGACATCCATGGGGACAGTTGACATATTAGAAAACTTGGCGAGCACAGCGAATTCCCTAAATTTATTCAATCTTGAAGGAGAAGAATGGATGAAATTCACAGAATTCCTTATGGCTTTAATTGAGGATTCTAGCTCTTTAAACCATCCTTAACAATTAAGTTAAATATATGACGAAAGCACCTCAAATGCAAGTATTTCCCTTGAAACAATAAAGTGTTATCACTTTTCATTCTTTTTTTCAAATAATCAATAGCAATATTATTAGAAGTAGCATTATCAACTACTATTGAAAACATTTTTTCAATGCCCCAATCCCTTAAACACACCTCAATCAACTTTCCAATCTCTTCTCCCACATGACTATTGATTTTGGTGAAATTAATAATCCTTTTATGCAATTCACTATCCAAAAAGTGGGCTGTAATCACCATGTAATTGATATTCTGAATAGATGTCCAAGTATCGCTTGTAAGACTACCCTATGGCAAGCAAGCGCATCTTTAATCCTCGCCTTCTCTTTTAAAAATATTTCATAAACTATCCCTACAAGTAATAAACAATAATAACAAAATTAAAGTTAATAAACTGTTTACAGCCTGCAATATATATATATAAAAATTGCACATAAATAATATAACTTATACCTGCAATTTTCCTTCGATCTGGCATTTTGAACCTAGGTTGCAATTCGAAAATCCAATTTTTCAATCCTTTCCCTTCAATAGCTCGAAATGACACCTCATCGGTGATTACATATTCTGCAGCCTTAATTTCACACCGTTTTTTATTAAATGTATGCATAACTAGTGTGCTTCCTTGTGCCATGGACTCATTTGTCAACACCGGCTGACTTTTCTCATCCTTACTTTCTTTATACAATGGACTTGATTTGCACCGTAACTCTAAATGATTCTTTAATCCACTAGTGCTGCCATAAGAAATTGGGATCTCTGTTTTACAATAATTGCAAGTCCCAATTGATTTTTTGCTCCCATCTTCCATCAATCGAGTCCTTTTTTACAATGACTCCAATATGGACTCTTTGTACCTTTAGGAATATTGGGTTGCTTTTTCGAACCATTTCTTCCTCGCTTACGGCATGTAATCTCATTCTCATTATCATCATTCAATTCTGAATCTGCTGTGGGTGGTGTTTCAGATTGAGATGGAGTTGGAGCTGTATGGGAGGACTCAGATTCCATCCTGAAAATAACAAGGAAAATTTCAGAATCAATCTAAAATGATGATAAGCAGTAATTATTTATAGACTAAAAATAGCAGTCATCGACAATATGTACAAGACTTCAACATTCTCTTTGAAAAAATCAATGCAGAATGGCATTTTAGTTCGATAACAACAAACAGAAGTCTAAGGTATAACATTCACTGTTTTAATGAATATTCAGCACCATATTCCACTAAAATATTACAGATTTAACCGAAAAATAAAAAAGAAAAAAACAGCAAAATCGAGATAGACTCATCCAATATATTCAAATTCTTCAGTCGATTGGAAGGTAGAGATACACTGATGTGGTCTTCCGGGCATGCGACAATGCTATGTATTGTAATATCCTTTGCATTGAAGTCAAAAAAACTCGATCGATCTTTATCGATACTTGCAGCATGAAAATTCGAGATTTAGTTCTAGTTGGGGAAAAAGAACCGGCTTCCGATAACAGAGAGAGAGAAGTAATTAAGCTCGCATTCACAAATCAGAAATTTGAAATCACCAATAACTTCAACCATCCGTATCTCAAATCTCAAGCAACGAGAGCAAAATCATCAATTCAAGCAAACAGCGGTACAATTACCTTTTCAATAATCTTTTAGTCGCGTACAAAAAGCAGTTCTTGAAGATGAATGCGGGAGGGCTGACTGAACCATGGAAGAGGGAAACGCAGGGAGCGGCTAACTGAAGCTAAATGATGGAGGACACAAACTAGGGCACATAATGAACGATTGAGCATTTAAGTGTGTTGTTGGGTTGGAGTTTGGACTGATGAAAATTGGGCTTGGGCCTTGGGTACTTGGGCTGGGCTGATGAATGATTAAAGATTAAAGAATACTAATAATTTAGAAAAATATTAAAATTAGTATTTCGGTATAACGGTATATCGAATACCGAACCTCCATACCGTTACCGTACCGATTTTTTCGGTATTTTTCGGTAATTTTCGATGCAGTAAGCTCGGTATACCCAGTTTTCGGTAATTTTTGCCACCCCTAGGTCTGCCAGGTGATAATTTTCAACATTGTTTATCCTTATATAATATATTCCAGAGGATAAACATGGTAATTTTCCAATACTTGTTTTATACCAGAAATGGTATTTATAATCAGCAGGTATTTATTACCTTTTGCTGTCAAAGTCTCGATATGATATCCATTTTCTCGAACATCTTTAAACTCAACCAATTCCTTCGAGACTTAGGAGATAAGAGTGCATCTTTCACAATCAATTTTGTCCCCTTAGGGAGCTGAAGGTTGGCTATGCCAAAGCCCTCTATTATATTTGCACTTTCACTTATAGTGGTGAATATTTCTATCTCTCATATTCAAGTATGAAAAATATTGTTTATCATTCAATATCGTGTGCGTAGAAGCACTGTCTATCAGACATATTTCATTATCACCAATTTGTAATCCCATTCTGGCATTTTTTTGAAAAAGAAAATAACATATATCAGTAACAAAACGATAATTTATACAATACAGTGGTACAACAAAATTCAAAAGGTACGGTAAAATAAAAGCTGGTATGCAGTGTCATTGAAAAAGTCTGCAACATTAAACGCTGGCTCTATGAGCAGATCATCGCTTGTGGCCTCAGTTGCATTCACAATAGCATCACTTGTAGTTGCAATGTCCTCAAGATTTTGTTCAGCAAGGTTTGTTTCAACCTTGTTCTTTCCTTTCAACGGGTCCTGGTACAACTTTGCCCAATGACCTGTTGTGCGGCATATCTGAGACCGGTGACCCTCTATACCACAACGGTGGCATTTTTCTTCAATTTTTCCCGTGCCTTTATCATTATAATCTTTTGAGGCACTGCTTTGATTGCTATTGTATGGCTTTCTTTCAAAATTTTGGTTATGTGGATATGGTTCTGGTCTTATATAGACATTATTTCTTTCACGACCATTTCCACGACCACGACCACGACTATGTCGTCGGCCACGCCCACGAGGCCCCACACGGCCACGTCCACGACCACGATGAGATGATTCTGTGAAATTCATCTCAGGATATGCAGTACTTCCTGTCGGTCTGGACTCATGATTTTTCATCAACAAATCATTATTTTTCTCAGGCAGCAGTAAACAAGTGATCAGTTCAGAGTATTTTGTGAAACCCCTTTCTCTGTACTGCTGCTATAATAGTAAATATGTGGCATGAAAAGTAGAGAATGTCTTCTCTAACATATCATTTTCTGTTATTTTTTTCGCTTCATAATTTCAGTTGTGTTGTAATGCCATACATGACTGAATTATAATCATTTACGGACTTATAGTCTTGCAGCCTTAATTGGTGCAATTCATGTCGGGCACTAGGGAGATTGATCAATATTAAATGACCATATCTTTTCTTTAAATTCTCCCATAGATCCTGTGGATCTTATACCGTCAAATACTCTAATTTCAAACCTTCATCAAGATGATGTCGGAGAAAAATCATAGCTTTGGCACGGTCTTGGCCTGTGGCTGTATTTTCTTTTAATATGGTCCTTTCAAGACCCATAGACTCCAGATGGATTTCAACATCCATTCTTCAGAATAAATAATTATTCCCGGACATCTCCAGTGGCATAAATTCCTGATTTGTCAGATTAGTCATATTTGTATTGAAAATAGTAGTAGTATATTACTCAACAGGATTTTCGAAAAAACTCGAACGGAGCTTCGGTAGGAAGGGAAAACTCCAACAGCACTCGGAAAGAACTTCGGTAGGATTGGCAAAACTCCAACAGCAGTCGTGCTGATAACATATTGTGATAGTATGTATAATATATCTGAGTTTTATATATGTATGTGGTATGTATATAAACGTAATAATTACTTACTATTTATAGCAAATAATTAATGCGTAAAACGAGAGTAATAATGACGATGATTATAACGATTGAAGGAACGCAGGGGAACAAAAGAAGTAAATGAATTAATTATGGAAGTAGTACACATATATATAGCCGCAGATACACCGCTGCATACATGATGACTCATCACATACAATTAAACAGAAGACGGCACGTGACCAAGAGACATCCACACGTCTCTAAGATGCATGTATTTGGTCATATATCCAGTATATGTATTAGATGCATGTATAATAAAAACCTACATTTGGAGCACATTCAGTGTACAGAGAAAAAAGGGTTTCAGAAAAGCAATTACTTAAATGCTCTTGGAATCACGTACGGTTGCACGACAATTGAACATGGAATAGGGTTTGCAGACATCATCGTCACCATTGAGATGGACATGGAATAGGATTGTCCTTGAGTTAGTTGGATTTCGGTGATAAATCTATTGGCATTCTAGTTGGAGTTGGGATTATGGCTAATGAGGTTTTTGGATTCACTCGAATCGACTGGTGGCATAGGACAACATTAGTGGTTGATGGTTCTATAAATATTCTATATGTGTAAATATCATCTCTTAAAATTGTCCCGACTATTTTCACCCCCCATTACATAAGTACATGTTTATAACTCCTCGTCTCATTCAATTCTTTGGAACAAAATTTTTCAACCATCAAAAGAAATTCCACAATAAATGTTACTATTGTTTTCCATTGAAAATATTCTCCCAATTGGTAACTGTTAAGTGAAACAATACAACTCTTTTCAAAAGAATATCCACATAATCTAACCTAACACGACAAAGCACTTTAATTAATAAGTACTACTAAAATTCAGGGTCTCATGTGTTGTGTTCCCTCTTTTTGATACTGTCACGTGTGCCAAAATTGGGCATGGTTTCGCCCCACCATAGAAATTAAGGTTACAGCATATCAATAGAAATTTGACAATTTCACTATATCACAAGTATCTCATTATGATGTACTATAAAGCTCTAAGAATATTAAATAAACAATTCACTCCATGTCTTACCAGTTTTTTAACGACGCCCTCTACCACGGCTCCTCCCACGAAAGCTGCCCCTGCCGCGGCCTGGGAAGCCACCTCTGCCACGGCCTCGGAAGCCACCTCTTCCACGGCCACCACTACCGGGTAGCTTCAATGATTGTATGCCCCTCCTCTTAGAAGACTGTCCCTCCTCATCCTCATCGTCGTACTCCTTGGATTTTGCTGAGCTTCGGGGGTTGAAAGAGATTTCACGTGATCCCCCTTGTCCAAGTTTTACCATATCCATGGAATTTTGCCGCGACTCCCTTAGAGCAGCCCTTTCTCCTAGTGGAAGAGACTCTTCCTCTGCAAGGGATTTACTGTTCCAGAATGCTTCAGCGTGCCTATCATCCTTCACTTCATAAAATCTGAAGATGCAAGATTATGTTTAAGTTTCTTATTATGCAAAGCCTTGAGCAAAATATAAGGAATAAAATCTTGATTTGGATAACAAGTTTATAAGTGGAGTTTAGATATTGTTCCAATTCATTATCAGTGCCCTGACCTGGGTGCGCGGGATTTCTTGGATTTATCAAATGCATTCTCACGCTCATTGTCCGAAGGTTCACTCTCAGCCGATGCATCAGAATCTCTCATACCAAGATCATCCTCATCTGAAACAGTCTCAAAATGCTCCTCGAGCAAAGATTGCTTCTTCGTGGTTGCAGCCATAGGGTGCAGCGCTTTGTATTCTGCAGAGGATTTGTCGATCTCAAAGTCCTGTAAGAGATATAGTGCAGTTGGGTTTATTATTTCGCTGAGTAAAAATAAACAAGATCTAATATGTATGATGGTCGCATTCATTTCTCAATAGAAATGATAATTGATTTTCCACGAAACATATCAATCTTCCTATCAATAGGCCAATATAGCATGTTTTTATGTTTTGATCCATTTTTTCTTGCGAATATGGATCCAACCTTGTGCATTTGCTTGTAAATGAACATTATTTACAGAAAAAATATTATCAAGCATGAGCTAGTCTCATGAAATTCAAAGTGGCAAAGGAGAAATTGCAATGCTTTCAACATATGAGCAACACCAATGAAGAATTATGCATAGTAAACAAATACTTTGATTTACCGGGTTTTCAAATATAGAAGAAAACCTCTCATCTTTGAAGATTTCACTAGTGAGACCCTTCTTTTTCTTTGCCTTCTTAGCATCTGATGCCTTCGGAGGTATACTACCATCATCAGTACCCTTCTCATTTTGTTCTTCCTCCTCTTCAATAATCTGGCTTGCCAGAGTCCGATTGACTTTGGGAAGTCTCTTCTTGATCTGCAGAAAAGTAAGACATAAGTCCAGCCAATTATAATTTTCATACAGAAAAAACTTTAAGAATCAAATAATTTTATGCAAAGTACTTCCATACACAAATAAAAACAAGCACCAGTGCAACACATAAGATGAATATTTCATTAGTGAAATATGTGCATCCTTTCCCATCAAAAATAATGGATGATCTTAAAGGAACCTTTTATTAATTTTTTCTTCATACAATATTGCATCTTGGGTACCTTTTAAAATATAGGATGCATTTGAGTACTTATATTATCCCTGTTAAGAATTAAGAGAGTATTGACACATTCTCAAGATCCTTATTACATACAAGTAAAAGTAACATAACTCCACTAAACCCACACAATACTGATAAAAAGAACCAACCGTAATTCTAGAGGCCCGCTGAGCTTCCAATTTTTCCTGCTTTCTCTTCTCTATATAGGCCTCATAAGCAAAAGGATCGGCCAAACTCTGAGCCTGCAGTCAACAAACCCAATTTGCCTCATTAGGTCAAACCTATAAATGAGCAGCATTTCAAGTGCCATCATTTAAAAAAATAAAAAATATATAAATAATAAAATAAAAAACTAAGAAATGGCATGATGCCCGGGAAATATGGAACACTGGGTACATACTTCCCATTATCATGATTCAAGAAATATGACAATTACCTTTTTATACAACCGATAATCAATAAAGAAACCATGCATATAGGCTCTCAGAAGATTGGTTCCAATCAAATTAGTCAAATTCAGCCTTGCGAGGTCCTCCCTTGTCAAAAATTTGTAATCATCATAAATAGATGTTTCACCACCCTCCTCAAGCTCTTCCTGCCCAACCACAAATAAGTGCAAATATTAGTATGAAACGAGGCTGGGTTATCTGTTTAACTTTAACCTAAGGTTCAGCAAATACAAAAAACATACCGTCATGTTCTCTAAATAAGAGCACCACTTCGGAGCAGGTCCCAGTGCTGGAATGAAATAAGAAGGTATTTGACTGTTGTCCAGAGCCAACAAAATCAAACCACTTTCTTTGAATACACAAGTATCATTAATTTTGCCAGCAGTAGGTTCAATGCTAGTCAGTCCTTCCCCCTGAGAAAAATGGAACATGACTGACCTCCAACATTTTAAAATGTCCATAATTAAAATTCAGCACACCCAGGCTATCCTTCTAGAGGCAATAAAGACAGTTGTTTAAAAGTCATGATTATAAGGAAATTCATTGGCAGAAATATATGAAACATCCATAAGTAGAACAATGGTATATATAATTTCACAAGACGTTATATATTGGTTGCAAAATTATTCAGTTGAAGTCACAACTGAAACAAATGAAACACGGAACACGATTGCCCTCCAACATTCTAAAGAGATGAAATACAAAAGTGAATAGTGATAAATAATTACGAAAGAAGAAGAATAAAATTTTGGCCGGGCAATCATTGTGCCTGCCTATGCATCTCATTCTCAAGTAAAGTCGCAGAGGAACACAACCTTTACAACTATATAAGAACCTCAATTTATTTAGAAGCAAGCAGGTGGTATGTAACGGAAAATATGAACAATATTATAGAAAACATCAGAAGATAAACCACAGATGTATTTCTCACCGTCATGGGATCCCAAATCCTAACAATATGTTGATCAGTGGTTATTAATTTTGAGTTCTCAGAGTTTAACGTCTTATGCCACTTAATGTTCAGAATCGGGCTGCCATACCTGAAAAGGACACAACAAATAAAAAATCGTTAAACATGCAAAAGAATTTAACCAAAAGCAGCGACTGTCAAATAAAAATAAAACCCCCTTCACCATTGAATTTCACGAAAGCTAGTAAACTCACATATGATCTTTCACTCGGAAAGGCCTAGATGAACGCAAATCATACACTAGGACCTGGATAAAGAAACACCAAGCATCATTAATTTGTTCATTAATGTATCAGAAAGATGAGTAATAAAAAAACATTGTATTTGCACATAGGGAAGCTATACCCTGTATAGCAACCACCCAGAAATATCTTGAAACCATGCGACCATGTTTTTGGATCACTTTAGAGAATGGCTCTGAAGCTTTATTATATATACTTTCAAACAAAATGACAAGATAAATGAATAGTTATTTCTACCAATCCATGGATAATTGTAAAAGCTGAACTTAAGCGATAAAGAACGGCTTGCGTAGGAGTCATAATTATTGATGAGGCATTTAGTCTTAAAGTTAGAAATTCTGAGGGAGTCACCAAAGGTTTTACCAAACATGCATGATGAAATGCCACCTTAATGATCATAGAAATGAAAAGTAGTCTATGGCTCCAATAATGATAAATACCTTTCCACCACTGCTTCCAACTGCCATTTGAAAACCCCCATCTTCATCAAACTCAATTGCTGTAACCTCCTACAGTTAGCAGAATATATAATTTAGATTTAAGTCCATAGACAAACCTTGGTGAGCATAATAATATGTCAAAAGGTTAATGTGCATATTACCCCATCAATATCACCAGAGTGTGTGATAGCGTCTATTCTTCCAACTGAAGACCTTGTTCTCATGTCAAAACATTCCACAGCTCCATCTTCACCACCCCCAGCAACCAATCCATGGACTTTACTGAATTGCACCAGATTAATCATATAGTTAGATTTATTTTATAGACGAAAACACCATGATGAAAATTGAAAAAATTATCACCCACCTTTGAGACACTACATTTAAAGCAGGAGATTTAGTGCTGAGAGAGGCTAGAAAGCGCCCCTGTCAAGGGCACATATCAAAGAAATGCAAAAGATTAAAGCAAAAGTAAAAGTAAACTGATGCTTTTCAGCATAAAAACATCTATTACGGCATCACAAAAGATTAAAGCAAAAGTAAAAGAAGAATTGATAAAACTACGATCAGCGCAAACGCAAAATACCGATGTTCAGCTTTTGGGACAAACCTGTTCTAAATTTATCCTGTATAGGTCTGGAGAAGAAGCAGCGCATATTATGTCACAAGACCAACAATCATATGCAATATCTCTTCCCATCCTGTTTAAAAAGAAAAGATCACAAGGATACGGGTATCACATCAATACTTCTAATTTCCCGGAGAAAATATATGTGTGAGTGTATATATATAAACATATAACTGCTATTTCAACTAACTTAATTCCTACAAAAGCAAAAGGGGATAATTAGGGAACTGCATACACATATTTCACCATAGTTCATCAACAGAGGAAAACTCTGATTCCAATGTAGTAATTTGCAAACACAAACACAACAAACACATATTGAGAGAGAGAGAGAGAGACCTTGGGATCCTTAAACTATAGTGACTCCCATATTTTGCATGAAGACACACAGATCGATCCGCACAAAGAAATGCAATCTTTGAATAATCATCATCCAAAACCTAAATTGGAAAGGCAAATTTTCAACCGTACATAAATATAAAATCCCCACGGCATGCTAACAAGAGCTTATCTAGAGCAGGTGCTTATTGAAATGATAATGGAAATATAGTGATAAAGAAATTGAAAACTATTAGGATAACAAGTTAATGTTATGCCAATTACTCAACTTAACTTTATCAACATACACAATGTTGAAAGAATAATACAAGTATTACCTGGAAATTTATAATTTCCGAAATTAAATGCCTCTCAAATTTCAGTGACAACTCCCTCAACTCATATACTTTGACTTGTGGGGGGTAAATGCCTGAAAATAAATAAATAAATCGTACTACACCCCTCTCACAGACATTAGCGATTGCAGAACACAATTAGATGCACACCACAATAGACATTCACCTGAAGCAATAAGATACTCCCCGTCAGGGGATACCTTTATCCTTGAAGTTGCTGTTTCAAACCTCAAGTCTTGTATCAATTCGACTCTTTGCAAATAATCTGAAATTCAATAAATGAAAATAAAATAAATCAGATTATGACGACTCTCAAACCAAGCATGTGCTAATTTAACTACAAACAAACGACAAGAAACCCAAAAACAGACCTTGATTTTTGCGCAGAGCTCGGAGCTTCTTTGGAGGAAGCCATGTAGCCGAAGAACGGTTCTGGCTGGCAATAGAGTACGTTTTGACACCATTTATCGAGGTGGACTTCAAAGTCCCACCTTGAAATGCCATCGTATCCTAGGGTTTAGGGTTTGGAGACTGTAAAGCACAACTCCTTTCCTCTTCTAAGACACTATTCAATAAAAGAGGCGATAAGCTAGGACGCAGAAAACAAAATTAAAAGCATGGCACTATATACTCAAAAAAAACCTTTATTGAAAGCTTCAAACAGACTGTTTAAACTGCCCAAAACACCTCCCTGAGGCCAGCACTCGAACCAAAAACCACATAATAACCAAGGCAATCATACTTGGAGATAAAATCGCGCTGGGTTAAACTATGAAAATCCACATGACTTTAATGACCCTCGCCCAGCCATCATCTCCGCATAGGCAGTGGTGCCGACGAGAGTGCCGGCGGCGGAAGGGGTTAAGGCAGCAGAGAGAGGGAAAGAGAGACTTACAGATCGAAGGCGGCAGCGGCGGCAACGGTAGCGTGGCAATGTGGCATTGGCAAATTTTGCATTTGCTCCAATTAGATAGATAGAAGTAAAAAAGAGTTGAGCCTTGAGAAATTTTTGGGCTAATGGGCCAAATTAGTTAACATTTATAAATAGGCCGGCCTATTAAACGTCCAATCAAGTAAAGGCTCTGTTAGACGAAATAGCCCAGATTGGTTGAGTTTGTAACCCAAATTTACACACAGAGCTCGCTAAAAGCCCGATGGATTTTTGGAAATGTGCTTTTGGTTTTTATTTTTGCCAAAAATATTTTTCATGTAAAAAGATATTTGAATGGGCATTTAGAAAAAAACAAAGACAACTCAAAAAGCCTAAAAAATATTTTTGGGAGAAGCAGCCTAGGTGGTGCTTCTCCCAAAAATAGAAGCCAAAACCACCTAGTAATGTGTTAAAAGTCTTAGATACCTCCATTAATTTATTTAAATTATATTATAAGTATTGTACTATTCTCATCTAACCAGAATGTCTTTTTTTTGTAATTATTACATTCCAAAAGCCCTTTTTATTTTTACACATCCAAATACATTTTAGGAAAAAAATTGTTTTTCAAAAATTCTATCCAAACACAAAAGTTACTTGTTTCTACTTTTGACTTTCGTTTCTGCTTCTATTTTTGGGTTTTCGCATTTTTTAAAAGCACATCCAAACAGGCCCTAATTAACTTTGGCTAAAATTTAATTGTTTGATAATGGTTGCCAATAAAATTGTGGGGAAATTAGACTTAGGGCCCCTTCACCAAACCTTTGTAGAGTTAAAGTCTCCATTTTGAAAGAATTAAGGTTAGGGGCCCCAAAAGTTCAATTACTTAATAACTTGTGTTACTACAAGTTTTTTGTTTTCGCAACCAACAAATGCGGTCGTTAAGGGGCTGTTTATGATTGGAAAAAACATTAGCTACCGCATTACGCTGGTCGCTATACGAGAAGCTGGTAAATAGACGACAACTGCGTCAGATGATGTCAGAAATATTGGCGACCGCATTAGCGACCGCGAATGTGGTCGCTAAGAACTGCGATCAAATTGGCGACCGACAAATTCGGCCACTAAGAAAAATAAACTTTTTAAAATACTTTTCACTTTTTTGTATCAGCGACCGCAAAATGTGATCAATGGAAATCTCAAAATATACAAATTCTGAATACCCATTAAACTCAAACACACTCTCTCCCACTACCACATCACATTACTTCTACAATTCAAATATCAAAGTATAGGCAAGAGGCCTCAAACCCAAGTGAATGAGAGAAAAGTATGCCTTTTGCCATTGTCATAACCCATATTTCATAGAGTATTTTAGTATTATAATGTCATTGACTGTTTCTTGTAGTATTATTCTATGTATATTTATTACCACATTTACAGTGATTACCGCATTCATGATATATTGGTTACCATATACTTGGTAATTGGTTACCACATACTATGTATGTTGATTATCACATACTATATGTAATAGTTACCATACATCTAGAGTTTGGTTAACACATTTAGGACACGTTTGGACACTGTATTTTATTATAATATATTGTATTATTTAATGTGGGTGTATTGTATTATGATGTATTGTACTATTAAATCAATGTTATATACGGTGTTTAGTGTTGAGGTTGTATTACATCATGATGTATTATATTTTAAACAATTAAACAAACAACTAGTTTTCTAAGTTATTAATAAATAATAAATAAAATATTTAAAATAATATTAGTTTAATATCATAATATTTAATAGTTATGAGATCAACAATGAAAAGAAAGAAAAGAAAAAGAATAAATAAAAAATAATACACCATAAACTCACGCTTTAACAAGGTATTAATTAATGCATCAAACTACTCATTAAAATAATACCTATACATCCCTTGAAAAATACAAAATATAGTATAGCATTATTTTAGTGCAGAATATTAATTAATACTGTACACCCTAATACACCGTGCCAAACGTACCCTAAATGTTATATTGAATAACACACATCTTTCGTTTGATTACCACATTTTTAGTATATTGGTTAACACATTCTTGGTATATCGGTTACCGCATTATATGTATGTTGTTAATTCTCACTTAGTCTCATTATAGTTACCACATATTCTTATTTTCGTTTACTATACATCTAGAAATCGATTACTACATAGTATATTGATTGGCACATTCATAGTATATTGGTAACCACATGTCTAGATTCTAGAGTATTACAACATACTTGGTATATTCACGTACTATGTATGTTGGTTACTACACAGTATTTGATATATTGGTTACCACATAATCAAAACTATGGGAGAATCCTATCTGTAAGTTTATGGGGAAGGGCTTACAAACTAAATAGAGAATAATCATAACTCTAATAAAGCCCCAAATGAACCCTAGGTGGAAAGCCTAAAAGGAACGGAAGAGGAGCGCTCGTAAGAGCAAGGGTATTTATTAAGCGAATGTTACTCCTGAAGGCTAAAAAAAAAAAAAAAAAAAAAAAAAAAAAAAAAAAAAAATTGTTGTCTTTCCAGCGGGCGGTCCATGTGACGAATGATCCAGTCAAGGCAACAACATATGGCGGGATTAAAGGTCTGATGATACACAGGAACATGAAACATGCATTGGGATGATGTTAACAGACGACGGATGTGCAAGCGGCATCAATGACGGGATGGGATTTTCCGAATGATGATTGTGGGTTTTTGGGGATTTATTTGAATTATTATTCTGAGATGTTTAGAGAAGAAGATGAATAGGTTGAGATGCTCGGTAGATGCATGGAATGACGCTATCTCAATCTGCAGCTTGCTAATCTGCTCCAAAATGTTACAGATTATTAGATTTGAGCAGATAGGATGGTCAAAACTTCTAATAGTCCGTCCATATGCTCTTATTTGTTATAATAAGATTAATCAACTTGTAACCACTAAAAGAAAATTTTGGAATGTGGAAACTCCCAACCAAAAGAATTCGGTCGGAAATTGAGACTTGGTTAACAATGGAATCCTCTAATGAAAAAAAAAAAACGAAAAAAAAAAAGGTAAAAAAATTCTCAATCGCCATTGCGATTGGTGGATTGCTAGTCTACGATTGGAATTGTTTAGAGGCCCGCCTGTTCATCGACCACTTGTTACTCAATATTAATGGATTAACTAATTAAATGCTTAGTTAATAAGTTTAGTGGCAACCGCCATAATTTGATTAACTAATAAGTAAGTGGGTTTGAATGATATACAAGTAAAATAGGCTTTATAATTAAGGGTCCGTTTCGATCTTCTTAGAGGCGGTTTGTTTTGCCTTTTTTTTTTTTTCCTTTTTCTTCCTTTTGATTTTTGCTTCTCTGAAAAGTCTTTTTTTTAAATTTTTTCTAGCTGCTTCTTTTGCCTTTTTTAAAAAGCTAAAAGGAAGGAAAAGTAGAAATTCTCCTTTTCTTAGAGCCTATTTGTTTTGACATATTTTTTCTCCTTTTTACTTCACACAAAAGTCTTTTTGAATGTTTTTTAACTGTTTGTTTTGACTTTTTTTAAAAGGAAAAGGAAAAGCAAAAGTTAAAATTCAATTTTTTTAAAGTAGGTAGGGGGTTACTTTTTTTAAAAGGATAAGTTATTTTGGAATAAAATACAAAAATATCCTCATTTAAAAAGGAAATAAAATATATTATAAATATCCTTACAATATTTATGTCCATTTTAGTAATTTTAATATACCAAAAGTCCTTTTACGTACTCATACAAACATGTTTCCCTTGAAAAGCAACTTTAATAATATCAATCCAAACAATTATTTGAGCTGCTTTTGCTTTTGAATTCTCTTTCTTTCTCATTCTCCTTTTAGTACTGATTTCTCCTTTTTTCAAAAGTCAAAACAAACAGGCCCTTAAAAGTCAGTAGGAGGTTACTTTTAAAAAAAGAAGAAGTCATTTTAGGTATAAAAATACAAAAATATCCCTATTTAATAAGGAAATAAAATAAATGATAAATATTCTTATAAGATTTATGTTCATTTTAGTAATTTTAATATATAAAAATTCTTTCTACGCACAATTCATCCAAACATGTTTCCATTGAAAAGCAACTTTAATTATATTCATCCAAATAATTATTTGGCCTGCTTTTGCTTTTGAATTCTTCTCTCTCCTTCTTTTTTTCCTACTGACTTCTCATTTTTTCAAAAGTCAAAACAAACAGGCTCTTATTTTCTTTCATTTTGACTTCTCCTTGTGATAAAAGTTATTTGTAGATGTTTGGATGAAAATTTAGGAGGAAACGAAGGAAGTTTAAAAGTTAAATTTTACATTTTTTTTTAAAGTTCATATTTCATACCCATCTCAATTTCTCACGACGAGGACTTTTGGCCCAAGTGGTCAAGTATCATGACTCCGAACTTTTAGGTTGATGGTTCGATTCGATTCTCCACATGCCCTCTATATATTACTCCACTTTATAATTAGTGTGGCATAGATTCCTACTATTCATTTCCTAGCCTTTATATGTTGTTCAATTTAAAAAAAAAATGCTCCTTCTCCCTCCAATTTCTCCTTTGTGTTTTTTCAAAAACAGAGAAAAACAGGCCATAAGATTTAATTCTCTTTAATTAATAAAGAAATAAAAGTGTGCTATATTTTTCTGGTAACTTGAAAATAATTTTAACCATTGATTTTTATCTTTTTCAAAATTAAAACTCTATTAAATGTTATCACTAATCAACATGTTGCAACTCACCGCAGTTGACTTGAGTGGTATGGGGCTCTGACAGCTTAAGCAAAGGTCTCGGGTTCGAGCTTTTGTGTATGCAAAATTCTGCTTTAGAATATGCAACCCTTCAATGCCCACCCGATCCTCGAGTGATTAATCCTGGGTCCAATGAGGTCTGGGGATATCTGGTATTCGCGTAAAAAAACATGTTGCAACTCACCAATGGTCTCAAGTAACTACAAGTGGTAAAATATAATGAAAATCTTGAGTTCACTTAGATTCATGGCACTATGACAAGGTTTTGAGTTTAGACATTTTCTGCATATAGTAAGAAAGAATTGGATTCAATTGGCATCAGTGCGTTACCTAATATAAGATGAATTTTAAATTGGATGGATATGTGATATCCAATTGCACTAACCATAAGTATCATTATAATACAACAAAGAAGAAAGTAAAGGATTACCTGGCTGAAGAATAAGGGTGGGTATGCCCTTATGAGTTGTTTATTATTGTTAGGGACAACTTCATATGGCCGTATGCCCCAGAACATCCTCAAAGGGGCACACCATGTCACCCACACCATCCCAATAAATATTGCATGCAAATAATGTAGTAGGGCATACCCAAAACAACAAAGATTCCCAAAGAACACTTTCATATTTTATATGCATTATTGTTGTGTTTGCAAGGTATTGTATTTTTTTTTTTAACAGTGACATTCATGTGTCGGCAAAACCAAGGTATTGTATTTGTATTAACTAAGTGGGATTTGGCAGAGATTTCATTTCATGTAATGTAATTGGGTCGGGGGGGACGGTGCCCGTGTCCCCTTGTATTAATAAATTACTTGCCCCATTGAGAAGATACCATAATTAAATTCAAATTAAAATATAATAATACTAAAGCTAAATAAAAGAATTGTTTTGAGAAGAGTCTGCTGTTTCATGCTTGCCAATAGTCTACACACTCGAGACATGTGTTATTGATGAATTGAAATATACAAAAAGTTTACTTACAATAAATCAATTAAAATAAAATTCAACTTTATACGTTTATCATTATCTTACCATATGCAATTAATGAATACATTCAAATAATTCATGATGGCGTTGCAGGACGAAAACAAGAAGTTAAGTGGCAAAAAGAAGATTTTGTGGGCGGGCCAAAGATCCGCCTAAGGGCCCGTTTGGATTGACTTTTAAAAAAAGCAGAAGCCAAAAGCAGAAGCAGAAGTGAAAGCTAAAAGCAGAAGCAGCTAACTTTTGTGTTTGGATGGAATGTTTGAAAAACAGTTTTTTTTCAAAAGTGTGTTTGGATGTGTAAAAGTAAAAAGTGCTTTTGAAATGTGTAAATTACCAAAAAGGATATGCTATTTATATATGATAGTATATATTTATAGTGTAATTTAAATAAATTAATAGGGGCACTTATGACTCTGCACACATTACTAGGTGCTTTTGGCTTCTGCTTTTCGGAGAAGCACCACCTGGGCTGCTTCTCCTAGAAGCACTTTTGCAGCTTTTCGAGGTGCTTTTGCTTTTTTTTAAAAGCCAAAACAAACACTTTTTTTCCTTCAAAAGTGCTTTTGGCAGAAGCAAAAGCCAAAAGCACTTGGAAAAAAGCCAATCCAAACAGGCTCTAATTGCCTCTCCCTACATTCTTATTTATGACAATTTTCATATAATATTGTTTATAAAATGTGGGTGATGCCTGTCTAATTTTATTCGTAGTATATTATACTCCCTCCGTTTTTCAAAAATTTTAACATTCCTGCATTTCACGTTATCCAATGCACATTTTTAATGCTTAATATCTCAAATTGTGTAAAAGTAAAAATTATAAAAATTTGATATTATAAAACTACGCGATTAGACGAATCTAACAAGATCCCACTTGACTATGTTTTATCTTGTATAATTGTGTTAAAATTTGAATCAAAGTTACTTAGTGAATAGTAACAACTATGCAAATGTTACAATTTTTAACAAACGGAGGGAGTATTAATTATACTCCCTGACCAATCAACAAGAACCACATGAGTTACGATGGTCAAAAAGAAAAAGATTCTCCCTGCGACTCCTCTTCCCGAACGGCCGCCGGATCCTGATCCGACACCTCCCGTGTCCCCCCGGCTCCCTCCCCCTCCTTTAAGGATGTTGTCCTCTCTATGGCATCTCCGCTGGAGACCCCTGAGCAACCCACACGTGATTATTTGAAAGAAAATTTGGCCACTATAGATCGTAATGGCAAGAACAACCGCTGTCCGAAAGTTCGCTTTGCTCCCTCGGTTCTTGAAGAAGCATATGAGTCATGGCATGATACCCTCATAGTTAAGCCCTTAGGCATTTCTATTGGATACATGGTTATGAAGGAGAGGCTGACTCGGCTTTGGAAGCCTACTGGACAGATAGACATCCTTGATATCGGTCCAGGGGTTTCCTTGGTGAAGTTTTCACAAATGGATGATAGGGAGAAGGTGTTAACGGGAGGGCCTTGGCTCGTGTTTGATCATGTTTTGTCCATTTCGCGATGGACTAAGGAATTTAATCCGAGTATGTCCGAGGTGAATACCATTCAGACCTGGATTCGATTTCCGGCTCTTACCCCGGCATTTTACAAGGAGAGTTACCTTCGGGTTCGACGGTGGGGGTTCCCATCAAGTTTGATATGAATGCGTTGGCCCTTCACCGTGGACGGTACGCGAGGGCATGCGTGGAGTTGAATTTAGAAGATCCAATGTTGGGTATGGTAGACGTTGAGGATCAGATTATACACATTTCTTACGAGGGACTACATATGGTGTGCATGCGATGTGGGAAATTTGGTCATCTACAGGGCACCTGTGGGACGAAACCAGCAACCCCTCCAGGCCGTCCTCAGGCGAATCCGCCGCCCTGTCCGCCGTCGGAGGTCACCGTGCATGTCGGTGAGACGAGTACTGCACTTGTTCCACTAACAACCCCTGAGACGTGTGCAGTTGATGAAACGAACGTACATGGGATTGGGGGCAGTGGGGCAAAGACTGATTCTCCTATGGGCCCCAGCGTGGTAGAGGACGAGGCCCCAGGGACCTTGGACTAGGGGATTGGATAGTTGTTACCAGAAGAAGGCCCAAAAAGGAAAATGCAACAAGCCCACCCAAATCTGGTCAGATTGGGCCTGAACCCAATAAGGTTACTACTAAACCTCTGCAGGTGTTGGCCCAGCTCAGTTGGTAAGCCCACAACCTGCATTTGTGATATGCGAGCCCAAAGCCACTGTATTGCCCACTCCGGCTATAGCCACTCCTGCAGGAAAGGGGAAGGGTATTCTCCACTCTCTTCGGAGGTCTAGAATTGATAAGCGGCTGGGCCTCCCTTCTACGTCGGGGGTGGTAAAATCCATGCTCCGACTTGAAATTGCTAATGGCTCCGGGGCTAAGACACCGGATAAGGGCTCTACTGCGGTGGATGAAACACCGATTGGGGAGTCGATTCCGAACTCCGAGATTGAGGAACAGGAAAATGGCCCCGACATTGGAGTACTGGAAAAGAGTTCTATGGCGGTGGATGAGATTCCGATTAGGAATTCGAGCCCGACTCCCGAGACCGAGGCCAAGCCGTAGTCGGGGACGGTGCTATGGAAGTTTCGGATCCTACACCGACAGGTGATGAGGTTCCGTCTTGATTTCATCTGTTGACTGATGGTGGTATCGGGTATCGGACGGTCCCTTTACGAATTTGTTTATATGTCGGTTTTCCAAAATTTTTCAATTTTGTCATGGAATGTGAGGGGGTTGATGAATGCTGCCGCCAAAAGAATGTTAGCTGATGTGTTACGACTCTACTCTCCATCCCTGGTGTTTCTATTTGAACCTCAGGGGCAATATGATCGAGTGAGGAACTTCATATTCAGTAAAGGTTATTTTCCGATTGCTATACAAGAGGCCGCGGGCCGTGCTGGAGAGGTGTGGGTGCTTGGTCGGTCCGGAGACAGCATGGTGTGCGAGGTGGTCGATAGGGAGGACAGGTTGGTCACGCTTAAAATTCAAGGAGATTCAGTGGTGTGGCATTGCACAGCGATATATGCCTACCCGAATTTCTATAGGCGGCGGTCTAATTGGATATATCTCCGGGAGCTTGGGAGGAAAATTGAAGGTCCGTGGTTTGCCGTTGGGGATTAGAATGAGGTGTTATCGCCTTCGGAGGTACAAAGGGGGGGTGTTTCTGCAGGATCGGGCGGATGAATTCCGAACTTGCCTTGGGGATTGCGGGCTCATTTCCGTGCGCACGGTGGGCACAGTGTTCACCTGGAGAAGACCTGTGAACAGGATTCAATACTTGCAAAAATTTTTGGATAGAGGGGTGGCCAATTTGCCTTGGTTTGAACTATTTCCTAATGGCTATATTCGGACATTACCTAGAGTTGGATCGGACCACACACCCTTACTGCTCCACTGTGGTGATCCTACTCCACTTGTGGTGGTGCGCAACTTCAGATGAGAAGCCTCTTGGAGTCAGCTGCCAGTTTATGAACAGCTTGTTTCCAATACATGGGCGGATCGATCAGGGTCCTTTTCCTCTCGGTTGCACCAGTTGAAGGAGGAGTCAGTCCAGTGGTGCCCGCGGGAAGGCCAGTGGATTCGGTACAGGAAGAAAAAAATTCTTCGCAGGTTAGCTGGGTTGGAGAGAACATTGGACAATGTAGACCCTATCAGATTGGTGTTATTGGAACATCTTCAACCGCAATACCAAGAGTTATTATTGCAGGAAGAAACGTTTTGGTGCCAGCAGGCGAAGGAGGATTGGGTACGATTGGGGGACCGTAATACACGGTTCTTTCATATGCAGGCCAAATTCCGACACCATCGACAGAAAATTTTTGGTTTATATCTGGAGGATGGGAATTGGTGTTCTGATAAACCAACCCTCCAGCACTCTGTTCAAAGCTTCTATGTGAATTTATTTACAGACAGTGGAGGGCATGAAACGGATACGAGGATGGCTTTTTTGCAGCCTATCACTGCTATGGGTTGTGATATTAACTCGGATCCGGTAACTAGACAGGAGGTTGATGAGGCTCTTGGACAGTTCAAACCATTTGCGGCGCCTGGGCCTGACGGCTTCCCGGCAGCGTTCTATAAGCGCTATTGGTCCTTGGTTGGTGACGACGTCGTGGCTATGGTCCAACAGGCCTTCCAGTCGGGAACTATCCCGGCTCCCTTGACGAAAGCTTTCATCTGTTTGATCCCTAAGACGACGGTTCCTTCCAATGTGGGCCACTTTCGACCAATCATGCTGTGTACTGTTGCCTATAAATTTATATCCAAAGTTATTGTCAATCGTCTTAGGCCGGTGTTGGAAAGCTATATCTCTCCGCTGCAGTCAGCTTTCTTGCCGGGACGGGGCACTGTGGACAATGCTATCATTCTTCAGGAGCTCCTTCATTCCATTCAGAAACCTTCTCCTCGTCTTAAAGCGATTATCCTCAAGGTGGACCTCGAAAAGACCTATGATCATGTTAGATGGCCCTTTCTCCGGGAGTGTCTCGAGCAAATGGATATCCCAGCCCCCTTGAGACGTATAATCATGTCATGTGTTACTTCACCGGAGTTCTCAATTCTTTGGAATGGTGCTCCGTTGGAGGGTTTAAGGCCGGGTAGGGGCCTTAGACAAGGTGATCCCTTGTCCCCTTACCTATTCAACATTGTCATGGAAAGGTTATCTGTGTCGATTGATCGGCAGGTTGTAGAGGGGCGTTGGCAGCCTATCCGACTTGTTACGGGCGGCATAGGGGTTTTCCACTTGCTCTTTGCCGATGATCTAATCTTGTGTACTATGGCTGAGGAGGGGAGCATCAATTGTCTGACTGAAACGCTTGACGATTTTGCTACATGCTCGCGGCTCAAGGTAAATCAGTCAAAGTCACGAGCCTTTGCTTCGGCGTCTGTTACGGCCACTGAGAAGGGATGGCTTACATCGGCCGCCCCCTTTATGTTTACTAACCACCTGGAAAAATATCTTGGGTTTTATGTGCACCATGGGAGAGTGACAGCTCAGTCGTATGCTCCTATCCTTGAAAAAATAGATATGCGGATCACTTCTTGGGCCATGAGGTTGCTCAATAAGGCGGGGAGGGCCACCTTGGCTCAGCATGTTTTGGCTTCTATTCCTGCCTATAGTATGCAGGTTATGTGGCTGCCGCGGAGTGTGTGTGATAAGGTGGATCAGAGGCTGCGAAATTTCTTGTGGAAAGACAGATCGGGTCATGGGATTAACCTGGTGGGCTGGGATCGTGTGACCCGACCGAAGCAGCAAGGGGGCTTGGGCTTCCCTAAAGCTCGACATATTAATACGGCACTCCTGGATAAATTGTGTAGTGATTTATTCATAGGGAGGAACAAGCTGTGGTGCTGCCTGTTACGAGAAAAGTATTTTCCTCATGAGGGTCATTTTGTTCAACTTAAGGCCACAGGTTCGCCGGTGTGGAGAAGTATAGGTAAGGCTGCTCAACAGTTGATCAAGGGATTCTCCTTTAAGATTGGCAATGGTCAATGCTCCTTTTGGTTTTCTCCTTGGTTCCGAGACAATCAATTGGGGTCTTCTATTCCTCTTATTGACACGGCGGATGTGCACATTCAAGTGAAGGATGTGGTGCGTGGGGCTGCCTGGGATCTCAGTCCAATTCGCACCAGCCTACCTCCTCAGATAGCTGGAGAGATCATGGCCATCCATCCACCATGTTTACATGACTTGGTGGCCGATGGGTGGGCGTGGAAAGGAAATGTTGATGGCCGGTATTCTGCTGCCTCAGGTTATAAATTCCTCCTCGAGGAAGCGAATGATGGCAACGACTGGCGATGGTTGTGGTCTATACACTTACCTGAGCGCCTGTATTTTTTCTTGTGGTTGTTGTCTTGGGAAGCCATCCCTTGTAATTCATTACGATTCCATCGCCAATTGGCTGTTAAGCCACTATGCCAAATTTGCGGCCTCTTGGAAGAAGATTGGAGACACTGCCTCTTCCGGTGTGAATGGGCGGCTCAGGTTTGAAGTGCAATCAAAGTGAACATACCACAGGACTTGCATACTTTGGACAGGCCTAATATTCGATATTGGTTGCGAGGTATGTATAGCTGCTTTGGTAATATGTTTTGGGCTGGGATTTGGCTTGTATGGAAAGAGAGATGTCACAGGGTATATATGGGCAGTGCTATGTCCCACTATACCATTACCAGACAGATTCTCCACTTCGCTGCGTCTCTAGATCACTCTCGGCCTACACCAGTACGAGGGCCCTCACTTCCTCGTCTTGTGTGTTGGAACATGGGAACATGGACGGGAGTTTTATCCATTCTGATGGCTCGCGTATTGATGGAAGGAATAAGGCCGGATTTGGGCAGTGATTCGCCGATGTGATGGAAGTTGGATTAGAGGTGTGTCCGGGTGCTTGGGGGACACCTCGGTTCTTCATGCTGAAGTTGTTGGGGTGATGTATGGAATGCAGGCTGCCCTGGACTGTGGTGAGAGAGAGATTTGTTGCATGGTGGATTCCCTGGAGGCCGTGCGTTTAATTACAGGCAAAAGGGATCAAGCTCATTGGTTGGCTGCATACTTGGCCAAGATTGATGAACTTCGGGACGAATTCATTGCTTGTCGTGTTCAACACATATTAAGAGAAGGTAATGTTGCTGCGGATTACCTAGCGAAGAAAGGTGTGGACGATGAACTCTTCTTCACCACCTGGGCATTTCCTCAAGACGGCATCAAATCGATTCTGGCAGCTGACGCGGCGGGCACTTGGTTTCAGAGAGCTCATTAATCCGAAGCTGCTATTTAAAACTCCTGTTGCTTTCATTTTGTTGTTTTTTTTTTACTTTATTTCTCTAGCCTTGGATGGCTGCTACACAAAAAAAAAAAAAAAAAATATTCGTAGTTGCTCAGCAGGGGTTAAGCTACCATGCTGATTTATGGGTTTGTTTGAAAATTAGTTGTTAGGTATTAACTGATTATGTGAGTAATAAATTAGTCAAAATCAGTTACTGTATTTCACAATTATGAGGCTAACTTTTTGCTTACAAAAAAAAAAAAAAAGAAAAAACTGTTTTGCTTACAGCAAGCTAAAATCCAAAATGCTTCTATTTATAGCAGTTTTAAAAAGAGCTGATTGAACACTGTTTTAAGTTATTTTGTCACTTTAAAAAAAGTTATTTTATCCCACATTGTCTCATAAATTAACTAATTTGATTTAGCTGTTTTGTCAAACACAGAATATATAAATTTAATAGTCATGAATAATATATTTAATATATATGTTATTTCAATCTTTAATAAAATCAGTGGTGGTAATTAGGGGATTGGGTCATTGGGTGTGCGTTAGAGCGTTTCCAACGCGGACGGAATTCTTCTCGCAGGCACGAGATTTAGCGTAGCGGGAGGTCCAACGGGAACGAAAGAATAATGGCTGCTATCTCTATTTTTACCGTTTCGGGATAGTGCACTGCATTTTATAGCGGGCACTGTTTACGGAATGTTGTCCTCTTTTCCTTTTTTTTTAATTTTTTTTAAAATTAATTTCATTTTTTATTTGTTTCTGGTTTTTCATTTGTTTTGAATGCATAACAGTTTTTTTATCATGTTTTTGCTTTTAATTATCTTCTCTTTTTTTTATTATTTTTGTTTTAATATAATTTCAGGTTTTTAATAAATAAATAATAAATATTACTAATTAAATAATTAAATATAAAATTAAATATTATATATAAAAATATGTATTAAAATTATCTAATAAATGAAATATTATATGAATAGTAAATGGAATAAAAATAGAATATTCTATTGCAGGGGGAAGTTTAGAGTTTTGGTTGGAGAAGATTGTGGAAAATTATAAATTTAACTTGAAAATATAATTGAGTTAGTGTAACTGTAAAATAGAGTTTTGGTTTGGAGATGATCTTAAAACACGCTCCGAGTCCCAAATTTTGCGGCCACTCTTTTCTTTGTTTTTCTCAAAAAGAAAATAAAAATAAAAATTTAGTCAATATTTTGTTGAATACTATGTTACGATATATTTTTTTCTAGTTTCTTCCATTCCCATTCTTCACCTTTTCCTAAAATCTTAAAAGGGTTAAAATTTTCAATCTATAATTTGTTTTCAGGACTAAAGTGTACAAAATAAAAGGCTTTTTAGATCAAAACTAATAATTTAAAGTTCAGAGACTTAAAAAGAATTTTCTGAAATTGAAAACTGACAACCATGGACGTACAAAAGGATTTGATATCACCTTCATTAATGTGGAAACGAAAATTAAACTGCACAAGTGCAAAATATCAAAGAAGAATCACTAACATGTTTGAAATAATCAGGTGTGGAATTTCCTAATTAACAAATACTAATAATCTTGGTTGGACTAATTCAAGTTATTTTTTGGCATATATCGGGTATCCCCAGGCCATACTAAACCCAAGACTAATTCCTCGAGAATCTGGTGGGCATTGAAGAGTTGTCTCTCACATAGCAGAATTCGGCATACACAAAGGATCGAACCCCATAACTTTGCTTAAGCTTCGACTAATTCAAGTTATTGATATACCTCATGGTAAGTAGGGTTATCTTTACTCGTAGATATATACAAAGAGGGAAAATGGACAAGGAAACCCCTACCTACATCCATTATCGCTCTTAGCTTGCTTCAATACTAGATACAAATTATCAGAAACCAAATTGAAAAAAGCTGAAGCAAAGGCCTTATAATATTAACAATACACTAAAAACTAGTACAAAACCAGTTGGAATTTTTTCCGCAGGTTAATTAGATTAATAAAGATAACTTTAAAATGGCTGGGAAGGCAGGAGAGATCGAGAACCGACGGAGCGGAAGTGCAAAGGGTGGAGACCTCATTGGACGGCGGCTGGATAACACCAATGAGGCGAAGGAAACACAGGAGAAAGGAGGTCACCGAGATAACAGAAAGTTGGTCGGAGTTTACGTGAGGAATATCTTGTCTGAGCTGAGGGAAGTGATATTTTCCACATGGTTGATAAGGTGACGAAGGTTAGGGATTGATTTTTCTCTAATAGATGATGGCCGCATGAGGGTGTAAAGTTCGGATTCTTCAGATTCTCAAGTCGTTCGGACGCTGCAAGGGTCATCGAGAGGTTACACGGCTTGGTCTGGCTCGAGAGCAAACTTAGGGCGAACTGGGCTTCTCCAAGTAGGGGGCGGTCTGAGATAGCATGAGGTCACAGCCGGAGGGACAATACTAGGGCAAGATATGATGCTATCACACATACAATCATACTCAATTCGATGGAATTGTTTGATCTTAAAAGAGATGGAGGATGGGGAATCCACAGAGAAGCGGGGGTGGTGCATGGAGGGACGAGAGGACATATGTGGAAGCGCTTAAGGGAAAATGTGTTAGTAAACCAGATCTGGCTAAAGGTAGGAGGGACGGGGTGATTAAACTTGTTGAGCTACCGATGATGTACAATGGCTAAGTCGCTCGGCGATTATCGAAGTCAGAAATCTTGACTCTCTAATGGAGTTCCAAGATTGGTTGTTCACAAAGCATGCAGTCTGTGGAGATATGATTTACGGAAGAGGGCATTCACTGGTGGCGGTGTTCCAGAGCCCGGAGGACAGGGACATGTTTTTATTGGGAAGATAGAGAGGAAGGGATGGAGGAAGTATCCTTTGTGGAGGATACGGCGGAGGTCCCACCGGAGGGCAAGATGGATGGGAAGTCCAGGTCTAAAAAGTCTGGGGGAGTGGAAAGATGGACAGAGGCAGTGCATGGGGGATATCAACAGTCTGGAATAAAGATCGAGCACTCATTATCAATAAAGGAGGGGTTCGGTGACACTATTTTCCTATGAGATGACTGGGGAACGGAAAGTAGTATGGAGGAGGAGCAGATTTGTTGGGCCTAAAGCAAGTGGGATGCATTCTGTTATTAGAGGGGATAATGGACTAGGGAAGGTTGCTGAGACTAGAGAGTTGGGCCTGGGGACTGATATCAATGGGCCAGATAGAGATGTTGACATTAATGCAACTGCCAATAAATCTTCTTCTAATGCTAATTTGAGAGTCTAGTGTGAGGCAGACCGCACTATAGACCGATCGAGTGGGATGGTGGAGCAGAGGTTGGCTGAGGTGTCGGTGGGTAACAATGGAATTGGGGAATTGGAAAGTGAATGGATTCAGGTCGATCACGTTGGGGAGGAGGACGAGAGGAGAGAAGAAGAGGAAGCTAAGGGTGTCGAGGGTAGCGGTACACGGAGAGGTTCTATTTTGTTGGGGGAGGGCTCGGGCTGTCAGGGGACTGATGGTGTAGATGGGGAGGTAGTGTTGGTGGGTTTAACCGAGCTAAGGAAGGTCGAAGAAGCTCTGGCTAAGGTGATGCGTGGGAGGATGAAGTCGAGAAGTCAAGGGAGGAGGAGAGGGAAAAAGATGGGGGCCAAGACAATCAGGGGTAAAGGCGGTGGGGTCACAACTAAGGATGGCTTGGGGGAAGGTTTTGCTCAGCTCCAGTTTGCTACGATCCGGACTAAAGATGGGGTTAGGCTTGTTGACTTTGCGGAGGCGGAAGTTGTTTACGACCTTGCCAAAAACTCGGGCTAAGATGCTCAAAAAGAAGGGAGGAAGTTGTTCGTCGGATTCGGGAGGAGATTGAAGGTGTCTAATCTGTGTCGGTTGGTTTTTGTGGGGATTAACCTTTATGAAAATCATAACATGTAATCTCAGGGGTTTAAATGAGGTTGTGTGGAGGAGGGCAGTCATGAGGTTTTGCAAAAAGCACAAGCCATCGGTTCTTTGTTGTCAAGAAACTAAAATGACTGGTATTACATATAGGTTGGTCTTCAGATTATGGGGTTCTAAGGGATGTGATTTTAGTTATCAAGCGGCGGAAGGGAATGCTGGAGGCCTTTTAATGGTTTGGGATACTAGCTTTTGCTTATTAGCAGAGGTGGAGAAGGGGCATTCTTTCATTTGGTTAAAGGGTAATTTTAGAGGTTGGAATGAGGTGGTGAACATTATTTGCATTCACGCTCCCAATAATCAAAGAGAGAGGGCAGAGTTTTGGAGTTTGCTTGGTAGTAAGTGTGATACAGACAATAACGAGTTTTGGTGTTTAATTGGTGATTTTATTGCAGTAATGTTGGGAGGGGAAAGGACTGGGGACTAGGGATTTTAAAGAATTTGTAGACCGTAGGGGGTTTATATACTTGGGTTGGAAGGGATGGTCGATCTTGTAGTAGGTTGGACAGGTTCCTCCTATCGCCAAGGTGGTTATGTATCAATGGGGTAATCACACAACGTAGGGGCGACTCAATTCTCTCGGATCATTACCAATTAGTGTTGAAATTAGGGGATAGTTCATGGGGACCCAAACCTTTTAGGTTTTATAACTATTAGATGGGTGAAAAAGGCTTTGTGGATTTATTTCGAGAAGCATGGCTGGAGGACAGCCGGCAGGCGGGCTAGCCATGGTGGAAATTTGTTTGGTAAACTTAGATCTCTGAAGAAAAAGATTAAGGATTGGGATGGGTATGGGGCGAAGATTCTTGAAAATCGGATCAATAAATTAATGGCAGACATAGGAGATGTGGAAGAGAGACTACTCCGGAATAATGGAAAGGAAGAGGACAGGGTCATATGGCAGGAGAAGAAAGGGGGATTGGGTAGGTTATTTTTGGCGGAAGAAAGAAGGTGATATAAAAAATCTAGGTTGAGGTGGCTAAAGGAGGGAGATCAAAATACGAAATTCTTTCATGTGGTTACATCCATAAATAGGAGAAAGAATTTCATGGGGACAGTGAAGATTGATGGAGTCATGGTGGATGATCCACGGATGGTGAAAGATGCAACATTTTCTTTTTTTCACGATATTTTCCAAACAGAAAGAGACGATATTCAAGACTGAAAATTTAGATTTCAGTAGGTTGGATGATAAAGATAAGAGTTGGATAGAGAGGGAATTCTCAGAGGAAGGGGTTAGGATGGCGGTATGGAGTTGTGAGAGCGATCGCGCACCGGGCCCGGATGGCTTCAACGGATGGCTTCAATTTGAGATTTTTCTAGAAATTCTGGGAACGTTTAAAGGTAGATGTTATGGCAGTGTTTCGAATTTTAGAGAAGGAGGGGACATTACCAAAGGAGACAGGTGGATAATTCATCGCTTTGATTCCTAAGTAGGATAGTCCGGTGGATTTTAGCAATTTTCGACCTATTTCTCTTGTGGGGAGTGTGTACAAGATTTTAGCAAAAGTTTTGGCAAGACGGCTACAAGGCGTATTAGACTCTTTATTGGGGGAGGCACATATGGCATTTATTAAAGGGCGTCAAATTCTTGATGGGTCGCTGATTGCAAAGGAGGTCATTCATTCGACGGGTGTTGTTGGGCGGAAGGGCTTCGCTATTAAATTAGACCTCGCCAAGGCATATAACAATGTGTCTTGGGAGGTATTATTGAACGTGCTTGAGGCTATAGGTTTTGGGGGTAAGTGGATCAAATGGATAAAGGAATGTATTACATCGGCTTCAGCGGTTGTTCTTATTAATGGATCCCCGACTAATTTCTTCAAAATGCACAAAAGATTACGCCAAGGCGATCCTCTCTCGCCATACCTATTCGTGATCGTTGCTGATGTTCTTAACAGGTTGATTAAAAAGGCGGCGGATCAAGGGATTTATGTTGGGTTGGCAGCAGGTGAAAGAAGCCCGGTTATTACACATTTGAAATATGCAGATGATACGATCATGTTTTGTGAAGGTTCATCGAGCAGGTGATTGTCATCAAGAGGATCTTGTGGTGTTTAACGCTGTCAACAGGCCTTAAAATCAATTTCAGCAAGAGTAGATTGTCCGGAATTAACTGTAATGCTGAAGAGGTGAAGGAGGCCGCTGCTATCCTTGATTTTGGGGTCGGAAGTTGGCCAATGAGATATCTGGGCATACCGATTGGAGGGAGAACTAATGGTATGGACATTTGAAAGCAATGTTTGGATAGAGTAGAGGAAATGTTGTAGGGATGGCAGGGTCGGCTCCTCTCACAAGCAGGGCGCCTTTGTCTAATTAAATCAGTACTGGGAAGCTTACCAGTTTATTTCTTATCATTGTTTAAGGTTCCGAAGGCTGTGGCAGAAAAGTTGGAGAAGCTCAAAAGATGTTTTTTTTTTAGAATGAGTGGCATGGGGTTGGGAAACTGCATACTATAAATTGGAAAAAGTTGTGTAAACACAAAGAGTTGGGTGGTCTTCAAATATGGAATGTTGAGAAGTTTAACATGGCGCTGCTTTTAAAATGGAGATGGAGGTTCGGGCGGGAGCAATCTTTGTGGAAGGAGGTAATAAATACAAAATATTATGGAGGCAATACTAGCTTATTGTCGGAGCCAAAGGTTGATAGAACTCTATGGGGCAAGATCTGTAGCATGTGGCAAGAGGCAGATTCAGCTTCTCAAGCAGGCTGTTTCAAAATAATTGTGGGAAATGGAGTAGGGAAAAAATTCTTGCAGGATACATGGGTGACTAGGGGCCGGCTGTTGAAAGTGCTTTTTCCAAGATTATTCACATTAGCGTAAAAAAAGGAGGGTAAGTTCGCGGAATTTGGTAAATGGGTTGGTACGGAATGGGAATGGTCTATCACTTTCAGGAGGAACTTGTTTTAATGGGAGTTGGAGGTTTGTGAGGAGATGATGTTTGAATTGAATAGGATGAAGCTGTGCAGATTTATACATGATAGGATTGTGTGGCTAGAGGAAGGGAATGGAGAGTATTCTACTAAGTCTTAGTGGAGTCGCGAGGGAGGGGCGATGCAGAATGAGCAATGCAAGTTTTGGAAGATGTTATGGACCTTAAAAGTGCCTATGAAAGTCAAACTGCTGATTTGGAAATTATATCATAATGCTTTACCAACAAGAGAGATCTTATTGAAAAGAGGTTGCATCCAAAGCACGAGTGCAAATTGCCCGTTTTGCAGGAAGGACATAGAGACAGCAGATCACCTCTTTTGTGCTTGCGAAGTGGCTGGACAGTTGTGGTATCAAGGGGTTCATTAGTTCGGTTTTGAATGGGGCATCCCTGGTGACGTTGGCAATCTGTTGGAAGGATGGTTTGTCCTTAATCTTAAAAGTGGCCGTAGGGAGCTGTGGTATATAACGGGCATGTCAATCACTTGGATGATATGGAAATATAGAAATGGAAGTGTATTCAAAGGGAAAGAGTTTAATTTGAGGATGGTAGAGGCTGAAATAAAATGGAAGGTGCAAATGTGGTGGATGGTAGGTTACAATGGGAATGCTGCCCCATTAGGAGATGTGTGTGTAAATTTTCCGGAAGGGCTTGTTCATACCGGGAGATATAGAAGTAAACTACCACGAAGAGGGTTGGTTTAGGAACGCCCATCAAAGGAGTGGTAGAAGATAAATACGAATGGTTCGTCGTTGGGAAACCCCGGGCCGACGGGGATTGGTGGGATTATTAGAAACGATGAAGGGTAGGTGATATTATACATACTATCAGACTTTATTGGGCATATTGATTCTACAGAGGCGGAGATTACGACAATTAATAGAGTTTGTGTGGCCCTATTGAGAGATCAAGGATTTCCCCTACAAAGACTGATTTTTGAATGCGACTCGATGAATGTGGTAAGTTGGTTGATGGATATTGGCAAGATTCCGTGGTGGTTCAGAAGCTTAATAGGACCAATTGCGGAGATTTTAGGTTGTGCCGGAGAAGTCAGGGTCGAACACATATTAAGAGAAAGGAATGATGCAGCGGATTTATGGGCAAGGAAGGGAGCGGCGCAAGAAGGAAGAGTGGAAGTTTGGATGTAGTCCTGGTTTCCGCAGCTGTTATGGAACAAAAGCTTTAGCTTGAAAAATAAAAAGGGCGATGATGCTGAAGTGTCACAGGTATTTCGAATGAGATTTCGGAGCTCTCTTGTTCTTTAGTTAGTCAAGGAAATGTTTTTTTGCCTTACAGCTATTTCGAATGTTTATGGTAGATTTTGTTTGGTACTGATTTGGTGTAACAATGTAAGGATTTCAAGTGTTGAACTGGAAAGACTGTATTGGCTCTTTGAGATTGGTTATAAAATCTTCCATTTTCCCTAAAAAAGGAAAAAAAAAAAAAAAAGAACCTAGTACAAAAACATACCAGAAAAGGGTTCGAGAGAAGGTGGTGAGTTCAGAAACCAAATTCTTTGCAGAATTTTCCAGGTAAAACTATATATATATATATATATATATTCAGTCATTCATTCATAAGGGAAACAAAGATAGAAAAATAAATAGTCTATAAAAAATAAACAAGAATTCAAGAAGTTAAATATCCTTTAATTTTTTATGAGATGGAAGACAAACAAACAAAATAAAAGTCCAGAATTACCATTTCTTTTCTCACAACTTTCAAACTCAGCAAGATACACATGCAACATATATATTTATATAAAATACTCTCTCAGGTTTGGTTTTACTTGCTACGGACCATCTTTTATGCAGTCCAATACATACTTTTAAACCATTATTAACTCAAGTTATAAGTAAAATAATTCTAAAAGTTCGATATTTAAAAACTACACAACGGGACACTTGGCTATATTTTAACTATAAAATTTTAAAACATGTGAACAGTAACAACTTACTAAATGCTGCAACAATTCTAAAACCGGAGGAGTATATAGTATTCTTGCAGATACAGAAATATGCAAGAGGAAGAATTGAAGAGACAAGTCGTTAAGTTCAAGAAAGCTGTGGTAAAGCATGAGAGGATTTTTTTCTCAAACAACCAACTGCAGCCGGCTTAGTAAGATAAAGAACTAAGAACTGATTAGGAATTACAGACTATGCTCGTGCTTGATCAAAATAGAGCACATATTTCAGACAAAATCAATTGAACATGTTACACAATCTCCAACCGAGAACACCAAACTCAAACCCAAAATGTAGTAAATATCACATCAAACAGTATTTCATCTCCAACCAAAACACTAAACTCAAACCCAAAAGAATATTCTATAGAATATTCTCTTTTTAAGTCTTCAAAATCAAAAAAGTAGTGTTGGAATAGTGTTGGTGTGATGAACAGTACAAACTCAAATTTGAGTTTGAGTTACTGCAAAATGGGGGAAAACGCATTTTGCGTTTGCATTTGGAATACCATTGGACCAAAATCTACCCATTTTTTGGGTTTTTGTGTTCGGTTGGAGATGCTCTTAGAATCCCTAACAGAGCACAAATTTTTAAACTAACAGAGCAGCAGCATCAGAAATCAATGTGTTCAATGCCAAACAAAAATCCCAAGAAAAAATCACTAACAACAACATAATACAGGAGCAGAAATCTTACAGGACCAACAAAAATAATGAAGTTGAATGGAGGAGAAAGCAGCAACTATCGAACAAAGCCAAATATATCAAATATATATAAATGTGAAGCAAGGGTGAACAGTGCAATAGTGTTTTGTAACTACAGCAACCCTGAGCTACAGTGTAACAGTGTTCGCATCAATTCACACATTCACACGTGTTTGGCTATCTACAGAAATCATCGACTCCTCCCAAATTTCCCAAATTCCCAATTCTTACAGCCACAAAGCCCTTATTCTCCCAAATTTCCCAAATTCCCAATTCTTATAGCCACAAAGCCCTTATTCTCGACCAAATGCAGCGCCCAATTACCCAATTCGTCGTCCCGCCAATCCCACCGCCACAACTGCGTAATCTCCCCCCCTGCGAGGGCGCCCATCTAGCGTCTCGGCCCAGCGAATCGGCGCCCCGGTTCCGGCAACCAGGCATACTGCCGCCCGTTGCGTCGCTTCGTGGCTCCTCCCGGCGTCCGCAGCCGCAACTCTCGCCGTCGTCTTCCGTCATTTGCTCCTGTCGGCGACCTCTTTTGTTTTTCTCCCACATTCCTCCACGAGGGTTCGCGATAATAGCCAGGTTTCTTCTTTGGTTTCATCAGGTCCAAAGACCGGTGCGCCCAACAAACGCATCCTTCCACAAGGGTTGGTTTTCCTCTTTACCAACTTGCCAGATTTCAATATTCAGTGTGGGTAGACCTTTTATTTTGATGGGTTTGTTTTTATTGCAGAATGCTTAGCTTTTCCCTCTGCTGTTGTGTCATTTTTTATGCTTTGCAATTTCAATATTTGGGCTGTTTGCTTTCCATTTGCATACGATACACAGTAAACAGACCTTCACTTGACACATCGGTCATAGGAGGGAAAAAACTTGCTCCACCGTTCGTTGTTGTAGAATTCATAATTTCATTATACATAATTACATGTGCCTCATTGTTATGTGGATATATAGAAGTGTAGCTACTGGAATTAATCCTACAAGGGATTCTAATTGGTCTCGGCTGAGGCTTTTGTTTGGTGTAAATGTGAATATGCAGCTGAAAATGATTTGATATCCGTTTAAGTAATTCATTGGCGTTCCTATTGGTACTTGGTAGGATGGCTTAGGTTTCAGAGAGGTATTTTTGGGGCTAATAGATCGATGCTTTGGCTCTGTGAGATCTGATCAGAATTGTCCATATTAGAAAACTAGATATCTAATTTGAGAGCCCTTAAGAACTAGATATTTGTATGCTGTTAATTCATATTTTGATGAATTAACTGGGAATATGGCAATAGTTAGTGATTTGTCTGAAACATGCTTGAGGTCATGCTACATCATCAGAATTTAGGCCATTTCTTCGTTGAAGCTCATGCTGAATGCTAAATCAGCTAGCTCATTTTCATCATTATACATTTTGATTTTTTTTTTTTACATTCCATTCCTGTGTTTGGTTTTTTCTTTTTTTTTTGTCAATTTCCACTTTCGATAGCAGGTTACTGTTCTGTGCAGGATAAATTCAATACGTCCAATTCCCGCATAGCAATTACTGACCCGCCATGCGTATGGAGTAGGTTAATGGCTAACCTCTTATGATGCATGTGTGGTATTGATTCCTTAATATTTTATTTCTAAATGCCAAAATTGTATGCTTTTCCCAGGGCATACTATGCAACATCCTGAAATGCAGTCGGATAGAAAGCCGCCTTTACAATCCAGTAGTCATCGACAGCGCATTCTGGAACGCCATGCAAATGCAGCAGAAAAACAACCGATTAACGAAGTATCCAGCAATGAACACCGACGAAGGAGTACTCGTCGCATTGCATCATCCCAACAACAGGTTTCTGAACCACGCATTTAGGGTCCTTTTAATCCATGCATAAATTTCTTTTTTTTTTAAGCCCAAATTTCGAGTTGACCTCATTAGGATAGGGAATGCTTGCTCCTGATCTTGCAGTTGTAGCCCCTCCTTTCTGGCTTCCAATGGTTGCCTAAATTTCAATATGGATTATTCATTTTGGTGTTTTATGAAATTAGCCCTTTGAAATCTTCCCGCCTAAATCTCTTTCAAGGGTTGTCGTGGTTATGGGTGCTAGCGTTAGTTGACGGAATTTAGATTTTCTTATAATCGAATAAATTTTTGGTTTTTGTTGTATGATTCATGAAATCATATACGTTATTTTGAATTAAAAGCATAGCCAAATATATAAGTTTTCACCTGCCTTGCTATGTTCCAGTCAGCAAATGTACAAGGACCGACGCCAGATACAGCAGTCATGACTCACCGACAACGCATTCGCAAGCGCCGAGCAGAAGCAGCAGAACGCCAAACCAACTATGAGGAATCCAGCCCGCATCAACATCGCATGCGTACTCGTCGTACTACATCATCCCAACTGGTCTTATTTCCCCTCACCACTTTTATTGCAATCGTATTTTCCACTTTTATCATTTTTAATCAGGCATTACTCTCCTTTTATTCACAACATTTCCTCTGTTTTCCTTATCTCAGCAAACTCATACATGTTCAGAAGAAGCCCTCGAATTCCAGCGTTCTGCCGCGGCAGCACCCAGTCGTCAGCACGAACGCGTTACACGTCGCCGAGTTGAGGCAACCGGTCGCCATGCGTTGGATCACGGACAAAACCAATCAATTGAACAGTCAACCAGTCGTCATGTTCGAATCCTTCATCGACGTTGCCAGAAGCCTGCACAAGAAGTACAAATATTCATTTGATAATTGCTTTTAGGTTTATGTTTTAATAACCTCTACTATTTAAATACATTTGTTGGTATTCTGCATGTCCGGTCCAGTCCAATTCTTTAAAGCCAATACAGGGCAAAGAAGAGACAAGCACAGCCAACCTTCGTTTTAGTGGCTAGAAACGCCAGGTATGCACAAACAATTTTAGCAATTTGCGTTAGCCACCTCCATCGCCTTGCATTAGCTATCATTGTGGTGCATTACTTATTTATGGTTTGGCATGCCGCTTTTTTCGACATTTTACTATTTAACTATGGATGAGGCCAGGGGGCATGATCTGACCAACCTGATTCCGTGCAACAGCATGCTGTCCAACAAGAGACTAACATGTCGGACAATGGCAGAGGCAGCTCATCGCATCCGCGCAGCCGTTGCCCGGGCCCTGGACCGCATAACATCCAGGTACGCAGAAACAACCTTAACACTTCGCCTTGGGCACCTCCTTCGCCTACCACTTGCAATCATTGTGGTGCAATACTTTTCTATGGAGAATCACAAAGCTTTTGTTGTGCATTTGGAACTTTTACTTTAGATCCATTGGTTACACATCCTATTCTTGAGGATCTTTTCCTCGGAAAACATGCATTGTCTGAACAATTCCTTCCATATATCCGTACATACAACAATACATTCTCTTTCTCAAGTTTGGGAGTAAAATATGATGTTGCAATGCAACGTAATGAACAAAATGTGTATGTATTCCGTGTCAATGGAATGATGCACCATTTCATTAATTCCTTAATTCCAACTGCAGCCGCGCCCAAAAATCTTCAGCTTTATTTTCATGATGCTGGAATTGAACTTGAAAACCGTATGCATAACAACCCAGATCTAAACAAAGATCTGGTTGGTTTGCTCATGAACATTACAGCATCAAACCCTTATGCAAGGTTTTTTTAGACAGCTTAATCGTATGGAATGTATGAATGAGTACAAAATTTTCTTAAAAACATCAAACCATTTAGACAAAAGAGTTTATAACCTTCCAACTGTTGATGATATTGCTGTTACATGGCAAGATGGCCAATCAAGCGATGTTGACTTAATGCGAGACATACAAGTTTATCCATTCGATGGTACGCCAAAGAAAGTTTCGTATTACTCTTTTGCATATGATCCCGTTCAGTACCCTTTAATCCATGCATATGGACAACCGGGGTGGCAACCTGACCTATTTAAAAATAAATGCAATGCACCTAGTGTTGTTGTTGGTAGCACAGCTGAAGCTTTCTTTTCGAACCTAGACGACCCATCACTTGATGCAGCCCAGCAAAGTATGTTCTTTTAACACCCTTACTCTATTCTTTCTGACCCATTTATGCTTTCCTTGTAACGGCTTCTTTTTGGCCTTTCCCAACGCCACCCAAGAAACAAAGGCGGATGGATAAAAGCCATATTTCCATTCATGAGTACTATTCGTACCGGCTCCATATTCGCCCTTCTTCGCCTTGTATCTTACTCAACACAGGCCGTTTATTTCAGCAATATGTTGTTGACCAATATATCAAAATAGAAACTCAACGCTTGGACTTTTTCCGCTCAGAACAAAATAAAAAAAAACAAAGAATTGAAACCATGCAAGGCATAGAAGATGCTTTTCATTTACAAGGAATGCATGATCTTAATCAGATTGGAAAACCAATTGTTCTACCATCTTCTTTTATCGGTGGTCCTCGTGATATGCATCGACGTTATATGGATGCAATGGCACTTGTTCAAAAGTTTGGCAAACCTGATTTTTTCATTACAATGACATGTAATCCACAGTGGAATGAAATTGCACACCATCTTTCTGAAAATGATAGTTGCACTAACAGGCCTGACTTAACTGCACGAATCTTCCGTATGAAACTTCAGGAGCTTAAACATGAACTTTTTGACGAAGATCTGTTGGGCCGTGTTTGTGCTTACTCATACGTGGTTGAGTTCCAAAAAAGAGGCTTGCCCCATGTCCATATGTTATTAATTATGGATGCAGAAGATAAAATGGAAGATCCTTCACAATATGATAATTTCATTTCTGCTGAACTACCGGATCCTACAACTGAAAAGTATTTGCACGATTTGGTTACAAAACATATGCTTCATGGCCCTTGTGGAACAGATAATCCAAACAATGCTTGTATGCGTGATGGGAAATGTAAAAATCATTACCCTAAAGAATTCAATGACCTTACAACACATGTTCCCAATGGCTATCCTTTATATCGCAGACGAAATAACGGCTCAGTTGTTTTCTCACGAAACCGTTTGCTAGACAATCGATGGATTGTCCCTTACAACCCATATTTGCTAGCAAAATTTGATTGCCATATCAATGTCGAGATTTGTTCTACAATTAAATTAGTCAAGTATTTGTATAAATATGTATACAAAGGTCATGACCGTATTGCCTTCTCAGTGCGTGGCCCTGATCAAGAGCAACAAATTGATGAAATTACTGCATTTCAAACAGGTCGTTGGGTTGCCCCTCCTGAGGCATCCTGGCGAATTTTTGCCTTCCTCATGAATGAAATGAAGCCTGCTGTTATAGCACTCCAGTTACACTTGGAAAATTATCAATACACAACTTTTTCTACAACTGCTCCAATCCAAACAGTAGTTGAAAACATACAAGCACACCGTACTATGCTTACACAATTTTTCCACATGAATACTCATGATAGTTTTGCTAAAGAGAAAACTTTTATACAAGGAATTTCCAGAATATTTTGTATGGGATTCCACAAAGAAAGAATGGCATCAAAGAAAGAGCGGAATTGTCGTAGGTCGTATTGTCAGCGCACGCCCAAATGAAAATGAACGATACTATCTACGATTACTTTTACAACATCGTCGAGCACCAACATCATTTGATCACATTGCAACTGTTAATGGCACCCTATGCCAAACTTTCCGAGCTGCATGCGTTGCACTGGGATTGCTGGAAAGTGACACAGCAATAATCGATTGCTTAATAGAAGCATCGCACTTTCAGCTTCCAAATTCCTTCTCACAGTTGTTCGCAACCATCCTGATGTTTGTTAATCCTGCTGAACCTCAAAACTTGTGGAATCAGTTCCACGAATTTTGCACTGCTTTTGTAGCATCACCAACTAACCATTCTAGCATATCTGTCGAAACACATGCTGCTATTAATGTCAATAGACACCTTTCAGCAGCTGGAAGCACTTTATCAGACTTCGGTATTATAGTTACTAATGATCTAGGTTCAGATACTACTGATGACATCTTCGAACAAAACTCTTCATTAGATGGTTCTTTATATCATAACCTTCCATCGCCAAATACGTTGAACGAAGAGCAGTACCAAATTTTCCAAATTGTCGCAGAGAAATTATTGAAGCGATTGCCTTTTGTATGTTTCATTGATGGTCCAGCTGGCACGGGTAAAACATATTTGTATAATTCAATTCTTCATTATGCACAAGAATTGAATCTTATTTCGGCTCCCGTCGCATCTTCAGGCGTCGCTGCTTCTCTACTACCTAATGGTCAAACAGCACATTCAAAATTCAAATTACCATTGGATATACTTGAACATAAATCTTGCAGCATATCAAAACAATCAAACCTAGCATCCCATTTGAAAGCCCTCACATTGATTATTTGGGATGAAATTTCAATGGCACGCAAAGAACTTATTGAGGCACTGGATAACACTTTAAGAGATATAACCGATGTTGCACAGCCTTTTGGAGGAAAAGTTGTGATATTTGGTGGTGATTTTAGACAAATTACACCAGTGATACCAAATGCAACAAAAGACATTTACATTGAAGCAAGTGTTGTATCATCTAATTTGTTTCACAGCGCAGAGAAATTCCATCTAAAAAAAATATGCGTGCTCAAAATGATCCAGCCTTTGCAGCATTCCTTGATAGCATTGGAAACAATACATGTCCAAACTCAGCTGATGGTGAAGTAAGGATTCCTCATAAAAATTTAATACCATACGAAGATGAGAACATTAGTATGTTAATTCACAAAATATATCCGCTCAATATACTCCAAACACCTTCTATTGAAGCCTTTGTATCACGATCAATTCTTACCACAACAAATGAAATTGTTGACCATATTAATAATATTATCTTACAACAAATTCCTGGCGAGATAATGACTTCTATTTCAAGGAATAAAACTAAAGATCCAAGTCAACAAGCTCATTACGAAGATTTGCTCCCTACATTAACACCTAACGGCATGCCGCCTCACATACTATCTCTTAAGAAAGGTGTCCCAATAATGTTGCTTCGAAACCTAGCTCCATCAAACGGTTTGTCAAACGGAACAAGACTTATTTGTAAATGTATGACGCATAACCTCCTTGAAGCTCAAATCATCACTGGCCCCTGCTCTGGAACAACATGTTTTATTCCTAGAATACCGTTACAACCGAAGGAAACAAATAAAACATCTATTGAATTTACTCGGGTTCAGTTCCCCGTGAAATTATGTTTTGCAATGACAATAAATAAATCACAAGGCCAAACATTACAGCACGTCGGTGTATTCATTAGAGACCCTGTTTTCATACATGGCCAATTATATGTGGCTTTATCGCGTGCAAAATCCTTTGACAATCTATATGTAACAATTCGTCCGCACGAGGACATTGTGAGAACAGAGGCAATAATTGTTGAATGGACTCGAAATATAGTCTATGAAGAACTTCTACGTGCAGCTGGTATTACAAATTGACTTCAATGCACTGTCCTTGATCACCTTTCAATTCATATTGCCTGCTGCCTTCTCATGGGTTTTATCAAACACTTTGTCCTGACTATGTCTCTATCATATCCGAGGACATCATTAGTAGTATTCCTGTTGCGGATCCCATAGTAAGTTCATAAATAATCATTATGTGTTCCCTTTTTTATTTTGGAAAGAGTATTGGAATAGTAATTTGCATAGGGCACCTCCATTTGTTTCTCATAATGATTCTTAATGGCTGTAATATTGCTCTTCCTGTACGTCTATATAAATATGTCAACTTCATCTTCAGATGATCTCTTCATTTTTTCCGTTCCAACATTTCCTTGATGGAACCATGGTGGAACCCCACAATGGATCAACAACCCCAATAACAAGTTAATGAAATTTCGCAACATAAACCTATGCAATAAGTTAGGTGTGTTCTCCTTTCTTTTATGTCACGACTTCATTAATTCTTCATTTACTGACTGCTTGTGCTTCTTACCAGTAATTGTCATATGTATCTACTTCTGCCTTATTTATTACTCTTAGTAATAGTGCCAGCTATGAATTGATTTGGAATCTGATTTCTTACTTTATAACAGTTCTAACATACATTTATGACTCTTCACAATTTGGATGCTACATAAATGCTGATAACCAGGTGTATGTCAAATTCGTGAAAATTACTATGGCATTTGGATACGTTCTGATTTCATCTGCAACTTAAAATATTTTTTCCCCTAGACCAGGTAATCGCTACTTTTTGCTGCGCACAAACTATGGATATAATGTACTCTCATTCAACCATCAGTACATTGTTGTCTTCTGTTGTTCCTTTTTCAAGTAATTAGCTGGTTTTTATATTACCTTGCAGCTCAGATTCGAGGCTTTGTATTGTGTTGTCCTGAAATTGTTGTCCTATACTGTTCTTTTTTGGATTACTTATCTAGCTTTTATACTATGTATCACAAGTGAACAATACATATTCGTGTTTCAGCCATTTATTTCGGAACTTGGGCTGGTAATTGTGTCTGGTTTCATCAAGATAATCAAGCTATTTGTCTAATTTATAAGTAGACCACTTATCTGCTTCTCTTAGTCTGTATTAATCCGTTCGTACTTTATTACTAGACGACTTTTCTCTTTTCTTGCCACAACTTTTTATGATTTTATATTCCAACTGAAAATCTTATTAAATAATGTGATTTGTTGGTGACACAATATGCAGGTCTTTATTTCGTTACTCTTATATTTCGATGCTGTGTTCCTGTAATCCCAGCTTATTTTGCCTCTGTATTTGGGCAGAAAGTTTGTGTCTGCCAACCTCTGCCTCTGTACGCGAAGGTCCCCTGTTTTTTCCTACGCCTAACCTCATGGCCTCAGGTTCTGTTGCAACTGCATTTCACCATCCTTATTACGTGCTTATTTTGCCTCAGCTTCTATGTTTCACGTGGCCAACATGGTAAGGGTTCAGTTCAGCTTGCTATCCAAATGTAAAATCATTTTGTTTAGTAAAAACTGTTATCGTTATCATTTTTCCAAGTTAAAAAACCTCCGCCTCATCCTTCTGTAACTTTCTGTTTGGAAGGCAATTCAGATAGAAGCTCAACATAATGGAGATGAAGCTGGAGTGGATTCAAAAGTATTCACCTACTTCAAACCTGGACCTCATGACAATATTATTAAGAAAGTGTCCGAGCAGGTTGGTGTCGAATGCCCTACCTGTTCCTCTTTCTCCAAGTTTTGCATTGGACAATGTTTCAATTTCTAAAAAATACTTCATTAAGCTCCATCAAATCTATTTCGATTAGTGTTCTTGTTAGAATAGTGTGAACACTGGTTCTCAAGTATATTATTTTTTTTTGATGGCATGAAGAATTGGAATGACTCGCTAAGACTCACCCACAAGTATAAAACTGGAAGTTTAGGGATGGGAGTGGGGACGCCTCTGAAATTCCAACTAAGCAACGACAATTGGCATCCACGTGGGTTGAATAATACTACATGAATTTGGTTTTGTTGTGTGTATAAGAATTCTTGAATATTTACTAATTCTGTGTTTTCCTTTGTGCAATATATTGAAGGAGATGAATTCTGGTCGGATCGTGCAAGAGTCTGTGCACTTGTTTGAACCAATGATTAGAAAATGGGTATGTGATGATATCTTGTTGGAATTTTATTTTATTAGAAGATCCTCATAAATAATCTCTTTGTTGTTAGTGAATTCGTCTGTCTTATGTAAATGGGTTTGGCTACTTGTAGGTTGCTAAATTTGAATTCGTAAGGTTGGATTAGGATGGACTGATTGTTTTCCTCTTTCACGTTATGCCCTAATCTAATGAACCAAATTTTCCAAACTTGCTTCTTTAAGCATTTGGTATTCAAATAATTATTACTATTATTATTTTAAGTTGGCGATGAACCTAATACTTGTTTGGGAGTTCAATTCTGGAAGGAGATGGGTCTACAATAAAGGATATCAATCCACCACCTTTTTTTCCCTGTTCTAGGTTATAATTTTCCTCATATTTGCACGCACACATTCCACCACCTTTTATGGATAGCTTTCTTTTATTACATTATGCTTTTGACTTCTTATTTAAGGACCATATAATTGTAAAGGAGAAAAGAAATTGGATTAACGACAGTCTCATATTTGAATGCAACATATAAAAGTTGACACTTACAAACATGGAAGGTTAAGCGGAATAATGTCTCACAGTTCTAAGAAGAAAGAGAAGTTTTGAAGCATAAATTATTTTGAAATTACCTCACTATCATCAACATAAATAAATAAAATAGTTGATTAATTTGAATGTTATTTGAATCTTATGTTTCGATAAAGTTGTAACAGTAACCAATGGTATAAAGGTATGATTTACCGTTACATGTTGTGGACAGACTTTTCCGTTTCTGGCTTCTTAAATTTGCAACAAAACATTCATAGTTATATCTGGTTTCTCACAGCAAAAAACGTGGCATGGAGACAACATTCTTCATCGAAGATGATTTCCAAGACATTACGGTACGAATTCCAGCAACTAAACATCATTATACATTGCTCATTTTCATACCCGTCTGCTTCTTCAAATAAAGTATTGCTTTCATGTCTGCAGCGGCTGCCTGAAAGCTTTGCAAATACTCTTCATTGTAGACTATGCGATACAATAATCATTGTGGAGACCTCAAATGGTAGTTGGGCGGTAGAGCTAACATTCACTTTTCCTAATTTTGTGATATGCGACGACAAGCAGTGGAACCAGTTCCTCCGAACCCATGAACTAAAGCCCGGTGATGCAGTCACATTGACAAAGGTGAAAACATTCCACTACAACGCAACCTTCACCAGGCACACCTCTGACTATGGTGACCCTTCCCATCCGCCCTACATTACAATTTTTTTTGTTAGCAAGAAAGTTATAATATCATCTGTATAAAATTCGGACAATTTGGGTGATTCCCAGACCGACTACCTATTCCAAGCAAGAAAGTTGAAATCTGGAAATAAAATTCTACCTTCAGATGACATAATATCATCATCTGTACAATTATTTTGTTAGCCCGGTCTTTTATTGAAACGTTGTTTTCCCTTTAAGTCCTGCTTTGCTTTTGTGCTTGCTAGCTCGTACGTTAGATATCTCTTTGCATTAAAGCAACACTAACCTTTTCACAGTTGCATGAACCCAACAACTGATCGCTATGCAAAATGATGCAAGGGTCATTAATTTAAGTCTTGCTCGCTTGTGGGCTTGGAAGCCAGTACATTAAATATCTCTTTTATGCTTATGTGCTTTTCTCCTGCTTTTCTTTCTAACTGAATTTCTTGCTTGTGTCAAACTATCCTTCCGTGTTTTACATAAATGTATAAAAGGTTATTTCATAGCACAGGACTCCCCATTACAACAGACTATACAAAACGGAAATAACACAATGCTCACTGATCCACCACCACAACTAATTCCATCTTCATGTCTTCACTTACTACGCCCGTTACACATAACATTCATCCCAACTACGACATCACATACAGTCGCGCGCGGCGTAGCGCGCGACTCACGAATTCTAGTATATATATATATGGAACAAGCAAAAACATTGAAGTTAACTTCTATAATCCGTATAAAGTATAAACTAGTGAATGGGGATGGGATGAGGACTTAGCCCAAGTGGATACGTCCCTAGGCTTCTAACGAAAGGTTGGAGGTTCGATCCCTACCGGCCCCCTATCCCTCCATTTTATTCCCCTTTGTAATTTGTGTGGTGTGGGCTATTGCACAGATTTGAACAGGGTTAAAAAAAAAACAAAAAAAAAACCGGTTCAGACACAAAACGAGTTTATATGTAGCGAGTACTTGTACACCATTCAGTACTGGGTAAAATTTCCTGAGTATACTCGGTAAAGAGGAGAATCCATCAGAGACACACACACACACCATCCTTATCCCATGGAGTTAATGTCCCTATTTTCCACGCTAAATTTTTCATGTACTAGTTAGTACGCAGATGGCTCCATCAAATGCATCTTGAATTGATATGGTAACTTCATCTTCATCATGGATAAACCACTTTTAGCTCCATTACCACCATTTACATGCCCTTTCCACACTCTTTTCACAGTACTTACACTACAAATGTTGTTGTTGCCTAAAATCTCATAGCCTGCCGGATTCATCACCTTAGCACGTTGCATCATGTGCTGGGCGACAAAAAAGGGGTAACCAAATCCTCCAGCAAAATTTTTGTAGTGAAATCAGTATGTAATGGTAAATTTAAAAGGTGTGAATCCATTAAACACAACTTAAAGGTTATAATGTAAACTAAAATCAGATTTAAATTAAAAAGAAATGTATAAATACTACATCAAAATATAACAATGATGATCTTATTTTTACCCCATTGGGTCTATGGTGAAATGCAGGAATCTTTTCAATATTAACCAATGGGTCGGATTCAAGCCTTGAGTATGGCGAGGTAAATTAAATAGCAATGCATGGGAGATGAAACCTCTTTATGGATTAGTCTATCCTGTAAGTGGGATACCAAATGGAAAATAACCAAAAAATAATTTATTCATTAAAAAAAAAAAAAAAAACTTCTATGCAATTAAGGGCAAACCCAAGATGTTAATTGGGTTTGACCTAAATCAATTATTCACTTTCTAACCTCAGGGTTACTGTTTCAATACTAAATCAATTGTTATGAGTAATTTGTTTCATTGGTTTTTTTTCCCCCGTTTTTTTAAAGGCAAACCCAGGTGTACGTGTAGGATTTAATTAGCCGTCTCTGTCCGCCCATAAAATCCCATCTAACAAGAGTTACAAAGCTGAGTTGGATTCAAATTAAAAAAACAAGTTCTGATGGTACTTATTTTACATAATTAATTTTGTATATATAGAAATGAAAAATAAACAAATGAAAGATATCAGATGCATTGAACTTTCATCCAAATAATTATTTAATTTCATCAAGAGATCCGCTTAGTGCATAAGATCTTCTTTGATTATATTTTAATTATATCCACAGGAATGTAACAACTCAATTCTCAAAGCACCCGACCAAAGACATACTTCCTTCGTCTCACTCATTTTGTTACAAATCATTTTTTGACACTATTCACTATTTAACTTTGATTCAAATTTTTATAATAGTTATGTAAGAAAAAACATAGTCAAGTGAGATCTTGTTAGATTCGTCTAATCTTGTAGTTTTAGACAATCAACTTTTTATAACTTTTTGTTGTACAAAATTTAAGTTATTAACTGTTAAAAATGTGCATCGGCATACGTGTCGAAAGGGTTTGTAACAATTACAATGAGACGGAGGAAGTATTAAAATTAGTCGTATTAATAATAAAAATAACGGAAAGAAAAACAAAACACTTATAAATATAAAAAATTAAATAAATGAAAATTTATATGTATCAGACTATCAGGTATCAACCCAATCTGTGAATGCATTGATTAAGACTATTTATTAGGAAAGCTTGGTTGGACTATGCTCCAAAATTTGTTATCTAATTAATTAGTATATCATTATTATACCGAGAAGCCAATTAAACAACTTATAAACTTTCATGCAATTATGCAATATTCGATCTGTAATTTGTAAATTTTCATGTTCCCAGTCTGGTAATTGATAAGAAAACGCCATATCATCAAGCATTCCCTTCCATTTAATTTATATTTATAAAACAAAAACAAAAAGAAAAAAAGAAAAGAAAAGAATTTCATTTCATCTAAAAATTTTAATCGCCCATATGATAAAACTAATTGTGATTAGAGAGACCAATTCTCGAAACATTATTGCTTTCCTACTCATTTGCAGTTCTTGCACCGATTGGTCATTCTTTTTTTGGGTGACCGGAAAAGAAGAAAGAGTAAAGGGAGAGAAAACAAAAAAGGATCAAAACAATGCACCAGTTGGTCATTTAGTTATGTCGGTCCAAAAAAACTTATATGCAAATAATTTTAATTTTTTTTTTTTTTAAAAAAAAGGAGGTTTTCACCATCGGACGACTTGCCCCAGCGACTTGCTTCACTGCAGGGATCAATTTCATCTATTATTGTTGTGTTTTAAAAGACCTATAGGAATGAAAACCCTAAAATATGTTTAATTGTACAAAGAAAAAAGAAAGAAAAAAAAAAAGAGAGGGATTAAAATAAAGGCTGACTTATTTCATTCAATTTGAAGGGGTACAAAGTCAAAGTTGGAACCGTTTACCAGCCAGTGTTGTTTTTATTTGTATATTTGTTTACTTATTCAGCATGTCAAATTATCCCCAAAAAAAATTAAAAATGTGTAGGTACAAGCAAGGTTTTAAGTATCGGTATCGGTGTCTATATCTATATCGGACATATAAATTTATGAAAATTTCGAAAAAATTTTGAAATTTCGGGAGAAATTTTGGAGATATTTGCAATTTTTTGAGAAAACCACATTGAGTTTTTGAGAAGATGAAAATGAATATATTCCAAAATTCTCATCTCTATTGCTATATATAAATTAGTAATATGCTGTTGATAATCATGCACTATATTGATTGAGAAGATTTTGACTTAACATAGACGAAAATAAATTAATTGGATGACATAATCAATATATATCGAAACATAAATTTTAATTTTGTTTAAATCTAAAATATATAGTTTTTTAAAATTTAGAAAAAATAATTTTTTTAAAGAAATTAAAATTTCAGGAAATTTTCCAAAAATTTATTATACGTGAAATTTCGCTTCGAGGTATCCCGAAACCCGAAATTTCGACCACCGATCGAAATTTTGGGATTTCAATTGATATTTTTTTGAAAGATTTCAATGGATATTTAAAATAATGGTTACAAGTTGGAGGTTTTTGATAGGAATTGGATCGTCTTTTAATTCAATATAAGTGATGGTAAGAAGTAGGTATTGCTAGCAGTAGCTTTGGTTAGTAAAATTATTTTAAAGGCTATAGATCCTACAAAATTGTTTATAGAATAAAGTTTTTATTTTGACAAAGCTTCTTTTAGAACTTGAAGCAGTAAAAAAAAAACATTACCCCAAGCATTTATATCTATATTGTTCAAATCGTTCAAGCATATTTTTAATTATATGTGGGATAAGAGTCGTGAAAATTCGAACTCCTACTAAAATATTGCAAGTCAAAAGGTTCAACAATTAGACTAAGACTGTATTTGGATAAGCTGAAAGAAAATGAATTATCTGCTTATTGCGTTTTCAAAACGTAAATAATCAGTTTAACCACTAAAAAATGTGTTGCAAACTTGATTATTTGCGTTTTAAAAACGCAATAATCAAATAATCTATTTTATATCGTTAATCCAAACAACCTCTAAGTGATAGCGAATAGATTCAGGCTACCCGATAGGGTCTATGACTTGGCCTAACGAAGACCAGACCAGACTAGACATTTTTTATAAACATGTTATGCTCAAGCCAAGCTTTATAAAAAGCCTATTAGACCTACCAGACCGGTTTATTTATCATTGTTATTAGTCTCTTTATGTTTACTATATGTGGTATTATTTTATTTTATGTAGAAGTAATTATTAATTTGATTTTTTTTACAGGTTTTTTAAAATATTTATAAGTTTTTTAATTCCTGCATATAGATAATTGTGGATGACGACTTGCCCAAGTGCACAAATTCATGTTTTTCAACCTTATGAATACATCCAAATATATATATATATATATAATAGAATTTTAACTTAATTTTGAAATAGGCTTACTCAGACTTTTAAAAAGCTTAAAAACTGGCTTATTTAAATAAATAGGTTAGGCTTAGACCTATAGGTCTATAAAAGGTAATAGGCCAGGCTCGGGCTTTAAAAAATCGATGCAGGCCTAGGTCGTTCAAGCCTAAGCCTAGCCTGACCTAACATATTTCCTGTTTTCCACCCCTAGCTCTCATCCCCCTAAATTGAATAATTATTAATTAAATTGTGGGATTGTTTAGTTTAGTTCGTAAAAATATTCGAAGATTTGACATGTTGGTTTTGAATACATTGGTGGGGATTGATTTGGCAACCCACAAGGTTCACAACCCACATTTTATTTTATTATTTTGTTTTGTTTTGTCTCTCTCTCTCTTTTTTTTAAATATTATTATTATTATTATTATTATTATTATTATTATTATTATTATTATTATTATTATTATTATTAGTATTATTATTATTTTGTTTAAAACAACAATAAAAATCGAGTATAACAAGGGAAGGATTCCCCACCCAGAAGCATCAGCAAAAGGTAAAGGAAGGAAGAAGATCCTCAGGAGTCCAATTATGACCACAGTACGGTAGTAGTTCGGCCGGGTTAATTACAGATTACAAAGCAGCAAATTTAATAATAATCCAGTTTGCAATAGAATAGAATTACCCGGCCTGAGGAAGGGTGTGCACCAAAGTTGTTGAGAAAGATGCATATATGGTGTTGATCATCGTAAGAATTACTAGTAATTACCAAAGCCAGCCAGGTGACGAATGAAATTGGACATTTCTATCATATATCAGATCATTCTCAAAAAGGAGCTAAATAATAAGTCTAATTAATATATGGCCTCAAGGCAATATATATATATCAGATCGAGTAGCAAGTGAGAGTGACGACACATGCATCCTGATTTGATTTTTCAGCAGCAGCAGCATCATCATCGAGTAAGTCCAAAGAAATACTACTATATCATTGATCGATCAAATCCAAAGTTCATTTGAAGGTAGGGATATTATGATCATGTGCGTCCAATAAACCATAAAAAGGATTGGATCTCGAAAGATATTACTCTTTTCACTGTCTAGTATCCAGCAGTCGTCATATACTACTATACATATTTATAAAGTGATTATTATGTGCTTGTACAAATTAAATATATTGAGGTCAAGTCGTACTTCATATAGAAGTTCTTACACATTCCTTTCACTCGCGTATGCACATCATACATGTTACATTTATACATAGTTATTTTATTTTTTATTTTGCTGAACGGCCTATACACATGCTAGGAAAGGGGTATTGAGAGCCCATACCACTAGGCTAAGCCATTATCCCCATTTATACATAGTTATATACTCACATATATATATATATATATAATAAATTCAAGAAAAATCACAAGAAACGCTACTCAAAGAGGAAAAAAATGAGAGCTTTCAGAATAATGGCCACGAACCCAATCCACCGGACGATATCATCATAAATTGCTGAAAATATAGTCACAATAATAACCATATTATACACTATGAAAAAATCACTATAACGTAGTGGCCCTGTTTGGCAAAACAGCTAAATCCAATTAGCTAATTTGTCTCACAATATGAGATAAAATAGCTTATTTAAAAAGACAAAATAACTTAAAATAGTGTTCAATCAGCTCTTTTTGAAACCGCTGCAAATAGCAGTATTTTGGATTTTAGCTTATTCTAGGTAAAAGGTTAGTCTCAAAATTATCAAACAGCTAATTTTAACTAATTATTACTCACAGAATCAATTAACAGCTAACAGCTAATTCCCAAACAGGGCCAGTATATTCATATTCTCTGTTAAAGATGACTTTCTAGAACCGATGGAAGTGATTTGCATTGCAAATAAGGTAAGTAGTTTGAAATTTTCAATATATATTGTGGGGACTCATCAGAATTTTTCTTCTTTTTCTTTTCTTTTTCATTTTTTCTTTTTGTTTTCCTTTTTCTCTGATAAGAGGTCAAGAAATGATTATATTTGACTCCGTAGTCATGCTTTTTGGACTTTGCTCTTACACAAATAGAACCTTCAATACTTGTACACCATATTTCTACATGACAATATGACATTAAGGAGGCTTGTATGGAGGGATCTTATATTATTAGTATAATGATATCAATGTCGGAAATATAAAATTATTGGGAATATGATATTGTTATGAATATGATTTTTTTTATTTTTATATTTATGTATTTGATTGTCAAGCAATAATGTCCTTAAGTTTCAATTGAATAAATTTTATAAATATGTAATAATACTGTAAAAAAAATTAAATAAGTTATGATAGTTATTGATTTTGTTTTTCTAAATTATTTATTATTATTATTATTATTATTATTATTATTTTACTATATACAAATACAATTAAAGAGAAATATAAATAAAAAATAAATTTAAGTAAACATGTATGAGAACTAATTATACATCGAAAGTAATAAGTTTAAAAATTAAAATTTCGATAGAATCTTTTATATTAAATATTTGAATGTCGTAAAAACTTCTAGAATAAAAACAATCATGTTTACCGAAATAAATTTAATGTAAAAAAATAAGAGTATAAAAGGCAATTTAGTATAAAAGAATATGAAGAATGGCCACTAATCTAAAGATTACCAAGCCTTGGGAATTAATCACAACGATTCCGACTCAAATTCACCAATATTCCGACCCAAAACATCTCCCAAATCAAATGTGAACATGTTTCACTCCATATTCAAGATTTCCAATGAAATATTGAATCCCAATCCAAGAACCCTTAATTAAGTTAGATAGAGGAAATGGAAAATATTATATATATTGCATTCACTTATAGCAACAATGCGCTATTCATAATGCGCTATTTAATAGCAACAATGAGTCTATTTGTTTTGTCTTAGGGCCGTTTGGATTGGATTTTGAAAAAAGCAGAAGCCAAAAGTAGAAGCAGAAGCAGAAGTCAAAAGCAAAAGCATGTAACTTTTGTGTTTGGATGGAATGTTTGAAAGCGGTTTTTTCTAAAAAATATGTTTGGATGAATAAAAATGAAAAGTGCTTTTAGAGTGTGGTATTTACCAAAAAGAACATGCTACTTAATATGATAATAAGATATATTTATAGTGTAATTTATATTAAGTAGTGGGGGTATTTAAGCCATTGCACATTTTACGAGGTGCTTTTGGCTTCTGCTTTTGGGAGAAGCACCCTCTGGGCTGCTTCTCCCAGAAGCACTTTTTTCGCTTTTCGAGGTGCTTTTACTTTTTCTTAAAAGCCAAAACAAACACCTAATTTCTACTAGAAGTGCTTTTGGCAGAAGCAAAAGCCAAAAGCACCTCCCTAGAAGCCAATCCAAACGGGCTCTTAGGGCCCGTTTGGATTGACTTTTAAAAAAAGTAGAAGCCAAAAGCAGAAGCAGAAGTGAAAGCCAAAAGCAGAAGCAGCTAACTTTTGTGTTTGGATGGAATGTTTAAAAAGCAGCTTTTTTTCAATAGTGTGTTTGGATGTATAAAAGTGAAAAGTGCTTTTGAAATGTGTAAATTACCAAAAAGGATATGCTATTTATATATGATAGTATATATTTATAGTGTAATATAAATAAATTAATAGGGGTATTTATGACTCTGCACACATTACTAGGTGCTTTTGGCTTCTGCTTTTCGGAGAAGCACCACCTGGGCTGCTTCTCTCAGAAGCACTTTTGCAGCTTTTCGAGGTGCTTTTGCTTTTTCTAAAAAGCCAAAACAAACACCCTTTTTCCTTCAAAAGTGCTTTTGGCAGAAGCAAAAGCCAAAAGCACTTTGAAAAAAGCCAATCCAAACAGGCTCTTAATTTTTCTCATTTTGGCTTTTGTTTCTCCCAAAAGTCCTTTTGAATTTTTTAGCTGTTTGTCTTGACTTATTTTTAAAATAAAAGGAGAATCGAAAGTTGAAATTCTACTTTTTTTCAAAGTAGGTAGGGGTTACTTTTTTTAAAAGAAGAAGTCATTTAGTAATAAAAGTACAAAAATAACCTTATTTAAAAAGAAAATAAAATTAATTATAAATATCCTTATAATATTTATGTCCATTTTAGTAATTTTAATATATCAAAAGTCCTTCTAGGTACAATTCATCCAAACATGTTTCCGATGAAAAGCAACTTTAATAATATTCATCCAAACAATTATTTGAGTTGTTTTTGCTTTTGAATTCTCCTTCTCCCTCCTCCTCCTTCTTCTACTGACTTCTTTTTTTCAAAATCCAAAACAAACAGACCCTAGAATCTATTTATTTTGGCTTATTTTTTCTTAACTTTTGCTTCACCCAAAAGTCGTTTTAAATTTTTTTTAGTTGTTTGTTTTGACTTTTTTTAAAAGGTAAATTAGAAGCAAAAGTTAAAATTCTACTTTTTTTTCAAAGTTTGTAGTAGGTCACTTTTAAAAAAACAGTAGAAGTCACTTTAGGAATAAAAATACAAAAATGTCTCTATCTATCTATATATATCTATAAAAACAATATAGTCTACATTCCCCCCACTTCCCCACCCCTTTTTTCAACATTTCCTCCAATTTGTCTTCCCCAATTTCAACAATCATGTATAGGAGTATTTACTAATCTATATAATAAATCCTGAATACTTTTTGGCATGTTCAGACTGTATTGTCCTTATTAAATATACTTCATCCTTTTTAAATTTTAAGGGTTAAAAAGTAATTATGCCCTAGGTTTCCACGTAGGCGCTGATTAATCATACAAAAAATACAGTCATTCACACCTCAGCGCATAATCATCCTCCTTGCCACGTCATCAACCTTTTAAATCCTTTATTTAGATACTAAATCTATTTATTAGTATATGAAAATCTTGAGAAATCTTTTCATATATTTTACAAAGATATAAATTGGAAACAAATTATAATATATTTGATGTTTATGACAAATTTAGTAAAACCAATATATTATAAATCCTTTAATTGAATATGTTATATTTTCAAATATATAATGTAAATATGATTCTAAAATATTATCCTCAATCAATAGAATAAATAAAAAAATTAATTTATATAATAAATCCTGAATATTTTTTGGCATGTTCAGACTGTATTGCCCTTATTAAATCTAATATTTCAATCTTAGATTTTTTTAAAAAAATATCAACTCATGGGTACATCTGTAAATTATTAGAAAACATCATAAACATATCTACGGTACCTATGATGACACCTTATAAACGCCACGTCATCCTCTCAAAAATACCAAATGCTGCCACGTGTCTATATAATAAATTTTGAATTAAATTTAATCATTTTAAATCTTCTTAAAAGATATCTTTCTAAGATTTCATCTGTAAATTAATATTGATATATTTATGGTTCTCATGATGACACATCAACATCTATATTTCTAAAAAAATAGGGCAAAAATAAAAATTTTGAAAAGTTGATGAGTGTTAAATGATATTTCTAAGGGAAATGGGGAAATTAATTATTTTTTCTAATATTATAAAGTTGGGGACTGTTTTTGCCGAAAAATTAGTTTAAATACTTATTTTAGAATTTTATTTAATTGGGGTATATGTAACACCCCGGATTTGATAACCCAGGCCGGGATGTCACCGCCACATCTCCCTAGCAAGACACGGCTTCCCGAGCTCACTAAGGAAATGCAAGGCTTGTGGGTATGTAAAAGATTTAAAACATTTCAAGATTTAGTCCGGAAATTTATAATACTTAATACGATAGTAGTAATCATCATGCGCGAAAAATAGATAGAGTAAATGCAGCGGAAAGTAAATCACGGCCAACATGGCCAAATCCTCGGGTTTAACAGACCCGGTAAAAACAGTACGATGCAGAATTTAAAATGTCCGTTATGATTTCCCCCAAGTGCATATGCAATGCGTCACTCGACATACTCTGTAAAAAGGAAAATGACAACGGTTGTCAGTATAAAAATATACTGAGTAAGTTAATCCCTAACTAACAAATAAAAGGGGTTACAAGTGTTTAAACTAAAGATTTCGCTTACCGTACGAGAATTTAAAAATACATAATTTATTAGCAGCGGAAAAACATGGTTAAAGGGCTTAATTTTAAAAGCGTAATTTAAAGCATAATTTAAGATGCATAAACTTTAAATACATAATTAAAGACATGATAAATACGATTTAAGCATAATGAAACACTCACACAAGTCTTTTACTTTTCATCCCGTAGACTAAGAAGAGGACACCATACCGGGAGATCACTAACGAGGCAATCTCAACATAGGACCACTAACGAGGCAGTCCAAACAATGGAAGACCACTAACGAGGCAGTCTCAAAGATAGTAGGACCACTAACGAGGCGATCCAAAAAGATAGTAGGACCACTATCCAAAATACAGCGCGCGAGATCACTAACGAGACAATCTCAGATAGTAAGGAGACCACTAACGATGCAGTCTCAAAGATAATGATAGTATGAAGATCGGCTCAGCCTAGTGAACGGGATTTTTCGAAAGTTCGTATTTCAAAGTTATCAAATGATCGATATCGCGTTTCATAGTTCGAGTTTTCTCAAGTTCGAAAAATCCTATTCGAGACAGTTTACACCTTTCTTAATTAAAAATTCGTCTTTTCTCCAAAAATTCTGAAATTTTTACAGTAATTCAAAAACACACACACGAACCACTTTCATGTTTTAAGTTTTTGGAAATAAGGTTCCGAAGTGAGACGAAATTCGAGTTTATTACAAGGAATAATTTATGTCTTAAAAACTGTTTTCGTCACAGGTTCGTGCAACGCCGATTAAAAATTCATTTCAAAACTAATCGATGTGAAATTTTTACAGTAACTACACAACACGTTAAGGAACAACTTTCATGTTTTAAAAATTTGGAAATAATGAATTCTTGGTACTCAAAAATCGAGTGCAACTCACTGCATACTCGCGGCCCTTAAAACAATCTTAAAACAGTTCTGAAAATTCGGCCGTTTAGCATATCAAATGAACACCAAAATCCGTGAAATTTAATATGCATAAACTAGACACAATTATCTACAACTTTTGTTTAGGAATGCAAAGATAAATCATTCGAAAAATGGGTGAAAAATATGCATCAAGTTGAGTGTAGAAATCTGTCACAGTTTTAAAACGTTCGGGTTGTCACAGAAAGTTTACGGCGTGATTTGGGATGGCAAAACTTAATGTCAACGGCTGAAATTTGGACACTAGATAGATAAAGGTGTTAGGAACAACTTTTATGTTGAAAGGTTTTCGGTTTGAATTCCCGAAGGTCGAGTTTTAGGCGAGTCTTTAAAATTGGACGAAAATAGGGTTTTTTGAAAACCGATTTTTGTTACAAGCCTATATCTCGAGATTTAAACAACAAACAACCACGAAAATTTGTGAGTAAGGTTTTAACTTACCTAGTTAGAGATTGGGGTCGCTAGATTGGGTTTCCGGACGTCCTAGGGTCACGACGAACGGCCAACTTCTCCGATCGCTTTTTGTTCGTTTTCCGACGGGAAATCGTAGTAAGGAAAAAGGGTTAGAATATGAGTTTCTGAGATCTATGGACGAATTGAAACTTTGTACAATAGCTTACCAAGAGTCTAGAGGGCAGGGGCTTGTCCCGGTCGTCCCGTCGTCGCCGGAATACTCGCCGGAAAGTGGTGTCGAAGGAGTTTTGAACTTGGAGAGGGAATTGAGGGTGGAGGCTTGAATGTTTTCTGAAAACCTAGGGTTTGGGGCGCCCCTAGGGTATTCTTAAGCCTTCCCCAAGGCTGAGATTCGATTGCCATGGTTAGGGGTGTTGTTTTTGGCAAGAAAATCGCCATGGAAGGAAAGTTTACACTTTCAGCACCTCTGGCGCGCTGGTGGCGCGCACCTAAGCTTTTGCCCGCGCGGAGCACACGCGACCAGCCTGGAGTCGCGACGCCTCTGGCCGCGCGGTGGCCGCGCGGCGGCGCGCGGAGAGCGCGGGCCGGCCGGACCGGCCGGTTCGGCGGTCCGCGTGTTCCGTCGGGTCTTTCCTCGCTTTCCCCTATCGGTTTTCTACGTGTTAGCTCGATTCCCTGGGTCGTCTCCGTTTCGGAATCTTCTCCTTAAACTTGTTACGAGTCCGGCTTATCGCTCGCAACATTTCCGTGTCCTAATTAGCCTAGTCTAAATTGGTTCCAACTCCTCCTATCGTCTTTGTGATCTAATTCGTGATGTATTTTGTGATTTATTTCGTGACTGAACTTAGAAATTAGTTCCAAGCTGCCTACGTACCCTGTGAAGGGATCAAGTCATGACGTAGTTCAAAACAATTTGAATTTGTTCTTCCCCGGGTGTTACATCCTCCCCCCCATAAGAATACAGTTATGTCCCCATAACTGTGGTCGGGTCGTCTTGGAAGATGGTAGGGTAACGTTGCCTCATGTCGGCTTCCAATTCCCAGGTCGCCGTCTCCGTCTCGTGGTTGGACCACAGGACCTTGACCATCTTTACAGTTTTATTCCTTGTCACCCTTTCCTTGTATAGCTTATCCCCTCCGGGGTGAACCGAGTAGGGGGTGCTATGGCCTTCCTCCATCACCTTCTTCTTCAGATCCGCGGACTCCCGCGGTATACACCATCTTCCCCTGAAGCGGATGCTCCCGTCCTCGTGAATCTTGAAATCCACTGCCTTTCCTTCGGCAATGCTTCTCCTTATTTCCTCCAACTTTTCGTCACTCGACTGGGCGAGTCGTATCTCTTCGAATACGGTAGGGCTTACTACCATCGCGTTGGCGACCTCGGTTGCCGTACCGGGATGCACCAGTTCCAGGCTTAATTTCGCCAAATCTCTGTACAATTCGGCCGGTATCACCAGTGAGTTCGTGACGTGTTGCATCTTCCGACTCAAGGCGTCGGCCACGACGTTGGCCTTGCCCTCGTGATACGCGACTTCCAGGTCATAATCTTTGATCAGTTCCAACCATCTCCTCTGCCTCAAGTTCAGTTCTCTTTGCGTGAATATGTACTTGAGGCTCTTATGGTCGGTGAATATCCGACACTTCCGCCCATAGAGATAGTGTCTCCAAATTTTCAGGGCGAACACGACCGCGGCCAGTTCTAGGTCGTGCCTCGGATAGTTTTGCTCGTGTGGTTTCAGCTGTCGTGATGCGTACGCTATGACTCTTTGATCCTGCATCAGTACGCATCCCAGTCCTTCTCTCGAGGCGTCGCTATACACCTCGAAGTCTCCATTCTCTGATGGTAACGCCAACACCGGCGCCGTGGTAAGTCGTTTCTTCAGCTCCTGGAATGCGGCTTCGCACTCGCCAGTCCAGTCGTACTTCACCCCCTTTTTCAGCAGTTGGGTCAATGGGCGGGCGATTTTGGAGAAGTCTTGGACAAATCGCCGGTAGTAGCCCGCCAGTTCGAGGAAACTTCTTATCTCCGTTGGGCTCTTCGGTGGTACCCACTCGGTTACCGCCGAGACCTTTGCCGGGTCTACCGCCACTCCGCTGGCGGATACGATATGCCTAAGGAATGTTACTTCCCTCAGCCAGAAGTCGCATTTGGACAACTTCCCATATAGCTGATTTTCTCGGAGGATCCTCAGCACTTTATGTAAGTGCTCGGAATGTTCTTCCTCGTCCCTTGAGTAGACCAAGATGTCGTCTATGAATACCACTATGCATTGATCTAATAGTCCTCGGAACACGTTGTTCATGAGGTTCATGAACATCGCCGGGGCGTTCGTTAACCCGAATGACAGTACTGTGAATTCGTAGTGTCCATAGCGAGTCCTGAACGCTGTCTTTGGGATGTCCTTCTCAGCAATTCGCAGCTGATGATATCCCGAACGCAGGTCGATCTTGGAGAACATAGTAGCTCCCTTCAGTTGGTCGAACAGATCCTCGATTCTGGGCAACGGGTACTTGTTCTAGATAGTGACTTGATTAAGTCCTCTATAGTCGATACACAGTCGCAAACTCCCATCCTTCTTCTTGACGAACAAGACCGGTGCTCCCCATGGAGACGTGCTCGGTCTGATATATCCCTTTTCCAGCAATTCTTCGAGCTGTTCCTTTAGCTCATTCATCTCCGGCGGTGCCATGCGGTAAGGAGCCTTTGAGACAGGTTCCGTTCCCGGGATGAAATCTATGGTGAACTCGAGATCCCTCTCAGGGGGCATGCCAGGAACGTCTTCTGGGAACACATCCGGGTACTCTCTCACCACCGGAATGTTGTCTATCTTTACTCCTTCAGCCTCGAGGTTGTGAACGTAGCATGCGTATAGCGCGTGGCCCTTAAGCATTAGGCTACATAACTCTAGGACGTTGACTATCTTGTTAGATTTCTTAGGGGGTTGAGAGTACAAGATGACTCTTTTCCCCCTACTTTTCGACAGCGTGATCTTTTGCTTTTGGCACTCGATCACGGCCTTATACCGGGTTAGCCAATCCATTCCTAGTATGACGTCAAAGTCTCTGACGTTGAACTCTACTAAGTTTGCGAAAAACTTTACGTTCTGTATCACTATAGGTATTCCATTGTAGCGTTTAGAGCATGCTATTACTTCTCCAGAGGGCAGTTGGATGCCTAAGCTAATTATCTCGCACTTAGGTAGATCTAGTTCAGTTACGACCCTCGAAGATACAATCGAACAACTGGCTCCGGAATCAAATAAAACTCTAAGTGGAGTACATAGGACATGGAAAGTACCTGCCATCACGTCACCCTGCGCGGGTATGTCAGCCTGGTTCATCACGTTCAACCTCCCCATCGGCCTCCCTTGATTAGCTGGCTGGTTTTAATTTGGGTTTGCGTTTTGCTGCTGGTTCGGAGGGCGTTGGTTCGGGTTCGGAGGAGGCCGATATCCTTGATTGTTGCCGTTCCTACCTTCCTGGTTGAACGGCTCGTTAGGTCCAATGACCAAGTCTTCTCTCTTTGTGATGTTCTCAAGTCGCGTTCGACATTCCTCCCTCCGATGGCCAATTCGGCCGCACCGGAAGCACTCGCCCATCTGAGGACATCTCCTTACTAGGTGCGGCCGGCCACACCTTGGGCACGGCGGCACTCGTCCTCCTTGGTTAACATTTCGACCGTTGTTGTTCTGAGCATTCCCGTTCGGGACTCGCCGAAAGTTGTCCCCGCCAGTAGTGTTGTTTGTCCTGTTATCCCTGTTCCTCTTGTCTGGTCCTTGCGCCCCGCGGCTAGATTCCCCAGCAGCCTTCCTCTTTAGCTGTTGCACTCGTGCTACTGCTACTGCCCGATCGTAGACAGATTGCAAGTCCGGGTAGTTAACTCCAGTGATCACCTCTCGAATTGACAAGTTTAATCCCATTTCGAACTTTTGCGCCTTCTCCCCGTCCGTAGGTACCATCCTGGGCGCAAATCTCACCAACTCCTTAAACCGTGCATAGTATTCTTGAACAGATTTCTCTCCTTGCTTCAGGGATGAGAACTCCTCGTACAGTGCCGCCTTAGTACTCATCGGGTAGAAGCGCTCCCGGAGTAACTCCATGAACTCGTTCCACGAGTAAGGTTCATCATCCTCTGCCAGCTTCCCCTGGGTAGCCTGCCACCAGTCGTCGGCCTCGCCACCCAGATAGTACGAGGCCACGTGGACCTTCTCCCCCCTCCGGGCATCTCACCGCCTTTAGCAATTTGTCGAAGGTTCTCAACCATTCTTCCAGCTTAGCGGGGTCTTCCTCCCCGACGTAGTAAGGAGGCCGGTAGGGGTTCACCGCAGCCAAGTAGTTGATCCTCGCTTCCGGTGGTGGCGCCGCGGCAGCTCCACCCTGGTTAACGTAAGCATTACCCAGTGCGATTAGTAATTCTTCCATATTCCTCATTCGCTCTTCCGCAGGATTGGGCATCTGTCCTGCCGGGTTCGGCATCTCCGCGTTAGGCGCCTGCTCATTGGGTTGTCCCGGCATGCCGTGGGTGTTGGGGGTGGCAGGGAAGGTCCTTGGTCGTCCTCGGGGTGCCATCCTGTTACAACCAAGGAAGGTGTAAAGTTCAGGGAGATTCGATAAAATGTGGGAAAAAGGGTTTTGCTGAATTGTATGGTGCTTACCAGGAGTTGGTCAGTATTTGCATTTATTCATTCAGTCGTTTAGGGTTTTAGGGTTTGAGGTACTTGTCGATTTGTTATGCAGAAATAGATGCGTTGTCTGTCTGTCGGCGTTTTGATAAGATATAAAGATGGTGTATAAAATAAGTGTTTGTGACTTTATTGCCCAGTAGAAGTTTTTGTTTCGGTACAAACGACAAGTAGCAAAGATCCTGAAAATAGTTCGGGAAAATAGAAAAGGAGCACAATAGGAATAATGTATCAAAAATCTCTAATCCTGAGAAGGGTAGGTGGTCGGGTCCTCCATGGGGTCATCCTCATCACTCGATTCCTCGATGGTGCCCGTGCCAAGGGGCCCATGGAACACTGGGCTGGCTGGCCAACTGGGCCCAGCAGCAGGAGCAGGATCAACGATAGCAACTGGAGTTTGGACGGCTGCAGGGACAGTGACAGGATCAATAACGAGGCTAGTTACAGGAGGAGTTCCCGGGTTGAGAGGGGCAGGTGGAAGCAGATCATCCTTCAGGTGATGCAGTTGATGTCCCAAGACCCCTGCTTGGGTCTCTACATCGTCAATCTGGGTCCGAAGCTCAGTCTCGCGGGTCTGGAGTTCGTTGATTTGGATTTGGAGTTGGGTTATATCTTGATATCCTGCTTGGCCCAGATTAGTTAGGTGGCCCAAGTTAGCTTCCATTTGTTCTACCCTTAGTCTGAAGTTGTTCACGTTTTGAGGAGATTCGAGGTATGCTTCAATCAACCTCATTAGTAGGTTGATAATGTTCACGTTCGGGGAAGCCATCTATTGTTAACAAGGTAGGTTAAAGTTAGACATTTTTCAGGCAAGGTTAAGATATGCACAAATTTAAATCTATATGCAACATGCAAGTGCAAGTCCCTTCCCCATAAAAATTTAGTTTAAAAGAAATTGCTAAAGGTTGGGCCTCTGTAGTGGGCCAAAATTTAATATTTCTTTGGCTAAGATTTTGGGCTATGTAAAAAAAAGGATTATAGACTTTTGGGCTAAAAATAATACTAGTAGTCAAAATAAATAATTAAAAGAAATAACACTTGGGTTTTAAAATAATGGTTTAGAATAATAGTAGTAGCTTCAAAAATTTTCCGGGCTCTGATACCAACTTGTAACACCCCGGATTTGATAACCCAGGCCGGGATGTCACCGCCACATCTCCCTAGCAAGACACGGCTTCCCGAGCTCACTAAGGAAATGCAAGGGTTGTGGGTATGTAAAAGATTTAAAACATTTCAAGATTTAGTCCGGAAATTTATAATACTTAATACGATAGTAGTAATCATCATGCGCGAAAAATAAATAGAGTAAATGCAGTGGAAAGTAAATCACGGCCAACATGGCCAAATCCTCGGGTTTAACAGACCCGGTAAAAAAACAGTACGATGCAGAATTTAAAATGTCCGTTATGATTTCCCCCAAGTGCATATGCAATGCGTCACTCGACATACTCTGTAAAAAGGAAAATGACAACGGTTGTCAGTATAAAAATATACTGAGTAAGTTAATCCCTAACTAACAAATAAAAGGGGTTACAAGTGTTTAAACTAAAGATTTCGCTTACCGTACGAGAATTTAAAAATACATAATTTATTAGCAGCGGAAAAACATGATTAAAGGGCTTAATTTTAAAAGCGTAATTTAAAGCATAATTTAAGATGCATAAACTTTAAATACATAATTAAAGACATGATAAATACGATTTAAGCATAATGAAACACTCGCACAAGTCTTTTACTTTTCATCCCGTAAACTAAGAAGAGGACACCATACCGGGAGATCACTAACGAGGCAATCTCAACATAGGACCACTAACGAAGCAGTCCAAACAATGGGAGACCACTAACGAGGCAGTCTCAAAGATAGTAGGACCACTAACGAGGCGATCCAAAAAGATAGTAGGACCACTAACGAGGCGATCCAAAATACAGCGCGCGAGATCACTAACGAGGCAATCTCAGATAGTAAGGAGACCACTAACGAGGCAGTCTCAAAGATAATGATAGTATGAAGATCGGCTCAGCCTAGTGAACGGGATTTTTCGAAAGTTCGTATTTCAAAGTTATCAAATGATCGATATCGCGTTTCATAGTTCGAGTTTTCTCAAGTTCGAAAAATCCTATTCGAGACAGTTTACGCCTTTCTTAATTAAAAATTCGTCTTTTCTCCAAAAATTCTGAAATTTTTACAGTAATTCAAAAACACACACACGAACCACTTTCATGTTTTAAGTTTTTGGAAATAAGGTTCCGAAGTGAGTCGAAATTCGAGTTTATTACCAGGAATAATTTCTGTCTTAAAAACTGTTTTCGTCACAGGTTCGTGCAACGCCGATTAAAAATTCATTTCAAAACCAATCGATGTGAAATTTTTACAGTAACTACACAACACGTTAAGGAACAACTTTCATGTTTTAAGAATTTGGAAATAATGAATTCTTGGTACTCAAAAATCGAGTGCAACTCACTGCATACTCGCGGCCCTTAAAACAATCTTAAAACAGTTCTGAAAATTCGGCCGCTTGGCATATCAAATGAACACCAAAATCCGTGAAATTTAATATGCATAAACTAGACACAATTATCTACAACTTTTGTTTAGGAATGCAAAGATAAATCATTCGAAAAATGGGTGAAAAACATGCATCAAGTTGAGTGTAGAAATCTGTCACAGTTTTAAAACGTTCGGGTTGTCACAGAAAGTTTACGGCGTGATTTGGGATAGCAAAACTTAATGTCAACGGCTGAAATTTGGACACAAGATAGATAAAGGTGTTAGGAACAACTTTTATGTTGAAAGGTTTTCGGTTTGAATTCCCGAAGGTCGAGTTTTAGGCGAGTCTTTAAAATTGGACGAAAATAGGGTTTTTTGAAAACCGATTTTTGTTACAAGCCTATATCTCGAGATTTAAACAACAAACAACCACGAAAATTTGTGAGTAAGGTTTTAACTTACCTAGTTAGAGATTGCGGTCGCTGGATTGGGTTTCCGGACATCCTAGGGTCACGACGAACGGCCAACTTCTCCGATCGCTTTTTGTTCGTTTTCCGACGGGAAATCGTAGTAAGGAAAAAGGGTTAGAATATGAGTTTCTGAGATCTATGGACGAATTGAAACTTTGTACAATAGCTTACCAAGAGTCTAGAGGGCAGGGGCTTGTCCCGGTTGTCCCGTCGTCGCCGGAATACTCGCCGGAAAGTGGTGTCGAAGGAGTTTTGAACTTGGAGAGGGAATTGAGGGTGGAGGCTTGAATGTTTTCTGAAAACCTAGGGTTTGGGGTGCCCCTAGGGTATTCTTAAGCCTTCCCCAAGGCTGAGATTCGATTGCCATGGTTAGGGGTGTTGTTTTTGGCAAGAAAATCGCCATGGAAGGAAAGTTTACACTTTCAGCACCTCTGGCGCGCTGGTGGCGCGCACCTAAGCTTTTGCCCTCGCGGAGCACGCGCGACCAGCCTGGAGTCGCGACGCCTCTGGCCGCGCGGTGGCCGCGCGGCGGCGCGCGGAGAGCGCGGGCCGGCCGGACCGGCCGGTTCGGCGGTCCGCGTGTTCCGTCGGGTCTTTCATCGCTTTCCCCTATCGGTTTTCTACGTGTTAGCTCGATTCCCTGGGTCGTCTCCGTTTCGGAATCTTCTCCTTAAACTTGTTACGAGTCCGGCTTATCGCTCGCAACATTTCCGTGTCCTAATTAGCCTAGTCTAAATTGGTTCCAACTCCTCATATCATCTTTGTGATCTAATTCGTGATGTATTTTGTGATTTATTTCGTGACTGAACTTAGAAATTAGTTCCAAGCTGCCTACGTACCCTGTGAAGGGATCAAGTCATGACGTAGTTCAAAACAATTTAAATTTGTTTTTCCCCGGGTGTTACAGTATATCTTTTGGAAATTATTTTTTTCCCCTTAAAAAATGAAAAGATAACAAAAAAGTATAGATAATATTCTTTAAAAATTTTAGGGATAATAGTCAAAAGGGACAATATATTATGGAGTAAAATGATATTTTTAGAACCTTAATAATGCAAACATATAATTTATTCGAATATTTTTGGTGAGTAACCGGGTATCCTGAGACCACATTGGACCCAAAACTAATCCATCGAGGATCTACATGGATTAGTTTTGGGTCCAATGCATTTTTTAGCATATACAATGTTCGAACCCGAGACCTTACTTAAGCAATTAGAACTCCAATCCACTCAATCCAACTACTGTTGGGGAATTTTGAATAGTTTAAGGGTTTTTTTTTCAATTGCTCTTATTATGTTACATATAAAAGCACAACTATATATTATATATATATATTTAGTTTTTCAATGGTAAAGCAATCTACTTTATATTATGTCCACCTGGTTGGGGGTTTGAATTTTTTCTATCTTATTTCTTTCATTTATTTCTCTTTTAGATTTTGTTGCATGTATTCTTATCACCATTTAAAGAAAAGACTTTAAACCTCATGTAGGGATGGGAATAGCTAGGCTGTAGGCCATGCTAGAGTTAAGTTTGAACGGCCTAGGCCTATGTCGATTTTTTAAGGCACGAGATAGATCCATCTTATAAGTCTAACATGGCCTATTAAAATTAAATAGGCCAGCTTTTAGGCCTTTTAAAAGTCTGATTAAGCCTATTTTAAAAATAACTTTAAATTATTTTATATATCCGGATGTAATCATAATGTTGGAAGACATAAATTTGTGCACTTGGGTAAGTCTATCCATGACTATTTATATACGAAGAAAAGACTTATAAATATTTTAACAACCTATATAAAATCAAACTAATAATTATTTCACAAAAATAACAACAATGATACCACATATTTATATGCAATAAATATAAACTTACTAATAATAATGATAACTAACGCTCATCCGATTTTCGAGTGATTAGTCTTGGTTCCAATGAGGCCTGTGATACCCTGGTATTCACCAAAAAAAATAATGATAACTATGCCGACCTGGTAGGCCTAATAGATTTTTTTATATAAAGTTTGGTCTGGACCTATTTAGCTAATTAGGCTTTCAAAAAAGCATAAGCCTAGCTTATTTATAAAAAAAATTTTGGTCTGACATGGTCTTCGGTAGACTAGGCCATAGGCCCATGTCGGGTAGCATGGTCTATTTCCATCCATAACCTCATGTAATCCAAAAGAAATTATATTTTCATTTGACAAACTCATATAAGTTCAATACCGGTGAGCATATAAGTTTAACACTTACGCGCAGCGGCAGACGCATAGTGTCTAGGGCAGGGGGGCGAGGATGCGACTAAATAACTTTGCTTTATTTCATCTTTAATTTCCATAGAATAACTATCAACTATTTTTCATTTTTTTGGATTGCTAATTATGTCACTCTCTTTATCTAAGTCTACATGAGCCTATATCTTTAATTTAAAGAATATATAACCCTATATTAAAAAAGCTCACTAACAAAGAAACATGTTGCATTCTTTTTCCTCTTCTTCCCCGTAAATTACTGAAAAATGATTTCTAATATAATTAAATTTATACGACTGTATAAAATATTAATGCCAATGTTTGAGTTTGAAGTGGCGGAATTATATAAAAAGAATTTCTAATATAGCTAAAACAAAGACAACTATATAAAAATTAATAGACAAATTTCGAACTCGGGGGCGGCCCCCAAGCCTCCATATAGTTTCGCCACTGCCCGTGCGCAGCGGGCGAAAAAATCTAGTTTAGTAATAAAAGTACAAAAATAACCTTATTTAAAAAGAAAATAAAATTAATTATAAATATCCTTATAATATTTATGTCCATTTTAGTAATTTTAATATATCAAAAGTCCTTCTACGTACAATTCATCCAAACATGTTTCCGATGAAAAGCAACTTTAATAATATTCATCCAAACAATTATTTGAGTTGTTTTTGCTTTTGAATTCTCATTCTCCCTCCTCCTCCTTCTACTGACTTCTTTTTTTCAAAATCCAAAATAAACAGACCCTAGAATCTATTTGTTTTGGCTTATTTTTTCTTGACTTTTGCTTCACCCAAAAGTCGTTTTAAATTTTTTTTAGTTGTTTGTTTTGACTTTTTTTAAAAGGTAAATTAGAAGCAAAAGTTAAAATTCTACTTTTTTTTCAAAGTTTGTAGTAGGTCACTTTTAAAAAAAAGTAGAAGTCACTTTAAGAATAAAAATACAAAAATATCCCTATCTATCTATATATATCTATAAAAACAATATAGTCTACATTCCCCCCACTTCCCCACCCCTTTTTTCAACATTTCCTCCAATTTGTCTTCCCCAATTTCAACAATCATGTATAGGAGTATTTACTAAATCTCTAATATATACAAAAAATATATAATTCAACTACCCCAATCATATATACTCCCTAAATCTATAATATATATATAAATAAAAATCTAATATTTAATTTCAACAAACTCAATAATATCATATATATTCCTTAAATCTATAATCTATAATTATTTTCATTAAATACACCTATTTGAATTACATATAAATACATCCGCTCATCCTTATTCGTTTCATTCATCTCTATTCCAAATCTCATATATATATTTTTTTATTAATTTAGATAATTTTTAGTCATTTTCTCTAATCTAATGTTTATTCATCTTTTATCTTTTGTAGCATATACATGATTGATTCATGTAAATCATGTATATGTTTGTAGCATATCTTATGAATACTTTTTTTCTATTTGTATTTTGTATTTTTTTCCGATTTTTTTATATCATCTCATGATGCTTTATGTTTTATGGGTGATTTTAATCATCTAACAAGCTTATTTCACCACTTTTTAAGGAAAAATATCTCTTCCGTCCAGCACATGTGTGTTTGTCAAAAATTCTCTTCATATAAAGTCATTAGGACAGTTCAGGGAAGCAGAAATAAGATTCAAATTGAAGTGCATAATATATTTCTACTCAAGAGAAATTGTTGAATGATTAACGTGAACTGTTGCAACAATTTGGAATGAATTCTGTTTCGTCTCTTTTAGTCGTAATATGCGGTGATAGATGTTATAAAATATATTCTAATTTTTCCATTTTAGGGTATTATTGATTTCCATATAAAGAGGAGGAAATGAAATCATCATTGTATAATTGATTGAATTATATGATAATTTATAGTATTATTAATTACAGTATTATAGAGTATTACCATATTTAGTGATTTGTTTGTTTGAACATGTAACGTTCGAGTCACACCCACTTATAGATATTGTCCACTTTAGGTCAACCCGCCAGGGAGAGGTGTCCACACCCTTATAAGTCATACTTCGTTTCCCTCTCCAACCCATGTGGGATGTTATAATCCACCCCCTAGGGCCCAGGCGCCCAGCGTCCCCGCTGGCACACCAGCCTGGGTACTGGCTCTGATACCATCTGTAACACCCCCATTTTCGGCGCAGCGTAAAGACATGGTGTTATTCTAGATGTTGCCGGCTCCTGAGTGAAGGTTGTCCCCACAAACCAACATGAGCTCTTTCCAGTGTGCTTTGGCCTCACTCACTCACACCCCAGGAGACTTCCCATGAGGTCACCCATCCTAGAATTACTCCAAGGTAAGCACGCTTAACTTTGGAGTTCTTATAGGATGGCTACTAAGAAAGAAAGGTATCTTGTTGGTATGAGTATGTAACACCCCGGATTTGATAACCCAGGCCGGGATGTCACCGCCACACCTCCCTAACAAGACACGGTTTCTCCGAGCTTGTTAAAGAGATGCAAGGCTATGGTTTTTCAGAATTTAAATCATTCAAACAGCCCATTGTAATATAATTTAAAAATAATAATATCAAAGTTGCAGCGGAATGTAATATTTACATATATATATAATTGTAATGCAGCGGAAATTTAAATACTGAACCAACATGGCCAAAACACGGGTTAAACAGGCCCGTTCATGCAAGTTGTAATTAAATGCCGGAATTTAAAATAGAGTTTTTCCCGAATGTTCCCATGTATGCATATGATGATGCATAATCCTCATACTCTGAAAGAAAAAGGGGAAATGTGGTTTGGTCAGCAAAAACGTGCTGAGTAAGTTAACACCTAATATGATCAAGGGGTTTCAAAGCCTTTATTTAAATTTAATAAAAACATGCTTGTAGGTAATTCACAATTTGAGTTAATCATCCTCTAATAAATAATTGGCATGATTTAACACAAGGATTTCACGTGATCATAATTCAAATTACAGGGTAAAATAATTGCAATGCATAATTTAAAGGTATAACTTAAATAAGGAAAACATTCACGTCTTAAAATTTTCCCGTACATCACGATTAGGTATTTCAGGATTTTCATTCTTTCACTTTTGTTCAATATGATTTTATATGATTTGATCCTGGGGAAACAAACCCGCAAGAATTTAAACGCTTCCTAGGGAAATGAACCCGTAGGAATTAACACACGTCCTGGGGAATCGAACCCGCAGGAAAACAAACGATCGCCCTTGGGGAATCGAACCCGCAAGAACTCAAGTACATCCTAGGGAATTGAACCCATAGGAATCAACACACATCCTGGGGAATCGAACCCGCAGGAAAACATACAATCGCCCTTGGGGAATCGAACCCGCAAGAACTCAAATACATCCTAGGGAATTAAACCCATAGGAATCAACACACATCCTGGGGAATCGAACCCGCAAGAAAATATACAATCGCCCTTGGGGAATCGAACCCGCAAGAACTCAAATACATCCTAGGGAATTAAACCCATAGGAATCAACACACATCCTGGGGAATCGAACCCGCAGGAAAACAAACGATCGCCCTTGGGGAATCGAACCCGCAAGAACTCAAGTACATCCTAGGGAATTGAACCCATAGGAATCAACACACATCCTGGGGAATCGAACCCGCAGGAAAACATACAATCGCCCTTGGGGAATCGAACCCGCAAGAACTCAAATACATCCTAGGGAATTGAACCCATAGGAATCAACACACATCCTGGGGAATCGAACCCGCAGGAAAACATACGCCTTGGGGAATCGAACCCGCAAGGTAAGGACAAGTTTTGCAAAATTTCACAAGTTTTTCATGCAAGTATCTAACGTCCATTATAGGCACGCCAAGAAGGCTAGAGGGGCACCCTGCAGGGCACTCGCCCTCCACCAAAGTATCTCAATAACATTTCGATTTAGTATAACGGGATCTTTCAAAAGTATAGATGTATCGTATTTCAAGTCTTCGGCCGTTTGTTTCGAAATTTCAAAATCTCTCGATTTAAAAGTCGTTTGGCGTCACATTTTACGCCTTTTTAATATAAAAATTCATTTCAAGTCCGAAAAATCTGAAATATTCACAGTTTATCAAAAACACCCTAACGAACAACTTTCGTGTTTTAAAGATTTCAAAATAAGTTGAGGAAGCATGTCAAAAATCGAGTTTATTGCACAACATGTTCACTATCAGGATTCAGGTTTATCACAGTATGGAAAATCGACATTTTGACACATCAAATGGACTCCAAAAATTCTGAAATTTTATATGCACATACTAGACATAATTATCTACAACTTTCATTTAGATTGCAAGGATCCAATCGGACTAGAAAATATAGAAACAGGTTCATCAAGTTCGGACATATTCACAGGCAGATTTCGAAAACATTTTGTCAAAACAGTTTATGTTCGATGCGATTTGGAATAGCAAACATCAATGAAAATGTCTGAAATTTTTACACAACCTAGATTAATGTGTTAGGATTAAAAGTCTAGTTTTGAGTTTTTCGGTTTGAACTCTCGAAATAGGGGTTTTGGTCCGATTTCAAATCTGTCACAGTTTCAAGTTCGACTCTCAAGGCAGGTTCATTGGAGGCCGTTTTCGGATATCAACACGCAATAAAAAATTATGAAAATTTTACACAAACTAGATCCATGTCTTAGGAACATTTTTCGTGTTTTACGTTTTTCCGTTTGAGCAGGTTTATGTGTTCGAAAAATTCACACCAAATTGTTGCGCCGAGGGTTTTTCGTGTTGACAGATTTTAGAGTTATTAAATCCCTATGTTTGTTGCATTTTAAGTCACCCAAAACCAAGTAAGCATTAACTTACAGTGGGGATGATGTCTAGGAGGTCACGGGGTCGTTCGGAATCCACGCGATGTCACGAACGAATCTCCTCAAGTCGATTTCCTCTTCCAACGTCCTCGAACCGAATCCGAAAGCAAAAGTCTAGGGTTAGATCGGATTTTCGGGCATGAAAACTTAAACAAAAACCTATGGATGACTTACCACAATCTGGAATACTAAAGATGTTGTTTTCCACGCCTCCTTCGTCGATTCCCGTCGCCGGAAAGTGATCGGAAAGTCGTCGGTAAGTGAAGAACTTGTGTTTTCGGTTTTTGGGAGAGTTTTGGAGGATGGATAAGTTTGAGAGGCTGAGAATGGGGTGAAAATCTATCAATGATCGTCCTATAGGCCTTTCCCCCGACTGGGATTGGGTTTCCAAAGTCGGGACACGAAAATATGGTAAGAAAATCGCCAAAACGCGTCAAGTACAGCTGCTGTGTGGTTGGCGCGGGGTTGGCGCGGGGTTTGGCCAAACCCAGCGCGGAGAGCGCGCGGCCTGGTCTGGGCCGTGCGTCCGGACTGGGCCGTGCAATCCCGTCGGGCCTTTTCTCCTCTCTTTCGGACTTCTGTCCTCCTACGTTTTCGGGCTCGATTTTTCGGGTCATTCTCGGATCATAAATTCTTATCTTAATTTTATCTCGACTCAAATGAATTTCATGTTTGAAATCTTAAGTCCATCGGTCTCGGGTTCGTCGGCTTCCAATTCGTCGTCTTTTGACTCCCGTGCAATAACTTGTGTAATTAAATTTCTTCCGACTTCACGGGTTCTTGGAATTAGAATTATTTTCCTTCTTGAATTTAATTCCAATTATTTTGACTCAATTCATGTAATATCTTCGGGCTTCCTTTCCTCTTTTATTCCATTTTGAATTTTGAATCTATCGGCGTTTCATTTCCGAGCAATAATTTATTGTGCTAAATTATTTTCTTCTTCTCGGAGATATTTCGACATTGATCGGAATAAATTTTTATTCCTTTGGACGTTGATAAAAATCTGGGGTATTACAGTCTACCCCCCTTAAGAATCAACTTCGTCCTCGAAGTTGTGTTTGGGCTTTTCTCGCGCTAAGAGTTAGGGTCCTTTTGTTTATTTTATTATTTTGCGATATTGTGTTATTGAATTATTGTTCAATTGTTGATTGTTTGTTGTTTGATTATTATTTGACTGAACCCAGAATTGAAATTTCCGAGTTGCCTACGTACCCTGTGAAGGGATCAAGCCATGACGTAGTTCAAAACAATTTGGATTTGTTTATTTGAAATACAAAATATTCGGATTAGAATATTCGGGTCGTTACATCCTCCTCCCCTTAAGGTTACAGTTATGTCCCCATAACTGTTGTTGGATCGGTTTGACTCAGGGTTGGGTAACGTTGTATACAATCATTTCTCACTGAGCGGGCAAGTCCGCTTGATCGATGTCGTTCAATCGTGCTACGGCTCTTCTGATTGAGGGTTTACCAAATCTAGCCTTTTCTCAATCCTCTCCTCACGAACATTGCATTCTCTAATCATGTGGTCTTCCCCACCACATCTATAACAAGTCCCGCGACTTGGGCATTTGCGCACCAAATGGGCTTGGTAGCACTGCGGGCAACGTGGTATGACTGTACGACGCATGCCGTTTCTCCCATTATTGAAACCTTTATTCTTATTCTCCTTTGGCTCATTGAACCCAGCTTGACCATTATTCTTCCTAAAATTGCCATTGCTATTGTTTCGATTCTTTTTCTCAAATTCTTGCGAGCCCTTGCTCGACTCCCCATTTCCTTTGCGCTTCAGTTGTTGGACTCGATCAATTGCTACAGCTCGATCATAAACCGTCTGTAGGTTTGTGAATTGTCCTACTGCAAGTATCTCCCGGATACTAAGGTTCAGACCCATCTCGAATTTCTGAGCCTTGTCAGAATCGGTTGGTACTATCCTCGTAGCAAATCGTACTAGCTCCTTGAATTTGGTGTAGTACTCTTGCACTGTTTGTGCACCTTGCTTCAGGTTGATGAATTCCTTGTATTTCGCAATCTTGGTGCTCAGTGGGTAGAATCTTTCTCTCAAGGCTTCCTTAAATCCTTCCCAAGTGTAGGCTTCTTCGTCTTCCTCTGAATTCGCTTGACGGTTTTGCCACCACTCATCGGCTTCACCTCCTAAGTAGTAGGTCGCCACGTATATCTTCTCCTCGTCAAGGCATTTAATAGCATCCAAAAGTTTATCAAATGTACGGATCCACCCCTCTAGTTTGGCGGGATCCTCTTGCCCATCATAGTGTGGCGGGTTGTAGGGGTTTACCAATGCCAAGTAGTTGACTTGGGCTACTGGTGGGGGTACTGCTGCTCGTGCTCTATGCACCTCAGTATTTTCTAATGCCACAAGGACCTCCTCCATAGTCCTTAGACGTTCTTCCATGTTGTTGGGTATAGAAGGCGCTCGATCTCCTACGTTCGGAGGAACCTCATTGTTGTTAGGTGCGCTTGGGAGGTCAGCGTCAGTGTCGTTTGGGCTTACCTTCCTCAGTTTTCTTTTAGGTGCCATTTTCTGTTATTAAGCGCGCGAAGATGAGTTTCTAAGTGATCAAGATCTAGGACTAAGGCAAAGTTTAGTCTCAAGTTAGCGCTTCTAAGTCAAGACTCAGGGTCAAGTCGAACATTAGAGTGAGAAGGTTATGCATCACAAACGATTCACATAAAAAGGTTAGCACAAATATTTATGTATGCATATTAGGGGTGAAAGCGGTACAGTAAATATCCGACCGATCCGATGCCGTATCCGATTATATTCGAATCCGAATCCGTTTTTGACTATCCGGACGGATATTTCAATATTCGTATCCGAATCCGAATCCGTATTTTAATATCCGCATTCGTATCTGTATCCGAAAATATCTAACCGTATCCGAGAATATCCGACCGTATCCGAAAATTGATAGGATATTATCCAGATTTTAAATATGGATATCCGAATATATTAATATATTATTATTTAATAATTAAAAATGATTACTAATTATAAAAAATATCAAATTTTCAAAAAAGATTATAAAAAATTATCCGATAATCTGTATCCGATTGAATCCGTATCCGTCATATATCCGTCCTGTATCCGTACCGTATCCGTAATCCAAAATATCCGAAACCGTATTCGTATCCGGCTCATCCGTATTCGATACCGAATTCGAAAAAAAAAATATGGATAATATCCGTATCCGACACTATCCGACCGTATCCGTACCGTTTTCATCCCTAATGCATATGCATATGTAATCCCCCCCAATAAAAATTTAATGCATGCATTTATTTATCCATGGGTTTTAAAAATAAATTTATTCCATGGATAGATTAAAATAAGGATAAAAGGTTTGGGCCACTATATTGGGCCGAAAGAAATAAATTATTTGGGCTTTAAGTAAAAACAAGGTTATTGGGCCAGAATAATTGGGCCAACATAGTAATTAAATATTGGGCTAAAGATTTGGGCTAGGAAAAATAAATTTTGGGCTCAAAAGGTTTGGGATTTAAAATAATAAATTTGGGCTAAAAGTTAGGGCTTAGAAAAAAAAATTTGGGCTCAAAAACGTTAGTTTAAAGATAATAATGGATTTTTAAATATAATAATAGTTTAAAAATAATATTCGTAATAGTTTAAAAATAATAATACTAGTTTTAAAAATAGTCCGGGCTCTGATACCACTTTGTAACACCCCGGATTTAATAACCCAGGCCGGGATGTCACCGCCACACCTCCCTAACAAGACACGGTTTCTCCGAGCTTGTTAAAGAGATGCAAGGCTATGGTTTTTCAGAATTTAAATCATTCAAACAGCCCATTGTAATATAATTTAAAAATAATAATATCAAAGTTGCAGCGGAATGTAATATTTACATATATATATAATTGTAATGCAGCGGAAATTTAAATACTGAGCCAACATGGCCAAAACACGGGTTAAACAGGCCCATTCATGCAAGTTGTAATTAAATGCCGGAATTTAAAATAGAGTTTTTTCCGAATGTTCCCATGTATGCATATGATGATGCATAATCCTCATACTCTGAAAGAAAAAGGGGAAATGTGGTTTGGTCAGCAAAAACGTGCTGAGTAAGTTAACACCTAATATGATCAAGGGGTTTCAAAGCCTTTATTTAAATTTAATAAAGACATGCTTGTAGGTAATTCACAATTTGAGTTAATCATCCTCTAATAAATAATTGGCATGATTTAACACAAGGATTTCACGTGATCATAATTCAAATTACAGGGTAAAATAATTGCAAGGCATAATTTAAAGGTATAACTTAAATAAGGAAAACATTCACGTCTTAAAATTTTCCCGTACATCACGATTAGGTATTTCAGGATTTTCATTCTTTCACTTTTGTTCAATATGATTTTATATGATTTGATCCTGGGGAAACAAACCCGCAAGAATTTAAACGCTTCCTAGGGAAATGAACCCGTAGGAATTAACACACGTCCTGGGGAATCGAACCCGCAGGAAAACAAACGATCGCCCTTGGGGAATCGAACCCGCAAGAACTCAAGTACATCCTAGGGAATTGAACCCATAGGAATCAACACACATCCTGGGGAATCGAACCCGCAGGAAAACATACAATCGCCCTTGGGGAATCGAACCCGCAAGAACTCAAATACATCCTAGGGAATTGAACCCATAGGAATCAACACACATCCTGGGGAATCGAACCCGCAGGAAAACATACAATCGCCCTTGGGGAATCGAACCCGCAAGAACTCAAATACATAGGAATCAACACACATCCTGGGGAATCGAACCCGCAGGAAAACAAACGATCGCCCTTGGGGAATCGAACCCGCAAGAACTCAAGTACATCCTAGGGAATTGAACCCATAGGAATCAACACACATCCTGGGGAATCGAACCCGCAGGAAAACATACAATCGCCCTTGGGGAATCGAACCCGCAAGAACTCAAATACATCCTAGGGAATTGAACCCATAGGAATCAACACACATCCTGGGGAATCGAACCCGCAGGAAAACATACGCCTTGGGGAATCGAACCCGCAAGGTAAGGACAAGTTTTGCAAAATTTCACAAGTTTTTCATGCAAGTATCTAACGTCCATTATAGGCACGCCAAGAAGGCTAGAGGGGCACCCTGCAGGGCACTCGCCCTCCACCAAAGTATCTCAATAACATTTCGATTTAGTATAATGGGATTTTTCAAAAGTATAGATGTATCGTATTTCAAGTCTTCGGCCGTTTGTTTCGAAATTTCAAAATCTCTCGATTTAAAAGTCGTTTGGCGTCACATTTTACGCCTTTTTAATATAAAAATTCATTTCAAGTCCGAAAAATCTGAAATATTCACAGTTTATCAAAAACACCATAACGAACAACTTTAGTGTTTTAAAGATTTCAAAATAAGTTGAGGAAGGATGTCAAAAATCGAGTTTATTGCACAACATGTTCACTATCAGGATTCAGGTTTATCACAGTATGGAAAATCGACATTTTGACACACCAAATGGACTCCAAAAATTCTGAAATTTTATATGCACATACTAGACATAATTATCTACAACTTTAATTTAGATTTCAAGGATCCAATCGGATTAGAAAATATAGAAACAGGTTCATCAAGTTCGGACATATTCACAGGCAGATTTCGAAAACGTTTTGTCAAAACAGTTTATGTTCGATGCGATTTGGAATAGCAAACATCGACAAAAATATCTGAAATTTTTACACAACCTAGATTAATGTGTTAAGATTAAAAGTCTAGTTTTGATTTTTTCGGTTTGAACTCTTGAAATAGGGGTTTTGGTCCGATTTCAAATCTGTCACAGTTTCAAGTTCGACTCTCAAGGCAAGTTCATTGGAGGCCATTTTCGGATATCAACACGCAATAAAAAATTATGAAACTTTTACACAAACTAGATCCATGTTTTAGGAACATTTTTTGTGTTTTAAGTTTTTCCGTTTGAGCAGGTTTAAGTGTTCGAAAAATTCGCACCAAATTGTTGCGCCGAGGGTTTTTCGTGTTGACAGATTTTAGAGTTATTAAATCCCTATGTTTGTTGCATTTTAAGTCACCCAAAACCAAGTAAGCATTAACTTACAGTGGGGATGATGTCTAGGAGGTCACGGGGTCATCCGGAATCCACGGGATGTCACGAACGAATCTCCTCAAGTCGATTTCCTCTTCCAACGTCCTCGAACCGAATCCGAAAGCAAAAGTCTAGGGTTAGATCGGATTTTCGGGCATGAAAACTTAAACAAAAACCTATGGATGACTTACCACAATCTGGAATACTAAAGATGTTGTTCTCCACGCCTCCTTCGTCGATTCCCGTCGCCGGAAAGTGATCGGAAAGTCGTCGGTAAGTGAAGAACTTGTGTTTTCGGTTTTTGGGAGAGTTTTGGAGGATGGATAAGTTTGAGAGGCTGAGAATGGGGTGAAAATCTATCAATGATCGTCCTATAGGCCTTTCCCCCGACTGGGATTGGGTTTCCAAAGTCGGGACACGAAAATATGGTAAGAAAATCGCCAAAACGCGTCAAGTACAGCTGCTGTGTGGTTGGCGCGGGGTTTGGCCAAACCCAGCGCGGAGAGCGCGCGGCCTGGTCTGGGCCGTGCGTCCGGACTGGGCCGTGCAATCCCGTCGGGCCTTTTCTCCTCTCTTTCGGACTTCTGTCCTCCTACGTTTTCGGGCTCGATTTTTCGGGTCATTCTCGGATCATAAATTCTTATCTTAATTTTATCTCGACTCAAATGAATTTCATGTTTGAAATCTTAAGTCCATCGGTCTCGGGTTCGTCGGCTTCCAATTCGTCGTCTTTTGACTCCCGTGCAATAACTTGTGTAATTAAATTTCTTCCGACTTCACGGGTTCTTGGAATTAGAATTATTTTCCTTCTTGAATTTAATTCCAATTATTTTGACTCAATTCATGGAATGTCTTCGGGCTTCCTTTCCCTCTTTTATTCCATTTTGAATTTTGAATCTATCGGCGTTTCATTTCCGAGCAATAATTTATTGTGCTAAATTATTTTCTTCTTCTCGGAGATATTTCGACATTGATCGGAATAAATTTTTATTCCTTTGGACGTTGATAAAAATCTGGGGTATTACAAAGTAGCTTATTACACTCTATTTAAGCCATATTCCGGGGTATTACATTCCTCTCCCTTAAAATCGCAACGTCCTCGTTGCGCTCGGCCATCCATATCTTGGACGCCACAACCATCCACATCTCGTGGATCTTTCACCCTGCTAGGCGTCTGAATACCACAGCACGAGGTCACGGTCTGGCTCTGATACCATCTGTAACGTCTCAGTCACACTCACTTGTAGATATTGTCCGCTTTGGGTCAACCTGCCATCACGGCTTTAAAACGCGTCTACAAGGGAGAGGTGTCCACACCCTTATAAGGCATGCTTCATTCGATGTGGGATGTTACAGAACCATAGTATTAAAAAAAATTGCTCTCCATATTTTGTTATGAAATTATTTGCTAATTTGGTCCTTTTCAATGTAAAATTTGGTTAAGGATTTTTAGTATACTCAAATTTGTTTAAATTTTTCTACTTCTTTTTGTGTTTTATTACTTTATATATATAAATTAAATTTATCTCAATATTATATAAATCTAATAAATGAGTTTAAAAAATAAGTTTACAATAATATAATTATAATTGTGAATATTTAATTAATAAATTATTAATATGATCGTTTGTGTCTTAATTATATAAATTAATTTTTTCTTATATAATAATATTTTTTAATGTCGATTATTTACTATAATCCATTGCTGTACGCCTAAAAAACTAAAAAGAATTGGCTTTAAATTAAATTGTTTTACTTTTACTCTCATAAATTTAAATTAATAAAAAGAATTGACTTTATTTAAATTTATATAAAAAAACCTAAACTAAATTTGTTTATCTCATGTAAATTACGGTGAACATTTACCATACAATCTTTATGTTTTGAACACTCTGTATATGAAGATTACTTTACACCTTTATCGGACGGTCTCTTTTTTATCATCGTTTTTCTATCACAATTTTGCTCAATAATGTATGGTCCAAAAATGAGCATGACCCAATTAAGTTTATATAATAAAATATTTGAATTCTTAAAATATTATACTATTTAAAAAAAATAGAAAAGATAAGCATTACTACCTGCGCATTGCGCGGACAGGTATGCTAGTTTAAAAAGAAAAGAAAGTAAATTGTAAATATCCTTACAATATTTATGTCCATTTTAGTAATTTTAATATATCAAAATCCTTATACGTACAATTCATCCAAACATGTTTTCGTTGAAAAACAACTTTAATAATATCCATCCAAATAATTATTTGAACTGTTTTTGCTTTTGAATTCTCATTCTTTCTCCTTCTCATTTTTCTACTGATTTTTCATTTTTTTTTCAAAAGCTAAAACTAACAAGCCCTTAATCTCTAAAAACCGCAGAGATAGCCAGTACAAAATCCTTCCTCCACCAACAACTATTATTTAACCCAATTTTTTGGTAAAAACAAATCCATTCTAAGGCTCCTACTCTCCAAAGCCTCTAAAAAGATGTCAAAAATCTCAAGAATGAGATTAAAAACCTCACAGAGTCTTACTCGTGACTTTTTTTTGGTAAATAGTGATGCTCGAATGTAACACCCCGATTTAATTAATACATGATTAATTTAATTAATTGTGGTTAATTAACAAAGGATTTATTATATGGATATTTTGTAGGTACAATTTTAATGAACTGGAAGAATAAGTGGGTTCAAACCCACAAGAGAATAAGAGCTCAAGTGCTCAAATGGGTGCAATGTGGTCAAGACAAGTGGTGCAACCCACTAACCCACTTAAGACCCGACCCGGATCCATTTTGACTCTTAAAAATCTGAAACTTGGGTGGAGAGACCCATTTCACTCCTCCCCTTCTCCTCAATCCCGTCACCCCCCATTGCTCTAGCTAGGGTTCTTGAGAAATTGGAGGAAATGGTGATTTCTAGCTCAAATCACTTGGGGTTTTGGTCAAGATAGTTGGGGTAAGTGTTTCTCTTGCATTTTCCTTGCTTTTTCATGTGTTTGGAAAGGATTTTGGGGGCTGTTTTGGAAGTGACGAAAATTGGGGATTTTTGCCAAATCTTGTAGTTGAGCTTGGAGGAGGCTTGACTTTGCTTGGTTTGGGGTTGTGAACTTGATTTTGGAGCTTGCATCTTGTTTTGGCAGCTTAGGTAAGCTCTTTGTTCGATTTTGGTTGGGCATTTTGAATTTGAGCTCAAGAACACTTGCATGTGGGTTGAACTCACATTAATGGATGATTCTTGATGTTTTGTTGTTTGATTCTTGACTATAGCTTGCTTTGGTGTTTGGAGAAGCTTGGGAGTTGAGATTGAAGTATTGGGGACTCCAAAACACAAGGCAAGAGTAGGATTTAGCTTATTGTAAGGGAAGATTGGAAGAAAATGGTGAAATTCGCGAAATTATGCCTCTGCTGAAGCTTCAGAGGCGCCACATAGCCTATGTGGCGCCTAAAAGTGGTCCGGAGCGCCGCTGCGGCGCCCCAGCCCTTGAAGCCTTCAGTTTAGACGCCACAATGCCTTGGTGGCGCCTAAAACTAGCCCGGAGCGCCACTGTGGCGCCTCTGCTGTGTTGGTGCCCAGTTTGGGCGCCGCAATGCCTTTGCGGCGCCCAAAAGGGGCTTGGAGTGCCACTAATGGCGCCTCCTGTGCACCCAAAAACCCACAAACTTGAATCGGCTCTAACTTACTCGTTTCTAATCCGATTTTCGCAAACCATATATGAATCTGACCCTACTCGGAACAAGGATTTCAAATATGCAAATCGGAATTCAGAGATAATGACTCCTTCAAAAATTTAAAATATGAATTTATAACCCGAGGGTGTCTCCGGCGTGCCGATTCGCTGTTTTCTTCCATTTTTCATCCCCTTCTCGTATTTTATCACTTCTCACTCATTTCTAGGTCTTGGAATATGCTTAAAACTGATCTAGGATATGTTAGTGTCTATCATGAGTATTGATTGAACTTAGAAGATTCATCGAGCCTTAGTTTATGATGGAATCTGGCGTTGCTTCTATCACTATGTATGTGAGTCGAGTGCCGATATGTGGGACGTGGCACACCCTGGAATATGTCTAACTCATGTGGTACTGTTGTGATCCGATGTATGGGGTTGACAACCCGAATATTGTATGTAGTCTGCGGACTGAGAAATTACACTAAATGTTTGCGAGTCGGTATCCGACTGGACATTGTGTAAGGTGATTGTGATCGATATGAAATTATGCTTTCGTGGATGTTAGATATCCTAACAATGTTTACGAGTCGGTATCCGACTGGGCATAGTTAGTATCTCTCCCGGGCATGTTGGCCTTTGAGAGCGAGATGCTCTGGGCTAGTACCCGCCATGACCGTAAGCCACTTATTTCAGCTGTTAGTGTCCGCGGCGGGGGCACTGTGGGTATCTCTTCTGACCATTAGGGGAGTGGACCCTATTTGGAGAGGAATACCGACCGTGGTACTTAGGTTGCGCGCTAGGCATACTTATGTGCTGCATTTAGGGTAGATAGACACTTTAGGTCATAACATTTCATCTCATCATCCATCATTCATCTTATAATTGTTTTGCAGTGTATAACGTGGTTGAAGCACCGGTATGGGACGGTGTGATGTTTATTTAATTATTTAATTATGCTATTTTATAACTGTTAATTAACCTCTAAACCCTTGTTCCCCGTTTCCCAGTTTTTCCTACTCTTGCTCAGTACTTTATATACTGACACCTTGCATTTTGTCTTTCTGATAGATACTCCCGAGGAGGACGCAGAGCATGATCATGGAGATGGGTTTGGGGCTGAGTGATCTTATAGGATTGCATTGATATGTCTTGACTGAGTTGCTGTATTAGACTCTATGTTATCTAGCTGTGACTGGCTTGTTATTTCTGAGTATTATCTGGCTGTTTGTATTAGTTTGAGAACCGTTGTTTTGTATTCCCCTGCACACTTGGTATTTGGACAGGTTAACGTGAGTACCGAGGTGAGGTACTGTATGTGACTTGTAGCCGAGACTTGATGATTATGTGATAGACATGTTTCTGTTGCTTATTCTGTTACTCTATTGTTATTTTCTGTTGGATTTTCTGATTACCAGGCTTCGTGTTATCGAACTTAAATTGATTGGCCAACAGTTTAAGTGAGGTAACACGGCAGTGACGTCAGCAAAAATTGGTTTAAAATTTTTGGGGCGTTACATATTGGTATCAGAGCCATGTGTGCTCTTATGTGCCTAGAATTTTGACACAAGCATGTGGTGAGGTGTGTGGGGGAATGCATATAGTATAGGAATTGCATCTGATCATGCTTTTATTTCTGTGACTTTACCTTATTTTGGGATGACTGCGTGCCTTATGAGGTTGAGTTATGGTTTGTGAGTCAAACCATTATCAACTCATTGGGATATCCCGGGAGATCTATACTCGTTATTTATTATTCGGTATTACTTCATTCTCGGTTATCGAATGTTACTGAAGGTTTGATATTATGTTGTGAGTACAGGATGCCGCCGCGTAGGGATGGTGAACCCAGGCGTAGGGGAAGACCTCGCAGGAACCCGGGGCCTGTTATTGGAGGACCGGGACAGGATTTTTATCAGGAGGAGAATGTCCCTTATGGGGAGCCTATGAATGTGGAAGACGAGCAGGACTACGAGAATGAACCAGTGCCACCACCACCTCCACCAGGGCCTATGCCTTTCGACCAGAATCAGTTTGCACAGTTCGTGTATAATGCTATGCAGGGGATGTACCAGGGTCAGGCGAATCCACCAACACCGCAGCCTCCGCGACCCGTAGACTATGTACATCTAGCGAGGCATTATCAGCCACCATCATTTGGCGGGGGATCCGATCCAGTTGCTTTGACGGATTGGATTTATCAGATGGAGGAAGTTTTTGAGTGTATAGAGTGCCCGGAAGACAGGAAGGTCAGGGTGGCGAGACAGTATCTGACGGGGCCAGCGCACCATTGGTGGAGGGCACGCAAGCCCGAGCTTTTGGCAAGGCCCGATTTCTCGTGGGAGATATTCTGTCAGGCTCTGAGATCCCACTTCTTTACCACCCAGATGATGAATGTGAAGAAGCGAGAGTTCCTCAACTTAGAACAAGTGGGGAACATGACAGTGACAGAGTACTACAGTCGTTTCGTGGAACTTATGTCTTACGTTCCTATGTTGGTTACTGATGAGGAGGATAAGGTCTCTAGGTTTGTGGATGGCCTAAAGGCTGAGAATCGGACTGGCTTTAGTGTGCAGCATGCATCCCTATCTTCGGCCTATGACCAGGCATTGTTCATTGAGAGGGCCAGATCAGACGTACAATGAAACTGGTCTAACCGGCACAAGAACAAGGGGAATTCAGGTGCACCGAGCAGGAGGCATACTAGAGGAGGAGGAGGTGAGACCTCCAGGACCCAGCCTTTCGTGCAGCCTCAGTCCAGGCAAGGCTCTTACTGCTGGAACTGTCAGCAGGAGGGGCACATGGGGTATCAGTGCCCACAGTTGATTGGGCAAGCTGGAGGATCTACAGCTACAGCTCGTAGAGGAGGTGCCCCAAGAGGGCGTGGCTCAGATCGTGGACATGGAATTCCGAGGGGCCGTGGAGGCCGCCTCAATGTGATTGAGCGGGCTGAGCTAGATGGTCGAGACGATGTTATGACTAGTAAGATTTGCATTGTTCAATTTCAATTCTGATTGATCTAACCATCTATAACAAATTGCTAGGGTAGTACCTTATGTTGTTGATTGTGTAGGTACTATACTAGTTGATAATGTTCCTGCTTATGCTTTATATGACTCCGGTGCATCATGCTCTTTTATATCCTCTGAACTTGTATCCAAGTATGATATGGGACCATTGGAAGCTTATCAACTCCCGGTGTCTCTACCTTCTGGAGATCTTATGCGGAGCCAGTGGATCAGACCAGATGCACAAATAGTCATTAAAGATCGAGAGTTCAGAGCGGACTTGGTGGTGCTAGACTTGGCCGACTTTGATGTGATTTTGGGAATGGATTGGTTGTCCAAGTACCGAGCAAGATTGGACTGCGGAGTGCCGAGGATTTCCTTCACTGATGAAAAGGGTGAGCAAATGAACTATTATCCTCCTAACATTCGAGTGGTACCTTCTGTTACTTTTGCTGCTTTAATTAGGAAGGGATACCCGGTGTGCATCTGTCATGTGCATGAGATTATGACACCTGCATCCGGATCATCAGTGTCCCAGATTCCTATCGTTTCTGAGTTTCCCGATGTATTTCCCGATGAGATACCCGTGTTTCCACCTACTCGTGAGATCGAATTCGCTATAGACTTGGTACCAGGGGCGGCACCGATTGCCAAGGCTCCTTACCGTATGGCTCCTGCAGAATTGAGGGAATTGAAAGAGCAGCTCAAGGAGTTACTTGAAAAAGGCTACATACAGCCAAGCAGCTCACCCTGGGGAGCACCAGTGATGGGCTTAATGTGTATTGACTATCGTGGGCTTAATCAAGTCACGGTCAAGAACCGTTATCCACTGCCGAGGATTGATGATCTATTCGATCAATTGAAAGGTGCTTCTACGTTTTCAAAGATTGATTTGAGATCGGGGTATCATCAGATTAGAGTGGCAGGAAGAGATCGTGAAAAGACAGCCTTCCGGACACGATATGGCCACTTTGAGTTCACGGTGATGCCGTTTGGAATGACTAATGCCCCAGCAGTTTTCATGGATTTGATGCATCGTGTGTTCAGGCCATGGTTGGACGTGTGTGTGGTCATTTTCATCGATGATATCTTGGTATACTCTCCCGACATAAAGACTGATAAGGAGCATCTTAGAACCGTGTTGCAGGTGCTTAGGGAGCATAAGTTATATGCCAAGTTCTCGAAATATGAGTTTTGGTTGGATAAGGTTGCTTTCCTTGGGCATATCATTTCTGGAGAAGGAATCTCTGTGGATCCAACTAAGGTAGAGGCGGTGTTGGAGTGGAATCCACCCACTAATGTTAGTGAGGTACGGAGTTTCCTTGGATTGTTGGGCTACTACAGGAGGTTTATTGAGGGGTTCGCCAGCATTGCTAGGCCCCTGACTCAGTTGTTGAGGAAAGATGTACCTTTTCAGTGGAGCGAGGATTGTCAAGAGGCTTTTGATTTATTGAAGGAGAAGGTGACAGAAGCTCCAGTGTTGGTGTTACCCGACGAGTCTGGGGAGTATGAAGTATACACTGATGCATCTCTTCGAGGGCTCGGTTGTGTACTTATGCAGAATGGTAGAGTGATTGCATATGTATCTAGGCAATTGAAGCCTCATGAACTAAATTACCCGACTCACGACCTAGAGATGGCAGCGGTTGTGCATGCATTGAAGATTTGGAGGCATGATCTTTATGGTGCTAAGTGTCAAATCTACTCGGATCATAAGAATCTTAAGTGCCTCTATACTGCAGATAAGATGAGTGGAAGGCAGCGAAGGTGGTTGGAGTTCTTGCAGGACTATGACACTAGCATTCAGTACATTGAAGGGAAGGCGAACCGTGAATCTGATGCACTTAGCAGGAAGGGACACACGCTGCACACTATTACCCTCCCTTGGCTTTTGAGGCAAGAATTGAAGAAGGAGGAAATTGTGGCAATCCCTTATGGTATGAAGGCGAGGTTAAATGCTATGACAGCGATGCCTTCACTACTCGAGGAGCTCAGATTGAGCCAAGCTGTGAGTCAGGAGATGATGCACTTGAGAACCAAGATTCGGCAAGGCGAGGCAGATGGATTCACTATTAATAGCAGAGGCATGATCAGGTTTGACGATCGTTGGTGTGTGCCTTCCGAGGACCAGGTGTTAAAAAGGAAAATTATGGAGGAAGCACATTGTACACCTTACTCTGTACATCCGGGAGCAGTGAAGATGTACAAGGACTTGAGACAGAATTACTGGTGGAAGGGCATGAAGAAGGAAGTTGCGGAGTTCGTGTCTAAGTGCCCTACTTGTCAGAAGGTTAAGGCTGAACACATGCGACCTTCGGGGTTATTTCAACCTTTGGAGGTTCCCATGTGGAAGTGGGAATCTATTGCTATGGATTTTGTCACTAGATTGCCTAAGACGAGGAACAGGTTAGACACCATTTGGGTGATTGTAGACCGACTGACCAAGAGCGCGGTGTTTGTACCTATGAGGTTGAACTGGAGTATGCAACAATTGACGGGTGCTTACATCCAACATGTGGTTAGACGATTTGGTGTGCCGAGGGAGATCATTTCAGACAGGGATTCCAGATTCTTGTCTAGATTTTGGAAGGAATTGCAGGCAGCTTTTGGCACTCAGATTTGTATGAGCACGGCGTGGCACCCTCAGACTGATGGGCAGACAGAAAGGACCATCAGAACACTGGAAAATATGTTGAGGGCTTGTGTTATGGACTTTCAGGGGACGTGGGAGGAACACTTATCCTTGGTGGAGTTCTCCTACAACAACAGTTACCACGCGAGTATCCGTATGGCTCCTTTCGAGGCCTTATACGGAAGGAAGTGCAGAACACCCTTGTGTTGGAGTGATCCTTCGGAGCGAGCGGTGTTAGGTCCCGAGCTTATTGAGCAAACCACTGAAATTGTGCGGGTGATTAGAGACAGAATGAAGGAAGCTCAGGATCGTCAGAAGAGTTATGCAGACCTAGCAAGAAGGGATATTGAGTTTGCTGTTGGCGATTGGGTACTTTTGAGAGTCTCACCGATGCGAGGTGTGAGACGATTTGGGAAGAAGGGGAAATTGAGTCCTCGATTTATAGGCCCCTATGAGATCATCAAAAAGATCGGGAAGGTAGCCTACCGACTAGAATTTCTAGCGGAGGTATGGAATGCGCATAACGTGTTCCACGTATCGCAATTGAGGAAATACATTTCCGATCCAGACAAGATCATTCAACCGGATGAGGTGGAGTTGGATGATAGCTTGGAGTATGAGGAGTACCCAGTGGCGATTTTGGATACCAAGGAGAAGGTACTCCATAATAAGGTGATCAAGATGGTGAAAGTACTTTGGTCTAGACATAGTGCAGAAGATGCCACTTGGGAGACTGAGGACAGCATATTGGAGCGATATCCTGAATTGGATTTGACTCCAAACCAATGAGGTAACCTACTTAATCCATATTCTTGCATTCGAGGACGAATGATCCTAAGGGGGAGGGATTGTAACACCCCGATTTAATTAACACATGATTAATTTAATTAATTGTGGTTAATTAACAAATGATTTATTATATGGATATTTTGTAGGTACAATTTTAATGAACTGGAAGAATAAGTGGGTTCAAACCCACAAGAGAATAAGAGCTCAAGTGCTCAAATGGGTGCAATGTGGTCAAGACAAGTGGTGCAACCCACTAACCCACTTAAGACCCGACCCGGATCCATTTTGACTCTTAAAAATCTGAAACTTGGGTGGAGAGACCCATTTCACTCCTCCCCTTCTCCTCAATCCCGACACCCCCCATTGCTCTAGCTAGGGTTCTTGAGAATTGGAGGAAATGGTGATTTCTAGCTCAAATCACTTGGGGTTTTGGTCAAGATAGTTGGGGTAAGTGTTTCTCTTGCATTTTCCTTGCTTTTTCATGTGTTTGGAAGGGATTTTGGGGGCTGTTTTGGAAGTGACGAAAATTGGGGATTTTTGCCAAATCTTGTAGTTGAGCTTGGAGGAGGCTTGACTTTGCTTGGTTTGGGGTTGTGAACTTGATTTTGGAGCTTGCATCTTGTTTTGGCAGCTTAGGTAAGCTCTTTGTTCGATTTTGGTTGGGCATTTTGAATTTGAGCTCAAGAACACTTGCATGTGGGTTGAACTCACATTATTGGATGATTCTTGATGTTTTGTTGTTTGATTCTTTACTATAGCTTGCTTTGGTGTTTGGAGAAGCTTGGGAGTTGAGATTGAAGTATTGGGGACTCCAAAACACAAGGCAAGAGTAGGATTTAGCTTATTGTGGGGGAAGATTGGAAGAAAATGGTGAAATTCGCGAAATTCTGCCTCTGCTGAAGCTTCAGAGACGCCACATAGCCTATGTGGCGCCTAAAAGTGGTCCGGAGCGCCGCTGCGGCGCCCCAGCCCTTGAAGCCTTCAGTTTAGGCACCACAATGCCTTAGTGGCACCTAAAACTAGCCCGGAGCGCCACTGTGGCGCCTCTGCTGTGTTGGTGCCCAGTTTGGGCGCCGCAATGCCTTTGCGGCGCCCAAAAGGGGCTTGGAGCGCCACTAATGGCGCCTCCTGTGCACCCAAAAACCCACAAACTTGAATCGGCTCTAACTTACTCGTTTCTAATCCGATTTTCGCAAACCATATATGAATCTGACCCTACTCGGAACAAGGATTTCAAATATGCAATCGGAATTCAGAGATAATGACTCCTTCAAAAATTTAAAATATGAATTTACAACCCGAGGGTGTCTCCGGCGTGCCGATTCGCTGTTTTCTTCCATTTTTCATCCCCTTCTCGTATTTTATCACTTCTCACTCATTTCTAGGTCTTGGAATATGCTTAAAACTGATCTAGGATATGTTAGTGTCTATCATGAGTATTGATTGAACTTAGAAGATTCACCGAGCCTTAGTTTAGGATGGAATCTTGCGTTGCTTCTATCACTATGTATGTGAGTCGAGTGCCGATATGTGGGACGTGGCACACCCTGGAATATGTCTAACTCATGTGGTACTGTTGTGATCCGATGTATGGGGTTGACAACCCGAATATTGTATGTAGTCTGCGGACTGAGAAATTACACTAAATGTTTACGAGTCGGTATCCGACTGGACATTGTGTAAGGTGATTGTGATCGATATAAAATTATGCTTTCGTGGATGTTAGATATCCTAACAATGTTTACGAGTCGGTATCCGACTGGGCATAGTTAGTATCTCTCCCGGGCATGTTGGCCTTTGAGAGCGAGATGCTCTGGGCTAGTACCCGCCATGACCGTAAGCCACTTATTTCAGTTGTTAATGTCCGTGGCGGGGGCACTGTGGGTATCTCTTCTGACCATTAGGGGAGTGGACCCTATTTGGAGAGGAATACCGACCGTGGTACTTAGGTTGCGCGCTAGGCATACTTATGTGCTGCATTTAGGGTAGATAGACACTTTAGGTCATAACATTTCATCTCATCATCCATCATTCATCTTATAATTGTTTTGCAGTGTATAACGTAGTTGAAGCACCGGTATGGGACGGTGTGATGTTTATTTAATTACTTAATTATGCTATTTTATAACTGTTAATTAACCTCTAAACCCTTGTTCCCCGTTTCCCAGTTTTTCCTACTCTTGCTCAGTACTTTATGTACTGACACCTTGCATTTTGTCTTTCTGATAGATACTCCCGAGGAGGACGCAGAGCATGATTATGGAGATGGGTTTGGGGCTGAGTGATCTTATAGGATTGCATTGATATGTCTTGACTGAGTTGCTGTATTAGACTCTATGTTATCTAGCTGTGACTGGCTTGTTATTTCTGAGTATTATCTGGCTGTTTGTATTAGTTTGAGAACCGTTGTTTTGTATTCCCCTGCATACTTGGTATTTGGACAGGTTAACATGAGTACCGAGGTGAGGTACTGTATGTGACTTGTAGCCGAGACTTGATGATTATGTGATAGACATGTTTCTGTTGCTTACTCTGTTACTCTATTGTTATTTTCTGTTGGATTTTCTGATTACCAGGCTTCGTGTTATCGAACTTAAATTGATTGGCCAACAGTTTAAGTGAGGTAACACGGCAGTGACGTCAGCAAAAATTGGTTTAAAATTTTTGGGGCGTTACATCGAGCGTCGACAAAGGAGTCTTACTCATGACATTGAAATCCTCCAACAAATTATAGATACCATAAATCCCAATTCCCAAGAATGAAGTCGATAGGGTTGACATTCAATAACAAATCCAAGCCATCGTAATGTTCCTCCGGATTTTCTTTTTGTCCTTTAAGGAAATCACATCACGAAAATGCATAATAAAAATCAAGCTCGGATTCATAAAGGGATTATTATTATTTATTATTACTACTGGAGTATACCTGGAAGCATATTTCAAGCTATACTTTAATTACACGATGAACAAAAATTCATTGTTATTACTAGAAAATTGTTGTTGCCTTGTGCGTTTTTTTTTTTTTTTAAGTATTAGTATAATAATACATAATAAAAGAATATTCTTATTTGGCTACTAAATTTTGTTGTTAAATTTTTAATAGCTAATTAATTTCCGCTGCTAATGAAAATTTGGAGTTTAACAATAAAATTTTCTGGTCATTAAAATGGAAAATTCTTGTGGTGATAGTAATCTTCTACCTAATTGAAAGTATTTGATGTTTACAATTACACATATCATTTTAAAATTTTCAGAGAGTAAAATATACTTATTCTTTTTATTTGTTTTGGTGTCAAACTTAGTAGCTATTGTTATAAAAAATTTAAATAAAAAATTATGATAATTACAATGAGAAAAGACAATGCATGGAATTGGTATAATCGAGATCTATTTATTACTATTATTGTTAAGTGCATGTGATATACTCAATATATTGTTTGTATATAAATGAATATATAAGTAGAGAAATCAGACTAACATGTAGACAGACAACTTTATTTGGTTAATTACCATATCATCTATATCTATATATATCTAAATCTAAATCTATATCTATATATATATATAAATAATATAGTCTAAATTCTCCCCACTTCCCCATCTCCTTTTTCCAACATCTCCTCCAACTTTTTTTCCCCCAATTTCAACAATCATATATTCACTAAATCTATAATATAAATATATATATATATAAAAATCTAATTCAACTACCTCATACTCCCTAAATCAATAATATATATAAAAAATCTAATATTTAATTTCAACAAATTCAATCATATCATAATCATTATTCGTTTCTTTCATCTCTATTTAAAATCTCATATTTTACTTTTTTATTGCTTTAGATAATTTTTATTCATTTTTCTCTAATTTAATGTTTATTCATATTTTTTTTGTATCATGTACGTGATTGACTCATATGAATTCGGTATGATATGTTTGTAGGATGTTTTATGAATACTTTTTTCCTATTTGTGTTTTAGATTTTATTTTTCCGATTTTTTATATCATCTCATGCTATTTTATGTCTTATGGTTGATTTTAATCATCTAACAAGCTTCTTTCACCACTTTTTTTAAGGAAAATATATTTTCCATCCAACATATGTGTGTTTGTCAAAGATTCTCTTCATATAAAAAGTCATGGGCATAGTTCAGGGGGGTCCGGTTATGGTGCGATTGAACAAATCCGCAGCACATCAAGGCGAAAATCTTGATCGTCCAATTAAAATCCAAGGGTTGTAAATGCAAAAGGGTAAAGTTGTCCAATTAAAATATGGAACGGTTTTATTAATTACGAAATTAACGGATTAGTACGTATCTTTAACGGATTTATTGCATATCTTAAACGGATTTGTATCCTAAAATATCTTACAACAGAAAAAATCACTAAAAATCACTATGCTTTTATTTTTAGCGAAATTATTAATTCCTAATTAAAACATTATTCTTTTCAGCGATACATCACTATGCTTCATTTCATCGAGAGTGTAACATTATTTTCAGCGATACAACGTAATTCTTTTCAGCGAGGGAATGTTATTCATTTCAGCGAGAATGCCACATTATTTTCAGCGATGACTTCAAATTCCTTTCTCCGAGATGTGCATCTAATACACTTTGCAGAGATATTATATCTTTTCAGCGATGCAGAATGCAGGATGCATCATATGTTTTTATTTTTAACGAAATTATTAATTCGTAATTACAACATATTACTGTCACAAATTATATTAATTTGTATCATTATTTTCAGCGATACAACATTATTCTTTTCAGCGATGGATGTCCCTTCATTTCAGCGAGAGTGTGTCATTATTTTCAGCGATGACTTTTGAAAAATAATTGTACACTCTCGATGAAGTGCAATTGTTTTCGTTGAGATACTACACTTTGCAGAGATATTATATCTTTTCAGCGATGTTTACTACTCTTTTCAGCGATGAATGATATACTCTTTAAGCGATTTCACTTTGTACTTTTCAGCGATACATCATATGTTTTAATTTTAACCGAAATTATTAATTCCTAATTACAACATATTACTGACACAAATTATATTAATTTGTATCATTATTTTCAGCGATACATTGTTATTCTTTTCAGCGATATAACTTACTTCATTTCAGCGAGAGTGTGCCATTATTTTCAGCGATGACTTGAAAAATAATGGTACACTATTGATGAAGTGCAACTGTTTTCTTTAAGATACTATTTTTAACGAAATTATTGATTCCTAATTAAAACATATTAATTTGTATCATTATTTTCAGCGATATAACATTATACTTTTCAGCGATGGTATGTGCTTCATTTCATCGAGATTGTTCTATTATTTTCAGCGACGATTGAGATTCCTTTAACCGAATACACTTTGCAGAGATGTTATAACTTTTCAGCGATGAACAACTATTCTTTTAAGCGAGTTCACTATGTACTTTTCAGCGATAGAGCATAAAAACCGCAAATCACTGAAACAATTCGTAGACACTAAAACCAGTTAAATCCATTCAAAGTCATAAAACATTCAACACCATAAAATCAAACCATAAATCAAAATCACATTCCATTCAAAATCACAGTCATAACACATCCAAAAACAATCCAAAAACAGGTTCAACACCACCATTCAAAAAAAGTCATAAAAACATCCAAAAACTTCACAAAGAACAAGTCATTCCAAAAACATCACAAATTCAAGAGTCATTCAAAACACATTCCAAAAACATATTAAACAGCCGGGATATTAGCTGGATCAGAGATGGCTTCATGCATCGCCCTAAGCCTATGAATCAGATCTTCCCACATATTTGTAAAAGCCTTTTTGCGTTCTCTCAACTGCGCTGGAGTATTTGCAAATGAGACTTTCACGCTGCGATAGTGATTTGACATTTCACGCAGCTGTGTGGGATCAAATGAACGTCTGTTGACATCAGCACCATTAGATCTGCCTTCATTTTGGAGGACACCAATATGAATATCCAGAGCTTCAAAGTGGGGATACATGATGTTATAAGATCTTTCAGCAGCCTCAATATCAGGATACTCAGTTATAATTTTCAACAGAAAATCCTGTGTTTCAACATATAAGAAAGATAGCTTATTAATATATAAGATGTAAATATAAGATACAAAGCAATTCATAGCACTGAAACAATAAGTACAATTGAGAGAACAAAGTAAATATAAGAAAGAAAAATCAGTACAAAAGCAAACATAATCAGTTCAAAACAATCACTAAAACAACCATAATCAGTACAAAAACAATTCGTATCACTAAAAAACAACCATAATCAGTTCAAAACAAAATCATTAAAACAACAATAATCAGTAAAAAACAATTAATAACTAAAACAACCATAAAACACTTAAAACAACTCATAACCCTAGAACAACCATAATCAGTTCAAACAGTTCAAACATAAAACACTGAAACAATTCGTAACCCTAGAACAACTATAATCAGTTCAAAAAAGCATTAAAAACCATAAATCAGTTCAAAACAATTCCAACCAAAAGGTTCCTAAGCATGCTCAGTTGTAATTTCAATAAGAAATACCTGTGTTTCAATAAGAATATCCTGATGCTTCTTCGGCACATACCCAGCGTTTAACATTTTTTCTATCAAATCATTCAGTCCGCGCGCATTGTCACACGTGGGATGTGTGTCCTTCAGATAATTCCCGAACATCTCCCAGCATTGTGTGAACAAGTCGGATGTGCGACTGGAACTCTCTTCCGTGCATCTTCTTTTGGACGATATTTTTGAGAAATGAAGGTGATTCCGATTACGGTTTTGAGAAATTAGGGTTTTGAGAAACGGTTTAGAAATGAAGATTCGAGAAATGAATGTGATTCCTTTTATAAGACTCACAATTTAAAAAATTTTCCGAGGCCCATTTAATTTTATTTAGGCCCATTTCATTTAGGCCACTCCATAAAAACGAAATATATTTCCTTCCATCGCTGAAAACAACATAGACCCATCGCTTAAAAGACTTACCAATCATCGCTGAAAACAATATAGAACCATAGCTTAAAAATGCTATATTCACATTTACAAATATTTTGTCGCTTAAATGAATGTATAAATATGAAATTTTCAGAAAACTCAGAAAAGAGAAAACATATCCCAAAATGCTTGATGTCCATCGCTCAACATAACTCAGAACTCAGAAACATACATACAAAATCAAAAAACGACGATCTATCACCATCGCTTAAAATGCTTGCTCTATGTCGCTGAAAAACATACAAAACCATCGCTTAAAATGCCATTTACACATCGCTGAAAAAATTGCTCTTGACATCGCTGATAATCACATGTACAAACATAACTCAGAACTCACTTAAATGAATGTATAAATGTGAAATTTCAGAAAACTCATAAAAAGATAAACATATCACAACACATACATAAAATCGCATAAAATGCTCATATACAAATCGCTGAAAAATGCTATATACACATCGCTGAAAAGAATACATTTTCATCGCTGAAAAGAATATTCAACCATCGCTTAAAATGCTTACAACTAATCGCTGAAAAATTGATAATCACATCTACAAACGTTTTCACAAAACTGTTTTCTTCTACTTTTGGCCAAACTGTTTATCTACAAACCTCAAGTAATCTCTCACAAATTGTGGATTGGTGATCCTCACCAGCATCAGTTCCCATGCTCCTTTTATACGTTTGCATATTAGACTTCTGAATTTGTAATCATAATGCATGATCTTCTTTTTATTTCCTGTGTTACAATAATCCAGGCCTTCTGATCCATTTCCATGAGGAGTTCGAGATAAGAAATTCTGTAACGCTCCATCATGGCGGACACCATGTCTCTTTCCAGGGCTTCTTTTAAATAAGACATATCTTGTGCCAGATCATATTTCAGATACTCCTCTGCCTCAGCCTTGTTCATCAATCTGTACTGTCTTGCATTCTTTCTCAGCACTGGCCAGTTCTTACGCGTTATCTCATGTAGCACTTTTTCCCTTAGAAGTCTGATGTGCTCAGCATGTTCAGGATCCACATCGGTTCCTTTTTCAGCTATCCCAACCTCAGGATCCACATCAGTTCCTTTTTCAGCTATCCCAACCTGACCGAATCGCTCCAAATCAGCCAAATAGAGAATAATACTCCATAATTTACAATGCCCATGTAAGAATAAAGAGATGTACATTTAAGCGATCACAAAAAGTGCAATATATATAACCGATTAAACAATAGACATTTAACAGATGAAACAATGTACATTTCAGCAACGAAAAATTTACATATACATTTAAGCGATGTCATCCATCGCATAAAAAAAACAGTTCATTCATTCATCAAAAACACTTCATTTCATCATTGTTTCTTTTTCCGACTCTTTTTTGGCTTAGGTGGTGCTGGTTTCTTTACCTCAAATGACTGACTATGCTGGGCAACCAACTGCATCTCTCTACTCACTTCTCCTAGCACAAAATCTTTCTTTTGATTGACATCTGACATCAATATTTCAGCGCAGACCTTGGCTCTTTTTGCCAGATTATACCTCTTGTTCTTCATTACTGCCAACATGTCATCCATAATTAATCCTTCCCAATAATCCATATAAGACATGACAAAAACACCGCAGCTGTGCTCATCTTTCTGCTCTGCAAGCGGCGAGAAAAGCATGCGATATGATGCAAACCATTTTTCAGATTTCATCAGTGTATTTCCCAGCATCCTCAAGTTATACCATATCCTATTCAAAACATTATAATCAGCTGTCCACCCGCCTTCAGCATTCTTGCTGTTGAAGTAAAAAATTCTTCTCTTTCTCATATCAACAGAAAAAGCAACCCAGTGGTTTTGTCGACAATATGGGAAGAAGAACTGGAACATTGAGAAAACATATAATTAGAATCTAAAAATGATCAACAATATAAACAAAATTATCAAAACAAAAATGTATCTTACACTCTCTGCATTCAACACCACATCAATCATTTCTTCAGGAAAAAACTTGAAATCTTTCACGAATGCATCAACAAGTTCTGCACCATCTTTTAATGGTAAATCTGCATCCACCTCTGCCTCTGAAAATGTCTGTTTCAAAAGATACAACATATCATGCATCAAAAAGAAGTTAAATATATATATATGTATGTATATATATATCAGACTCACAGCAAATAATGATGAAAAACAATATTTCAGCATTGGTTTCCCATTGGCTCTTTCGAATTCACGACGGTTGATCACTTTCGCGTAACAGTTTATAACAATATCCGCAATATCACTATCAACCCTCAGTGTTTCGATGTCAAGCTTCGACAAGTTCATTTCTTTATCATCATAAACAATTGTGTTCTTCGCTTCAACCTTTCCTAGAATATTTGTAATGATTGCCCAAACAGCCACATTCAACTCTTCTGGAGTACAGGTATATGACGCCTTAAATTCTGGATATTCTTTAAATCGGGTATAAGTCATATCCATGAATGTAAACTTGTTGCATTTTTCAATAGGCTGGAGATCAATCATCATCACTCTAGGAGGCATATACTTCTCCTTCAATTTCTCAATTGTCTTAGCTCTATGAACTGTCTTAGCTTGTTCCTGAAAATTACAGATGATATATCAATCATCGCTGAAATATGAATAGGGTCATCGCTGAAAAACATATAAATTATCGCTGAAAACTATTGACATACCTCTGGATTCTCATCTCTTACAACATTCTCATTCTCGGATAAGCCCAAAGAAAAGGTTGGCACATCTTCTCCATGCATCTATACACATACTAGAGTAAATTAGAGAAAATACCTCTATTTACATCACAATTGATATAGCTAAAAACTATTAAAACCTAAAGTCACACAAGAAAATATATCAATCACCATATCCAAATCGCTGAAATGTGAAAGATTTAATCGCTGAAAAACACAGAAACCATCGCTGAAAACTATTAAAGTACCTCTGGATTCTCAGCCACATCATGTGCTGCATCTTTATCAGCCCCATCATGTCCTACATCTTTCTTAGCCCCATCATGTGCTAACTAAAAAATCACACAAGGAAAATATATCAAAACATTTTGTTACATCACAATTGATATAGCTAAAAACTATTAAAAACTAAAGTCACAAAAGAAAATATATCAATCATATCCAAATCGCTGAAATGTGGTCAATATCATCGCTGAAAAACACAGAGACCATCGCTGAAAACTAGTACAGTACCTCTGCATTCTCAGCCACATCATGTGAAGCATCTTTCTCAGCCCCGTCATGTGCTACATCTTTCTTTGCCCCATCATGTGCTAACTAAAAATCACACAAGAAAAATATATCAAAACAGTTTGTTACAGTAACCCCTATAGCAAACATTTTGTCACTGTACATACATTCAAGGAATCGAAACTGAAAGGGATTCGGAATCGAAATAAAGATCTCTGCAATAAAACTAAACAACACAGAAAAAGCAAAAAAGAAAAAAGAATGTCAGAAACTACCTTCAAAAAATATTATGAAGTACAAAATTTATAAAACTACCTTCGGTACATTTTCAGGTAAATTTTCAGTGTCCGGGGCAACTCTCTCTTCAGTTTTGTCTTTTACATTCCCAACATCTGCATCACCTCCTTCCAGCAAACTTGTCACCTCCGGACCCCCTTGACTCATCACAACATTTCCTGCTCCTGCTAATATACCCATCAAGATTTCTCCTTCGCTTGCAGTTATATCAAGATTATTTGACTGTTCTCCTTCACGACGTCGACCCACATTAATCAACAGTTCACCTGCATCTTGATCACAAGGGGGGTGTGGGGAAGGTTCAACATCATTTCTGGATGCTTCTATGAGAGGATCAACATTGCCTGAAGCATCAGCATCCATATATTGGCAAGCAATCTTCACAATAGAGTCCATTGTGTGATCAGAAAGATGAACAACTGGTTCAGAATCAGTTGTCTCATTTGCATTAGCTTCATGGACAACAGGTGAATGCATAGGCTGCAAGCTAGAAAGATTGGCAGCTTCTTCATTTCCACTAGCATTCAAATCCACATTTTCTCCTAACTGCTCATCTCCTCCTCCATCCACACTCCTAGAAAGATTGGCAGTTGGTTCATTTGCAGTAGAATTCAAACCCTCATCTTCCACTTCTTTCCCACCCCTCCTTTTCTTCTTTAGACCAGAAACAAAAGTGCTAAGTCGATCGTCATCTTCCTCCACAGTCCTTTTCGTAGCCCTCGATTTCTTCTTAAAGTCAATATCTGGATACTTTGCATTAGGGAAAACCTTCCAGATATCAACCATCTCCAAGTATCGATCCTTTTTACAAGTAAATCCAACCAAATGAAGCTCTTCACGCTCATAGAAATCAAAAAACATGTGCTGAAAAAAACAAAAACAAACAAGATACATAATCAACAAACAATGACCATAATCAACAATATATATCACATAACAAATATAAATTGCATAAAAAACACAAAATTAAAATTACCATTAAGCAAAACAGGTCTCCACAGGGGCGTGCTTGAGCACTGGTTCCCTTATCCAATTTTGCCTTATACTCATTCAGAGATTTGATAAGAAATTGTCTAATATGAAGACACCAATTGTACCTTAAAGCTTCTTCCGGAGATCTAAGAAACTGAAGATACCTCTTGTTTACAACCCTCCCTGAGTTAGGAGTAAAGACTTTCTGCAGAGCAAACAAAACATACATCCTCCAGTAGTCATCCAATGGAATTTCATTATTCTCCGTATTCTCTAAAATAGCTCTAAGATCCTTAACAGGTATCCGATTAGGCTCCTTCTTATTCGTAATAAGAGAATACTTTTCACAAAATTCATCAGCAAAATCATAACCAATTTCATTATTCTTCAAATCTATTATAAACTTATCGACTCCCCATGGCAAACCATATACTTTATGAATGTCTTCATCTGTAAACCTCCATCGACGGTTTTTATCAATAATAAAGCATTCCTCTTGAATGCTCCACTGATTAATCAAAGTTATAACAGGATCAACCTTGAGCATGCACATTTTGAACATGAGCAGACAACTGAAGCAAGTATCGTGAATAAACTCTTTCTTCCCATCTCCGTCACTCTCGTTCAGGATATTATTTAAAAGACAAATGCTAGATGGGACGCAACAGACCTGAGTATGCACTTTTTCAGCCATTCTTGATAAAACAAAAAGTAAAGTATCACCGTTCGCCGTTCGCCGTAGAAAAACAATCGCCGTTCGCCGTAGACGCAGAGAATCGCTAAATCGCTGAAAAGCCCTAGAGAAAGTATCGACAGTGATAAATTGAAAATTGGCGGTTAAATTGACATTAAATACTACACGGTGAAATCTCGACGGTTATTTCTTATTAATTACTTAGACGGTTATTTTTTATTAATTACGCGAATTCTGAAAAAACATTGTAAAATTTTTATTAACTACTACACTGTTATTTTTTATTAACTCATCTCCATCGCTGAATTGCACTATGACGATCGCTTTTTATCATTTGTAATCATCGCTGAATTGCATTCTTTACGCGATTTTCTGAGACATTGTAACATTTTCTTATTAAATACTACACGGTTATTTTTTTTATTAAAACTAACTTTCATCGCTGAATTGCATAACGATCATCACTTTCATATATAAGTAATCATCGCTGAATTGCATTAGTTATCACTGAACTAAGTCGATCAATACAATATTAATGAACAATACACTTCATGTCATTTCTAAAAAAACAAAAAACTTCATTTCTGCATCCGTTTACGATGTTCTAACTCTTTCTTTTTCCGAACAGCTTCAGAAATAGAGACCATTCTCTTGTTTGATTTCTTCCGCCCTTTACAAGTTTCTCTTTCCCTTAAATGCAAATTTGAGTAATCTGATGTACTTCCAATCTCTGCAAAAAAAAAAAAACAAAAACATTGAGAAACACTAATTTCAAAAAAAGCCAAAACATAAATATGTCTTTGATTAGAAATTACCCGACTCTTTGTTAATATCAATGTTGTCATACTTTGTTTTCATCAATGTCTCAAAGTCATACATAAACGATTCACAAGCATCCTCATTTCGTGACAACACAATTGCTGATTTCAAAAACAAGCCACACAATTTCCGGTATCTAGATGCTGCATTGACCACATTTGTTTCTTTTCCAACACCAACATCAACATAACTAAGATCACATTTTGCATTCCTTGACCACCGCCGCAAAATATATTTATCTGGAATAGTATGAAACACTTTTGCTCCACTTCCTGACAGAATATCCATCACCCTCAGAGCATGACAACATAAAATCCCCATATTCTCAAACATATTGCAACTGCATCCAATTGTACCATCATCAATGTTAACATTCACATGATCACCAATCAACTTTGAATCTGCATCTTCTCTCTTGCAAACACGATAAATTAATGCATCTGGTTGAAGCTCAACCACATACCCAAATGACAAATCATACTCATTGTTGAAAATATTGAACACATTTGGTGTATACTTCTCAGCTATATATTTCAATAGTGGATTCATAATAAACCTGGCAGAAACTTGTCTATCATCTGCCTTAAAATCTTCCATCCGTTCATTATCCCTCCTTGACTCCACAACCCTTTCAAAATGTGCAAAGAACTCAACATAGTTATCAACTGGCCTTAAGAACCTGTGAAATGTCAACACAATATGGGGATGTGAAAATCAAATTCTCAACTACATAAAGCAAACACACATCGCTGAAATAAATAGAACCCTCTCGCTGATCAAAACAGTATTGTCTCGCTGAAAATAACTATTCAACTATCGCTGAAAACGAAATTTATTCATACCGTTTCACAACTGAGTTAAAAGATTCACTTAGCTGAGTAGTCCTCATTCCTGCAGTAAAATGATTTTTAACCCAAGCAGCGGACCATTGACTTCTCAAATTATAAGTAGTCGACAACCACCTATGTTCAGATTGTGAGAAACAAGCTGATAGCATGTATTCCCATTCCACCTCAAATTCCATCTCTGTCCTCACATCATATACCAAATGATGAAATAGCTTATCAAACCTAAAAAAATGAGTTCAACATGTACATATCAATATCCAAATCGAAAAAACAATTGAAAGTAAAAATAACTAAATATTTACCTTGGTGTGTACAGTTGACTCAAATTTTTTTTCGCATTTTCTATAATGTGCCAACTGCATAAAGCATGATAGGTATTAGGCAAAATTTTCCTAATTGCCGGTGCCATCGCACAATCTTGATCTGTGAAAATCGTTTGAGGTGCCTTATCCCCCATACACTTCAAAAATGTTTTAAATAGCCACTCAAATGATCTTTGAGTTTCATCAAGCATCAATGCAGCTCCAAAAATAGAAGTCTGTCGGTGATGATTGAATCCAACAAAAACAGCTAATGGTCTGTAATTTTTATTTGTCCGATACGTTGTATCAAAGGTCACACTATCACCAAAAGCTTGATAATCCATCCTCATTTCAGCATCTGACCAAAAGATATTTGTAATTCTCTCATCATCATCCAGATCATACTCATGGAAGAAAAATGGATTACTGACACATTTCTCAGAGAAATACTTCAATACAACACCAGCATCCCCTACTTTTAAATTTCTTTGCCGCCTTCTAACAAGTGCATTCTTCAAATCGTCCTTTAAAAATCCTACAAGTCCACTACCTCCAGCACCCATACTCAACAAGTCATACGATGACTTCAATGACAATCCAACTTCTTCATTTATACCAGCAACAACACTGTGTAACTCATCAACTCTTCTATTCGATTTCAACATATGCTTCCTTGATGGTCCATGCAGATCATGATTATGATCACCACAGAAAAACACAACTCTATAAACTTTTTCATCAGTTTTATAATGTAACCTCACCTTTGCTTCACAACCAGTTCGGGTTTCATCACTCCTACGAAATTTCAGACTCTTAGAACGACAAGATGAATCACTATCCAACAAACAACCACGACGAAAACCTTCCTTATTGCACGCATATTGTAAATAGAACAATCTATCAACTTCATGTGGCTTTGGTCTCTCATACATTTTCCTTACCGAGAAACATAAACTATGAGCATAATCACAATAAAACCTAAACGCATCATCAGCTGTAACAAAACTTAACTCACTCCAATTTATGTTGCATGTGAAGAAATAAACAAAGAATTCCCATTAAAATAATAAATACACGTAGCTGACATAAACCATCGCTTAAAATGCTTAACGTCCATCGCTGAAAATGCTAGACAGTTCTCGCTGAAAAAGCTAGAAATGCATCGCTGAAAATGCTAGGCATGCATCGATGAAAATATAATGGTTCTATCCCTCATAATCACATGTACAAACGTTTTGACGCTTAAATGAACATATAGATATGAAACTTCAGAAAACACAAAAAAAAAAGAAACATATCAAAGAAGAACTCAAAAACGCTAGACAGTTATCGCTGAAAATGCTAGTGATGCATCGCTGAAAATGCTAAGCGTACATCGCTGAAAATATAATGGTTCTGTCCCTCATAATCACATGTGCATACGTTTTGACGCTTAAATGAACATATAGATATGAAACTTCAGAAAACACAAAAAAAGAGAAACATATCAAAAGAAGAACTCAAAACTAAAAAAACATACATAAAATCAAAAACGACGATCTGCGATAAAAATACTCAAAATTCGAAAATGCTAAAAAGTACCATTGGACGCAGAACTCGAATCTGAAAACGTTGCCGACGCATTCAACGACATGCTAATCGCATTCATAATTGCCAACAACTTCCTCACACCGCCGCAACACGTACAGAGCAAACAAAACACAGAAGAGAACTTGTCACCAAAAAAAAAAACAGAAGAGAACTCGGAAATCCAAAGAAGACGACGTCCAACGGCGAACAATATGGCAAATATATGAAATTACTTTTCTACCCTTAGAGTTAATCTCAATCGTCGATTTTTAAAGACAATCAACGGCTGTAAATGCCCACAGCACATCAAGTCAAAAAGGGTGATTGCACCCTAACGAAATTGTAGTTCAGGGAAGCAGGAAGATTCAAATGGAAGTGCAGAATATATTTCTACTCAAGAGAAATTATTGAATGATTAACCTGAATTGTTGCAACAATTTGGAATTGATCTTCTTTCTGTTTCGTCCCTTTTAGTCGTGATATGCGGTGGTGGATGTTATGGAATATATTCCAATTTTTCATTTTAGGGGATTAGTCATTTCGATATAAAGAGGAGGAAGAGAAATAATGATTGTATAATTGATTGGATTATATAGTAATTTATATAGTATTATTAATTACTATAGAGTATTACAATATTTAGTAATTTGTTAATATATCAATCTTGATCTTCATATCTTACCATTTTATGATTTCACTTCTTAAAAACGATCCAGATCTTTATAGGATCTTAAATTTAGTAGAATCTCAATCTTAATCCCGATTTTAATTATAAAATCCCAATATCTTAATATAGAATCTTACGATCCTATACTATCTGATCATACTAAAATTTGAAATATGCTCCCATAATCTAAGGTTTTTTATAAAATCGGTATTGAATTTTATTTTCGACTATCTATAGTGCTATATTGCTTCATTTAACTAATTATATTCTATATTATGCTTTCATTTGTTAATATGTATAATTATTTTTTTATCTATTATTGCAATTCAGTAGGACTTAAGATATAAATTCGATCCTATGATCTCAATCTTGCAAAGACAAAAATGATTCCAACTAAGATCTCAATCTTGATAACCTTGGTTTGAACCAAAAGATAAAATTTGCTCTCAATATTTTGTTATGACATTATTTGCTAATTTGGTAATTTCAAATATAAAATTTGGTTAAGAATTTTTAGTATACTCAGATTTGTTTAAATAATTCTATTTCTTTTAGTGTTTAATAATTTATAAAATTAAAATTTATTTCATTATTCATATTTTAATACATTTCAGGATTCTCAATAAACCATATCATAATATTCAAAAACACTATTAAATAGTATATCATCCAAAAATATTATCATGGTAGAAATATTTAATAAGTATAATTCATTTGGTTGAATTTTAAAATCATAATTTAAGTTAAATACTTTTAATTATTTAAATGGATGAATTTTTGGAGGAAACTTTAAATATTTTTAAAAATTATTCTACTTGTTTAAATTAATAAAAAGATTTTGGAATAAATCATTCCGTAATTTTAAATTAATTATTGTGAATTTAAAAAATTCTTCTATAATGAGAAAAACTCAAATAATAGAAGTAGAGGTCATACATTAATTTTTAAAAATACCTCATATATGATGAATGACAGTTTAGGGTGACATATCTTTTTAAGAAAAATATCATATATATATATAGTCATAAATCAAATATAAAAAATATTTATATTCCATCATTAATTAAAAGTGCAAAATAAAAGAATGAAAATGGAGTGAATAAAGGCCAAATTAAGATTCCAATTCCAGCATAATATTTAAGTTTAAAAAGATATGATTAGAAAAAATATCTATTATAACCTAATTTAATTAATGCCAATATTATATACACTATAAATGAATTTATAAAATAAGTTTTCTTCCGTGAATAATTTAAAAATAAGTTTACAATATTATAATTACTATTGTGCATAAATTATTAATAAGATCGTTTGTGTCTCAATTATATAAACAAAACTTTTTCTTATATAACAATAATTTATAATGTCGATTGTTTTTCCAACTATGATCGATCGTGTTAAAAAATATTTAATTATTATATTTTTGTATTTTATTTTGTACTTGACTTTAAATATTTGCACCAATTATTCAAATTATACATATTTATATTAAAAGTTAGATAATGATTATAAAAGATATATTATAACCTAATTTCATGAATGCCAATATTATATAAATATACTTCCTCCATTTTCTTTTATTTGCTACAGACCCACTGCGCACGTAGTTTAATGCATATTTTAAATCATTAGTAACTCAAATTCGGTACATGTAAAAATTCTAAAAGTTCGATATTTAAAAACTACACGACGAGACGAATCTAAGAAGATCTCACTTCACTATATTTTAACTTGTATAACTATGATAAAATTTTAAGTGAAAGTTTATGTGTGAATAGTGACAAATACTCAAATGGGGCTATTATAAGAAAACGGAGGAAGTATAATTCATCTTGCTATGATATGTAAAATACTTCCTCCGTATTTTATTAATTCTAACGTTTGCATAGTAAACACTATTCATTGAGTAACTTTGATTCGATTTTTTCACACAGCTACATAAGATAAAACATCGTCAAGTGAGATCTTATTAGATCCGTCTAATCACATAGTTTTATAATATTAAATTTTTATAATTTTTTATTTTATAAAATTTGAGATATAACTCTTTAAAAAAGCGTATTGGATTGCGTGAAAACAAGAAATGTTAAAAATTTTTGAATACGGAGGGAGTATAACCTAGCCTAATAAATAAAAATCATTTTAAAATTAAATCCGACTATTTTTTGGGTAAATAAATATATTTAAGTTTAACCTCATATACTACGAAAATTATTTTAATTTTACTCTCATAATTTAATTTAATCAAAACAATTGACTTTATTTTAAATTTATATACAGAAAAAACTAAATTAAATTTGTCTAAATTTATTTATCTCATATAAATTGCGGTGAACGTTTATCATACAATCATTATGTTTAAAAAGTTTTGGGTAAAGAGATTTTACTTTACACATTTTGTTACATTTTTGCTTAGTAATTTTTTTTTAGTTTATTTGTTGTTCGCTTTTCTGTTGGCTTCAGATAGGAGCGTAGGGTACGATGTTAGCCAAATTTTAATATTGTACCCAACTATATTTTAATTTGGGAATAAAAAACCTTTCTCCTCAAAAGAATAAAAATAAAAAATGTATGGTCGACAAATGGACATGACCCATTAAGTTTATATAATAAAATACTTGAATTTATAAATTTTATGTTATCTTTTTTTTAAATAAAAAGATTAGCACTATTTCCCGCGTATTGCGCGGGCGGATGTGCTAGTTTATTAAAAACAAATTCATACGCTTCATCCAACTAAGACGCGTTGAATAATAGCACAAAATTTTCAATAACAAGTGTATAATTTCGTCATGAAAATAAATTTCAAAAAGGCCAAAAAAATCTCATGCAATTCTTGAAAATGCAAAGAAAACAATAACGGATAAATTTTCCACAAGAAGATAGGTGGAAATCTCTGTGGAAGAAAAGGTGAGAAATCTAGTAATTTGGAAAAATAAATTAAAAAATACTCCTCCGTCCCATTTCAAATGTCTCATTTTTTATTTTCGTCCGTCCCACTTCAATTGTCATATTTCCTTATTTAGAAAATTTTTACTCTTCAAACAAACATCACATTAACTATTTACTCCACTTTAACACAATAACTCATTCTACCTAAAATACCGTGCCCAAAAGAAATGTGTCATTTAAAATGGGACGGACGGAGTATACTACTATAACGAGAAAAATCAACAAAATCTTCCCTTCCTCCTACATGGTACAAACAAATCAATTCACATCAAAATGGGGCCATGTTTGGAAATTGGAAAAAGAGTTGAAATTCACATTGAGCCAAACAAATCAAAGATCTTAAATCTTTTTGAAAAGAACAGACCATACTTAACTGGGTAATTTTACATTAAAATTAATATATTATTATGAAAATAATTAATGTTGTAAATTGAATAGTGGGACAAAGGAAAAAATGCAGTAGGACATGCATTGTAGACATAAATCACTGATCAATTCTTGCAAGGTCCAGGAACCCAACTCCCCAGCCCAATTCCTCCTCCTCCTAAAGTTTCCAGGACCCAAGGTCCCGGGTCTAACCAAGAATAAAAAGAGGCTTATGGCCATGGGGAGCAAATCTTAAAAGGGAATCAAATGAAATTGCCCACTCTTGCACTATTTCCCCACCTGCCCTGGATATGGTAATAGCACATGATTTCACACCAAAGAAAAGGGACCAATGCTGCCATCATCTGTATCTCTTGAAGGGATTTTTGTGGGACCATCCAATTAACCCCCCCACCCCCACCCCCACCCCCACCCCACCCCACCCCACCCCAAGGTCCATACCCAATTCTCTTGTCATTTAAAGACACCCAAAACCCCAATTCTCAACCCCACAGGCCACCACAGAAGAATCAATCCAGTGTGTGTGTATTAGTTGTTTCTTTTTGTTTTATTTATTTATTTTCTTTTGTTTATACACAGCACAGGAAACCATGTTCAGGCCTTAATTCTTTATTCTTTTGTTTTTGGGTGTGTTGTATGTATTGCTTGCCCTGTAATTCAATTCCAAGTTGGAAAATCTTTGGATGAGATCTGGTCAGATCTTGCTTTCTGGGTTGTGGAAATTTGGTGGGACAACTGCTTTCAATATATACACTTATTATTAATATTGTTAATCTCTCCCCTTCCTTCTCTTCTCATCATCTCCCATTTTAGATAAACAACCAAACAAACAGAAACCCCATTGCACCTTTTTCCATTTAGGTACTAGCTCTCCCAAATCCCTATTTTTTCCCAACTCCCAAATGCCAAATCCCTAATTTTCACTAGCTCATCAAATTAAAAAAAAAAAAACCTAATTTTCACTTTTTGTCTCATAAGCTTCAGTTTTTCTTTTTTATCTTCCAATCATCAATTACAAACAACTCAATTCATAGATACACATACATACATATACAATGGGCATGGCTGCAGCTGAAGCTCAATTTCATGTTCTGGCTGTTGATGATAGTTTGATTGACAGGAAATTGATAGAGAGGCTTCTCAAAACATCTTCCTATCAAGGTACTGTACTGTTTTTAGGTTCAAATTAGGGTTTTCCATCTTTTTCCAATTAGGGGATTTTTGTTTGAATGCTATGCCCTTTTGTGCACAGTTACTACAGTGGATTCTGGGAGCAAAGCTTTGGAATTTCTTGGCTGGCATGATGATGATGATGATGATGATAATGATGAGAGTTGCAATCCCAATCAAAATTATCAGGTACAAAATTATCATTTTTAGCTTTTATTTATTTGTTTTTTTCCCTTCTATTCATGAACATAAAATAGAATTCTGGGCATTTTTTCATTTTCATTTTTTAAAAAAATGTCAGGAGTTGGAAGTGAATCTTGTGATCACTGATTATTGTATGCCTGGAATGACCGGCTATGATTTACTCAAGAAAATGAAGGTATTTATATATTTAGTTTATTAATATATCTAGGTATTTAGTTTATTAATAATTTATGTAGTATTGCATTTCCTTTTGCCCTGGGATCAATCAGGTCTTGGGGTCTGCTCCAAACTGAAGTTTTCTGTATCATAAAATTATACTGTAAAAATCGAATTTAATTTCTTCAGACAAAAAAAAAAGGAAAATCAGTAGTGGTGTAAATTTTAAAGTCCAGGGTTATTTTTAGGGTTTTATTGATTTATGGAAAAGTACATTGCAAGTTTGGACAGAAAATGGCCCCTTTCAATTTCTTGTCATTCAATTTGAAGATGAGTGCGAATCTTTTGTAAGATCTTTCCACCCGACGACTAATTTTATTACTATAAAAATAATACTTTTATTAAAATTTAAGGTATTGAAGGCCCATTGAGTATGTCCACATGCTCTCCCTGTTCCTGCTCCCGTCTCTGTCTGCTTGTTTCTATGTTCATGAATTTAATTTAATTCGATAAAAAAATAAATAAATTACTATTGTCTTTATTTTTTATTTTTTATTATTATATTTATATACCTACCTCAAAATTGGGTTTGAGTAAATATGTGGGCTTCTTTGTACTGAACAGGAATCTTCATTTCTGAGAAACATACCAGTGGTCATTATGTCCTCTGAGAATGTCCCCTCTAGAATCAACAGGTAAATTTATTTCCTGAGTTTTTATTTTACATTTTTTTTGTACTTTACCCAAAACCCAAATCAAATTGAAGATTTGTTAAATTGTGGGATCATAAAATTTTGTTGGTGATGTTTGCTTGAATTTAGGAGTAAATTGCAAACTTGGGTCAAATTTTAGTAGTTTTGATAAAATTCATTAATGGAGTTATGTGAAGCTTATGGATACTAGATTATGAATTTACAAATTTATCCCTAGATCCAAGTCAATGTACATATGATTAGTATTATTACATGAAAGTAATGTCTGCAGGACTGAGTCAATGTTAACAAATGGATTATACATTTGGGTGTTGGCAGGTGTTTGGAGGAAGGGGCAGAGGAATTCTTCCTGAAGCCAGTGAGGTTATCTGATGTGAATAAGCTGAAGCCTCACATGATGAAAGCAGCCAAGGGCAAAGATGTCCAAAGCCCCCAAAAACAGGAAAGCCCACCAGACAAACAAGAAGAACAGAAACCAGAAAAAGAACAAGAACAAGAAGAAGAGCATGTCCCAGTCCAATTAGAGGCACCCCAGCTGCAGGAGCTACAGTTACAGTCACAGCAGCAACAGCAAGCATCACAGACCAATAACAACAGCAGCAAGAGGAAGCCCATGGATGAAGGGCTGTCACCTGACAGAACAAGGCCCAGATACAATGACCTAACTGTCATGTCCAGTTAGCTTTTCATTTTTAATAATTCCAAGGCTTACATTTTTATTTAAAAAAATGAAAAGAAATGGAAAAATGGAATTGAGGATATATGTACAGAGAAAGAAAAGCAACATATACTATGTGTACACATTTTTGACATGGAAATTTCCAACCAATTTTGTATTGCTGAGGAGAACAAATATGAAGAGATTACATAAAGGAATAAGTAATATAGCTCTGCTTCATTTTTATTTGAGTTAATGAATATTTTAGGCCACTGGCATGTTTCCACATTTTGGCCATGATTAAATTAATTTCCGATTTTAGGCCAATTAGAAATCAGACCAAATTAAGGCCATTTGGACTTTTCATATTGCCATTGACCCCACCAACTTTTAATTTATTACACTTTGACCCCATCAGTTGACTTACCAACTTTTGTCCTTTTTCACTTTGACCCAAAACTTTAGATTTTTCATTAAATTAAATCCAATGATCGCCCGTCATGCTTCCGATAATTAAATTAAGCATTAAACTTCATACATTGGGTTTGACCGCCTAGCTACCGGGTTTCCTAAGCTCCGGGATTTTACGGACTTCCTCCAACCACGCAGCCGCGACCGATGGTTCACCGATTCCTGGTTTCCTTCAGCAACAAACAGCACAGTCCTATTTCGTTTCCTACCTTAGGACGTATCAAGATATGGGTAAAAGGTTTTAACTAAATTATCGGGATATTTGGAATACTGGAAGCCTGAATTTTATTGAAAAAATATTAAAAATATAATTCAAACATAATTTCCCCTAATGGAGAAGACAGACACTTAGTTCCTTATGGAGGAAACAAGACTCTTGGGGATGTACTCCATACTATTACAAACACAAAAGGAAATTTGCAGAAAGGAAATATTACAAATGTTTTTGAAGAGTTGGTAGGAATTTTCGATGTTTTCCATCTGCTTCAATCTCTTCTATTTATAGGCGTCCGCGGACTTCAGCTATGGACTCCAAACAAACCCTAATTTCTTGTGACGAACGCAGTGACGTCACTTGCTTTGGATTCCAGCTTACATTATTATTCTGCCAGAATTATTGCTAGTGGGCTCCTTTGTCAACTCATTACATGTGTTTGCCAACTGCCCCTCTCTACTTTGTCGACCATTTATCGTGGGGTCCTGCCGGCACCTCTTTCTCTCTTACATCCAGCTGTTTTCACTTGGGCTTGTGAAATTTTTTTGGACGTTTCTTCCCTTTATCCTGTTCAGATCCGAATTTCGTTTGGGTTACCCGAATCTTTGTACTTAATAGGGTTTTTCCTGTTCCGCGCAATATGGGAATGTGTGATTATCCCATTGGCCAACATGCATCATGTTGCATGCCTTTCTTCTGGTAGAATCAGTCGCTGGCAACTTATTTTCCCAAATGAGTAACCTCTTCTTTTCAAAAGAGGTTTCCACAAACTCTGTGTTTTTTCCTGTTAAGGAATTAACCATAAATGATTCATTTAAATTATTTGAAAATATTTTAAATGGATATTTAACCTTCTCCATCTCAGTGAGACAGACCCAGAATCCTCATGCTCGTCTGGTGGAGATCCCGTCTTCACTAATGGAAGATACAAATGGTGTTTTCTCACAGCGGACTTGACTCTGTTGAAAGCTATCATATCAGGCCTTTGTAATTTAATAAAATAAAAGACTGGATAAGAACCTTTCCCAACGATTTCTGGGGCCGCTGATAGGAATTTAAGCTCCAGAATGTCTCCTCTTTGCAGGTGCGTGTTTTTTTGCCATGATTCATGTACCGCGCTGTTTATCCATCCTGGAAGTTTTTCTATCTCCGGAAACCCTGGTGATATAATATGAACCGATGCTAATGCTCTGAAATCGTACCATTTTCGAACCTCCTCTGGTTTCGATCCCTCGAGCATCCCGACTCTGTTGTATCTTCCGGATGTTTCGATCATTGTTTTGCTGGGTTTAATTCCCCTTTTGGAAACCAGTTGTTCCCATTTTCCTTGGTAGTCGAGCCAGGCTATGGAAATGACCTTCTCCTCTGAATTAACCTTAGATGTGTCTGTCATTGGCCTAAGATTAGTTTCTTAAGTAATGTTGGTGAGTATGAAATGTAGAGGTGGGAAATTCATGTTTATAGGCCGTATGCGAGGATTGACCTCTCGGTCTGACTTATGTTCTTATGAGTAATTATGATGATGATGCGAATAAGAGTAATGCACGCTAGGCATATTTATGTGTTGCATTTAGGATAGACAGGCACATAGGTCATTTCATTCATCTCATCATATCATAACATTTTGTGATTGCAGTGGTTGAAGCACCGGTATGAGACGGTGTGATGATTTGCATTTTATTCTCTTATTTCATGTAATTTAACTATGTTTTAAGTTATAGTTGATGTTTTCCCGTGCTCAGTACCCGTACTAACTCCCTACTGTTTTCTTTTATAGATAATCCTGAGAATGACGCAGTTCATTGGGGCATAAGAAGGGTTGGGATGAGCGAATGTATTCTAAATCATTTCAATACTCGTTGCATATGTAGCTAAATTATAATATCATGTCTATGCTTATATGTTAATTATGCCCCTTAAATTATTAATATATTGAAGTAGGCCGATGATCCGTACTTATGTTAGAACATGGAGTTATGATTTATCTTAGAGCCTTATCTGATGAGTGTGAGGTTGGAAGCAGGGCATTGGCCCGGATATGCTGGTTTTTTGTTGTGACTTATTATACATGTCGCATTGTTGGATTTTCTGATTCTACATGTACCCGGCTTCGAGTTACAGACCCTAAATTGACTGGCCAATAGCTTAAGTGATGTAGTACGGCAGTGACGTCACGGAAATTTTTGGGCGTTATATTACCACTCAAAAGTAATGTATAAATTTTTTAAATATTAACATTGGATCATTTGTAATGGTCTAGATTAATTATCTTAATGTACTAGCAAATAATTGGTAGTACCATAACTATGGCTTCGGTTAGGGTGCGGAGACCCGTGTCTCTTGATGTACTCTGACACATCCAAGCCATTGATGAAATGTTGAAATCAATGGCTGGGATTAATATAAAGGGTACTATTGTAATTTCAATAAGATCCAAATGATCTATATTTATTTTTCTCAATTCTCATGCTGGTACTTCCCTCGCCCTCATAATCTACTTTTTCTTTTTTGAATTTCTAAAATTTGTTAGGTTATTTAGATTAACTTGTATCGAGTAGGTAGATTTCATATAAAGAACGTCAAAATCCGAGTTCGTTTGAGAAAGTTAGAGTCATTTGAAGTTTATTGCGATTTTCAGAAACATAGCCTTTACATTTCAGCAACGGGAGCTTTACAATTTAGTGATAGAGAGTATGCATTTCAACGACATAGATTATACAACATAGTTTTCATGACAAACTTCAAATGACTCTAACTTTTTCAAATGAGCTCGCGTTTGGACATTCCTAATATCAAAATCTATCTACTCAACGCAGAAAATTTAAATATCCTATCAGATTTTAGAAAGTCTAAAGAGATAAATATCAAATTTTTAAAATAACGAGAATAAGATATCTTTTTCTTTGAAAATCTAGTATTTATCTATTTGTAATTTCAAAAATTTAATAGAAAATTTAGATTCTTTGCATCGAGTAGATAGATTTTCATATAAAGAATGTCAAAATTCGAGTTTGTTTGAGAAAGTTAGAGCCATTTGAAATTCATTGCGATTTTCAGAAACACAACATTTATATTTCAGCAACGGTGGCTATGTAATTCAGCGACGGGGGCTTTACAATTCAGTGATGGAGGCTTTACGATTCAGTGAAGGAGGCGTTACAATTTAGCGACATAGCCTATGCATTTCAGCGACGTAGCCTATACAACAAAGTTTATGTGACAAACTTCAAATTGCTCTAACTTTCTCAAATGACCTCAGATTTGGGCGTTCTTTATATGAAAATGTATCTACTCAATGCAAGGAATTTAAATATACTATCAGATTTTAGAAAGTCTAAATTTATAAATAACATATTTTCAAAACAACGAGTATAAGATATCTTTTTTTAAAAAAAACTGGTACTTATCTCTTTTGAATTTCCAAAATTTGATGGAAAATTTAGATTCATTGCATCGAGTCGGTGGATTTTCGTAAAAGAACGTCAAAATCCGAGTTCGTTTGAGAAAGTTAGAGTCATTTGAAGTTCATTACGATTTTTAGAAACACGGCCTTTATATTTCAGCGATGGTGGCTATGTAATTCAGCGGCGGAGCCTTTAAATTCAGCGACATAGACTTTACAATTGAGCGACATAGCCTATACATTTCAGCGACATAGTCTATACAACAAAATTTATATGACAACCTTTAGATGGCTCTAACTTTCTCAAATGAGCTCGGATTTGGACGTTCTTTATATGAAAATCTATCTACTCAATGCAAGGAATCTAAATATCTTGTCATATTTTAAAAATTTAAAATAGACAAATAGCAAATTATGAGGAATGAAAGACTGACAAGTGGAAGAGATGAATAAATATAATTTATCTATTATTATGCCATGAATTGTGTCAAAGCAGAGCTATGCAAATTTTTTATATGATCTTTATTTAAGGATAGAAATCACTAAATTGATTTTGCGAATGATTTTGTTACTAAAGATATGATTATTTATGTTTGACAATTCTACCCTTTTTATTTTATAGCAATTGGATATTTTTGTATGGTTGAGATGATTTGTCTTGATATACTACCATTCACATTGATAGTAACATAACCATTCCCCATAACTATATCCTTCTTCCCCATCTTGCCGGCTCCCAAAAGGCATGCTCATGTGTACGTACTTTAAAATGTCCCAATCTAATATTTTTCATTTATTCAATATTTTTTGGCAACAAGTGTTTCAACTATTGAATTATTTGAATTTTAATATATTTGAAATGGGTAGGTAAAATTTTTTTTTTAAAAAATCATTTTCTCATATTCATATTCGTGTTTGCTGGATTTTATTTAATTATAATTGTTTGCCAGGTGGTTTTGTGGGGAATCGAACACCCAACGTTTAATTTGGAAGTCATGGACTGACCACTAAGTCAAATCCTCGTTACTACATAGGTATCTATTATTATATTAATTTATAAAATAAAATGAATTATTAAAATAACTTTTCTTTTATGTGGCATAAGTACCCTCCCTATGTATTTTTATTATAAGGAATATTTTATCTTACAAAAATTTTGGTCGTTAAAATTCGTTTTGACCGCTAACAATGTTAATGATTGAATTCGCCATCGAAATTCATTAGCTACCAAGGATTTACAGCAACCAATTCAAATTTAGTAGCAAAACAATTTTAAAAAAAAAATTAAAAACTAATTCTTGTAGTACTGGTACTTAAGCCCATATATATATATACTATTTAATGCTGCCTAGCTAATGGTAATTTTGATTTAATGCCGACAGAGTTACAATTTGAATTTTTATAATTCATCATATAGTATATTGTCGCACGCCTCTAATCATAATACTAATAATTTGGAAACTTTCATTTTTGGTGGAATTTTATTCATCTTTATTTAAAATAAAAAAATTTAAAAAAAAAACTTGGATTAATTAAAGTCAAATTAAATAATTAAAGAATTATAAGGAAATGGAATTATTGATTCCTTATAATCTATGAAATGTAATTTGAGTTAGTGGGGTGGATGAAACTAAGCCCTATATATATATATATATATATATATATATATATATATATATATATATATATATATATACTCATAAGGTTGGATAAATGGAAATGTACATTGTGCAATGGGTACTTAATTAAGAATTAAGCTAAGAGTGGACTGTTTAGAGTTTGGGCAGAGATTCGTTCCTTAGCTTGGTGGTGATGTTGTTTCAAGTCCGTATTTAATATAGAATGCATTGACTGGATGGAGTTTGCAGATTGAGTTCTGGTATACTGTATAGGTTTGGTAGCATTAATTTGCAGATTGAATGGGATGATGTAATGAGTTATTACTACCCATGTCCATGTCCATGTCCATGTCCTCACGGAGAACTACTAAGAAGAAACCCTGCCCCGCCCCGCCCCGCCGCCCGCCGGTTCTACTAAGCCTATATATATACCGGCGGCCCCTCAATTCTCAATCATCAATTCATGAATTCATCAATCCAAAACCCCCTTTTCCACCTTCCAAATTCATCAGGTAAAAAAAATCACCTCTTGCTTATTGATTTTCTTCTTTTTATTTCGCTCTTCTTTTTAAATTTGGGAAGCAGTTTGTAATTGATCTGGTTTTGATTTCTCAGCGTCACTGCGGCTCTGGTGGTGATTTACTGATTTTTAAATTTCTGCACTTTTTGTGATGCTCAGTTTTTTGTGTACTTTGTTGTGATTTGTTTTAAATTTGCCAAAGACTTCATTACTAGTACTAATTAAGGCACAAGTGCGGCAGTGGATATTTTTTTATCATCTATAGGAGGGCAATTAAACATAAATTTTGTGGAATTTGGAAATTTATTGATACAGGAACATTAACAATGTTGGAGAAGATTCTCATCGTACGTGTTTTTTTCTTCCTATATGATAGATGGGTTTAGTTATTAAGGCGTAGGTTATGCATATGTTGGAGACAATGCGATGAAATTTATTAAAAAAAAATAAAAATAAAAATAAAAAATTAACACCAATGGTGACATGAAAATGCTTCTGATGTTCTTCAATTTTAAGATTTCCACACTCACAGGAATCATTCGTCTGCATCATTGCAAATTTGCAACTAATTAGGAATTTGTACATTGAGTTGAAAATTTTTAAAGTGACTATATAAAAGTTGCGCATAGTTTTATTTATTTCTATTGAGAAAATAATCTTTTTCTATGGCGGCGGAAATATCCTGCAATTAACTAGATAAAACTATGCGTGGTCGAGTTGAAAATGATTAGAGTGACCCAATAAAAGTTGCGCTTAATTTTACTTCCCCCGAGAGAATGATCATTTTCTAAGGCGACGCAAAAATGTCATGCATTTATTGCAATTGACTAGAAAATTGTGATAGGCGAGGTGAAAATTACTATTAAAATGGCCTAATAAAAGTTGCGTTTATTTTTAGTTTCCCGAGAGAATAATCATTCTATATGGCGGCGCAAAATTTTTTGGCATTTATTGCAATTAATTAGAAAGTTTTGCATAGTCATGTTGAGAGTTGTTAGATTAACCTAACAAAAGTCGCGCTTAGTTTTAGTGCCGAGAAAACTAACCTTTTCTAAGGCAACGCAAACATGGAGGTGGGGGTGATGAAGGGAGAAGATTAGTTGATTCATAACATTAGAATAATTGATCAAGTTCAAAGATGTTTGTTTTTGTTTTGGAAGAATGCCAAATAGTTTAAATCAATGTTTGTGTGTTGAAAAAATAGTGGTAGCAATGTTAAATTTCAAAAGGTGGCATACTTGATAGGATGACCCAACCACAAGCCCTACAACCTTAAGGTTTTTATACACATAGCAATATGTGAATAGGGTTACCTTAATGGTCCTCTAATTATTACTACTAAGAAAGTAAAGTACTCTAGCATATGGTTGTCTATAGATTTCTACTTATTCACTTGTGAAATGACTTCTATCATCTTCCTAAATTTATCTTCTAATTTTTTTGCTCAACAATGCATTAATCTCTAAACAATGAAGTTTATATATAAAGATTCAAGTGCTTTGATTCATTCTCTACATATCATACCAGCTGGTGCTAGCTAATGTTTTTCTTGAATTGGTGGATTACAGCATGATAAATTGACAGGTCAATTTGATATCATCTTATTGAAGAATTTGCAAACATGCCTAATAAGGAGGAAGAGAGAAAAATTTCCCCAAAGGATATACAAGAGGTATGTTTTATGTCTTTATTTGGTAAGATTGTTTCATAGGTCTTTATTGTTCTCTGTAGACTCTTTTAGGCAACAATTTAAATCTATCAAAATGCTTCTTTATGAGGATGAATATTTTAGGTTTTGCATGCATTTTCGAGCACTTGTTAGTTTACGCTTGTTTCCACTTTCAACCGCTTTCTTTAATGATTCTTGCTAGGTTCAAAAACTTATAGAATGGTGCCTTCTGCACTATATGAGCCAGAGTGAAGTCGTTCGTACGTTAGACCAAGAAGAAAAGATCGATCCAAGTTTAACTGAACTCGGTAATAATTCTGTTTTCTCTTATAACATTTTGAAGCCTCTAAATTGGTGTCCTTATTCCTCTTGGGAAGTGATTATCTTGTCAAAACTCAATCTTTTGCTTCATGTTTATCTTACTTAGCAATTGTAATTTTACATTAAGATTCGAAAAAAAAATTGAAATTTAAACATGATGCAACTACTCAGTATTATGTAGTAGTACCTTATATTCAACTCAAGTATTTTGATGTCAACATTAGATTTGAATTGTGTTGTACATGAATACATCATAAATGATAATATAATATCCAAGATGGAGTCCCAAATTTGATCCAAATTAAATACTAGCTTGTTTTATGACCTTTCTCAACAATAATCATCATATACTATTTACTAAAAAAGAAAGCTAAGGCTACTGATTCATTGTGCGTGCAGTGTGGCAAAATCTTGAAGCAGAAAATAAGGAATTTTTCAGGGGATACCATATAAGGGTGATGTTGAAGGATCAGATCCAACAATTCAATAACTTACTGGAGAAACAGGTTGAGCTAATGCGCAACGTAACTCCCACCGGAGCTGTCTCCATCCCCATTTCAAATGCATCTCACATTCTTTCTAGTAAGATTTCTATCTTATAACTTTATTTGTCAATAAGTAAGCCAAACGTGTGATTTTTTCAATATATTTGTTTTTAGAACTAATGTAAACCAGTACCTCGCTACTAAAAACCATTGCGTTTAGCGACGCCTCAGCCATTGCTAAATGTGCCGCTAAATCCAAACTTTACAGTTAGTGATGTCTTTAGCGATGTTTTTTTTTTTTCGCAGTTTTTTCCTTGGTGAACAAGTTCTGTAGAATGTTGTAATGACTATTTTATTTTTTCCTTTGGTAGTGCCCAATGCAACAATCCAAGTTCCAGAGCCATCAGCGCCGTATTTGAAGACACAAGGCATGTGCCAAGTGATGGATTGGAAACACCCCAATGTTCTTACCTATGGGATACACCCCATGCAATCAAACATGCCTGTCAATAAGCCAGGTCGCAATGGAAATGTTGGTATTTCATCGAACATGGTTTTGGGTCAGAGCTCAAATTCGCGAATAATGCAAGGATTCAATGGGGTGGCTAATAATTCCAAAGGAAAAAATGTCATGGATTCCCCAACCATGTTTCCTACCAATAACAACACTCCTGGATGCGCATGCCTTTCGACTTTTGCCAACGGGGAACCAAGCAAGCAACCATTATTACATGAGCCTATGATGAACCGTTGGATGAACTCATTTGGGTTCTCGGAACAGATGAATCGACCAAACGTTGGTTTACCAACTTCGACGTCTGATTTTCATCAGGGTGGTGGTTAGTCTGTTGTGTTCTCTGATTTACCTTACCTTATAATTATATTTACGATTCACAAATAAAAGAAAATGAAACTAACTGTTGATCACAAAACATTATAAGTTTACTATACAAATCATCATCATGTTATATTTTAGCTCGATATATCTCAGCTACACCTGAGAACTATTCGTGGAAGCCGTTCTTGGGAACGAATGCTGGCTTCTTCGACCCTCGTAACAATGAAAAACAGCCTGGTATTTATTTATTTATTATTTTCAACTTTTAATCTTAAAAAAAAAAAAAAAAAAAGAGGAGAAAAAAAATCTGGATTTATTATGACTATCATTTTACTTCATGAGCAGACAATAATAAGAGGTTGTGCAATAAACCAGAGGGCTTTAACAATAAAGATTTTGGGAGCAGATGAATGATGACACCTTTTGCTGGTATTTCCCTATCCTGTCTCTTTTCTCGATCAACATGACAACATATATTCATTTCCTCTTTTTTTTTTCTATTATATTGCTCCAGTTTGAGATTTACTTTTAGCATCGTTCACAATACAACTTCGGCCCAACGTTTTGTCGCATTTACATAAGAATAAATATAGTCAAGTGAAATCTTGAATTCGTCTAATCACATAATTCTAGTATGTGTTTCGAATGCATAAAAAATATAACAAGTAGTAATATATGTATGTATACATGTGTAATATATTGCTGCGACGGAGTTGTAATACATATATAAATCGGTATTTCTAGTGATCCCAAATTCACAACCTCGCTTGAATTGTAATAAGCTGGCAACACTTAATTCCGCCGCTTTTGTTAATCGAAAAAATGTGACCATAGTGACTAAGGATAATCGTCTTGAAACTTATTATAGAACATACAATTCCTTTACCCATTTTTTTCTTTTTTCCTTTTGTGATTTTGGTTGGTGTGTTGTTGCAGGGAACATATATAGGAGGGATGATAAGGGTCGATTGGGGTGGATGGAGTTTTCCAACTAATTATGGGATACCATTGTCATGTTGCATATTGTCAACTCTATCAATATTATAATGTAGTTTTTTTTTTCTTTTTTAGACTGTATTTAAATTTAAAATAACGGAAAGCAAACGATTGATTGCTCGACTTTTGTCTGGATTTTCTTGTCCTGAGGACTCGGGGTATATCAGGATCGAACTTATATTTTGGGTTACTAAAAATTTTCAGCTTGGTTATTGTTTAGGAAAATATTTCCACCATACTATCTATCAATTAATTAAGTTAGGATGGAAGAACTTAATATCTGCACGTGCCAAATCTGATGTTTTTAGTCATTTTCAGTAATGTTTCTTCTATAGGTTTGATATGTGATAGTTACTTATGTGATGTTTTTAGACATTTTTTTACGTTTACTAAAAATGTTCCATCAGCTTTTTTTAAATACGGTAATTATTTTGTTCCTAAATTACCCAGTGATTGTCCACAAATTTTTTCAATCTAATAATGCAAATTGAATTTCCATGTCTGTGTACAAATAGAATGTTAAATAACAAGGATAAAATTTATCATAAAATGAGTCAAAATATGTCTTGGTCCTGATTATGGATATCCTGATTTGCTATCTTTACATAGTTGATATGCTGTGAGATTAAGTTACATTAATTATGTTTTTTAATTCATTGTTTCCTTTTTTATGTTACATTAATTGGGTCAATATGGGGATATGTTTCCATATTTCTTGCCTGTAATTGTGCGGTATTATTATGCATTCGCACCATAAAATGCACTCCACATTCTTCATATAAATATGTGTGCTGCCAATTTATTTACCTCATGCTTCGTTTACTCTACCAACATGATGCCAGCACTATCACCACATGCTGCCAGTATATTGCATAAACACACTTCACCAGATGCCATATCTGCACACTCTTCATTTTTCCGATATTTGCCAGGCACATGCTGCTCACGCTAACTAAGTGTGTTGCCGCCACTTATATCCCATGCTTTTTGTTTAAATCGCAAGTGTTGTCTGCATGCGATTCGTTACGCATCCTCGTTAATCATGAATTCTCCTGTTTTGAAATGAAAATAAGCATATCACGTCTCCATAATTGCACCACCCCGAAATAAAAATAAGCATATCACGTCTCCATAATTGCACCACCCCGAATTCTGGCAGTTACTAATCACAAATAATTTCTTCCATTAATTTAGAGATTGGGATATCAGGTTTCCATTTCTATTAATGACCTATTGATGGTATATTTTTAATGCTAGCAATGTGTAGCATATTAGACACATAGGTATGTGTCTAATATGCTACACATTATATTTGGCACGGTGACAAATCTACACCGTATCCATGTCCATTCTCTATACATAAAATAAGTGATCCCTCCGTCCAATTTAAAATGTCCAGTTTGATTTCTGTACACAATCTAATGCACTTTTTAAAATCATTAATATCTTAAAATATACAACTAAAAATTATGTAAAATATATATTCTAAAACTATAAGATTAAACGAATCTAACAAGACTGAACTCGACTATTTTTTTTCCAAATATACACTTACAATAATATTGAGTCAAAAGTTGAATAATAAAAACAGTGTCAAAAAGTCAAACAGGACATTTGAGCTGGGAGAAAGGGAGTACTAGTTATTGTCGTGTAATGGTGAGAGGTGTGTTACACACAAACATCACATATCTTGTGATTTTTATTTAATATTACGTATGTTATTGTTTAGTGATTTCTATTTGAGGCGACCTCATGTCCGTCGCAATTTGATGCGGACAATTTCCTTCTCAAACAACACACATTCTTGTTGTGTGTTAAGAGTTCATTTAAGTGAGAATTCGATCAAATTAATTTTATTTTAAAAATATCAATTTAGTTATATAACCTCATTTAGTGGGGTTGGGAGAGAGCGGCCCTCGTGATTCGGATAGTGTTCCAACCCCCTCCGGAGCTTATAGAGATCCCTGATGCTAGATCCTAGAGATCTAGGATATCCTCGCCCATATCCAATTTGACAAATCAAATTTAAGGCTCGTTTTACCGCCTTCTTTTATCGTTTAGGTTTCACCCTCTCTTGTTCATTTATCGTTCGGTCTCTAAGGAAAGACCTCTCTTGCTTCCTCCTTTTTAGCTACTATAAGGCAGCCCTCATTCAATTAGTTGGCTCTTCTCCGATAATCAAGGCTGTTTTTGGGAAATATTAGTGTTTGGAGTTTAGCGTTTAGTTTTTTGAACACTAAGAACTCTTAACAGAGCTATAAATATCAGACAGTTATTTCACTTTAACAGCTAAACTACGAGTATAAAGTCTAACGATAAACTCTAATTAAATGATATATACCCCTCCCAACTTCTTAACTCTATACTCTAATAGAAAACACTAACATCTAAATCTACATCAATTAAAACTAATATCTAAAACTAATGGTAGTGATGTGGGCTTATTTAGGAACATTTCACATTGAGCAATTTTTGTCCATTTACTTTAATTTCCATTTGTCATTTTCATCAATATAACTCAATTTTGAAAGATAGAAAAATATATATTGTTGGCACTAACATTTCATGCAGAATCATTTGGGTGTCATTGCAACGCTCTAACAACGATACGGTTATGGTTTTAAAGATCAAAGCTTCACCAGCACCTGGACTCAAAGACCAAGATGTTCTTAGTTTATAAATAGTCTTTGAGTCAGTCTTTACTTTAAGCAATTTTATCTTCAATATTCTACCGAGAGAGTTCAGTTTTCGTTTTAGAAGATATACTTCAAGAGAGCCAAAAACTTGTTCTTCATGTTTAGATGTTTTGAGAGTTTTTGTTCTTGATAGAATTGTGTTGTAATTCAGTGTATATCATTTAGATCGAGTTGTAAATCAAGGAGAGGGAGTCTTCTTGATATAGCTTAAAGGATTCTTGATTCAGGGTTGTCAACAGGGTGAAGGAACAACAAAGATTGTCTCTGTAATTCTAGTTAGGGAGATTAGAAGTTGAGGGGGAGAGATTCAGCTTCTAGATCGAGTTAACAGGATTGGTCTCGAGTCTTGTGTTTGTTCTTGTTCATAGTTGAGTAATCTTCGCCTGGATTGGAATCCCCCGGATGTAGGACAGGAGGTCCGAACCGGGTCAACAAACAATTGTGTTCTTATATTTCTGCAATTGTGTGTGTTGTCAATACATCTCGTTAACACCCTACTCACAAGGGACTGTCAATTGGTATCAGAGCCAATCTTCAAACGTTTACTGGAGATTCAAGATTCAAGATGAGTAGGGAAATTTCGCATCTTCGTCCACCAATCTTCGATGGAAACAATTTTAGCTACTGGAAATCAAGAATGGAGTGTTATCTCAGAGCTCTTGGAGAAGATGTCTGGGATGCAGTTGAAGAAGCATGGGAACCACCAACAAGGACTGAAATTCCTGCGGTTGTCACGACAACGACGACCACATCTGCTTCAACAGACACTACCTCTACCACTGCTGCCACAACAACGACTGTACCACCTGCGGCACCGATTACACGACTTGCTAGGAAGGCCGAATCAACTGTAGCAGAAAGAGCAGCAAAACAAGGGAATTACGCAGCCATGAACGCGATCAGCGGAGCCATGGAAGAGGCACAGCACAGAATGATCAAGAATTGCAAAAATGCCTATGAGATGTGGAGATTTCTTGAAGTCAGGTTTGAAGGTTCTGCCGATGTTAAACTAACCCGATTACATCGTGTTGAATCCTTATATGACAGGTTGGAGATGACGGATGATGAAAATATTTCAACATATTTTGAAAGATTTCAAAATGTGGTTAATCAATGCATAGAGCTTGGAATGCATTTTGATGAACAAAAATTGGTTCGCAAGATGCTACGTACGGTTTCTCCTAAGTATTCTGGAAAGATCTCAGTTCTTGAAGAGAGTGAGAAGACCAATACCATGACTTTGGAAGAATTGGTTGGCAACTTGCAAAATTATGAAATGAATCATCTGGAATCAAGGAGCAAAGGAAAATCGAAGAGTATTGCTCTAAAGGCTGAAAAGATTGAGAAATCAGATGATGATTTAGATGAAGAGTTATCCTTGATCACTAGAAGGATGGCCAAATTTCTTCAAGAAAAGAGAGCAAGACAGTTACAGAAAGGCAAGCCTCAGAAATCCAGTTCACATGGTGTTTCAACATCTGACAAACAACAATCCAAAGGATCTAAGAAGTTTGAAGGCAAAGGCAGTAATGTCAAGAAACCCAAGGAACCTGAGAAATTTGACAAATTCTCTTCTATTATTTGTTACGAGTGTGGTGGAAAAGGACATCTCAAAAAGGAATGTCCTACTGCCAAAAGGAAAGAAGGAAAAGCTTATCAAGCTACACTCAGTGATGATGAATTCGATGTTGAAGCAACAGAGGAACAACAAAGTGACTCTGAAGATGTTATCGCATTGACTATTCGAGACTGTAGTCCCCAACCAGGTATAACAAATTCAATAGATTATTCTACTGATGAAGATGATTCTATGGATGCAGGTAATATCAGTGAAATATACTCAAAACTGGCCGATGCATATGAAGAGTTAAAGTTCGAGTATGATACAGCCTTCAACGAGAATAAGAAGTTGTTAGCACAACTGACTGACCTCGGAATTTCTTATGATAATCTATCTGCTGAAAAGATCAAATTACAAAAGGAATTAAAGCTAGCAAAGCTCAAAGTTGAGGAACTTCAAGATGAATGCTCCAAACTTTCTGATGCAAAGACATGTTTGGCCACAGAAAATCTACAACTTCAAGCCAAATGCAATGAACTCTCTCAAACGGTAAAAGGTAAAAATAAATTGGATTCAGTTCTTTCTATGTGCAAAAGACCTGGTGATCTTTCAGGTATAGGATACAAGAAGAAAGGTAAAGCAAAGAAATTCAAACCAACCAAGAGAAACTTTGTTAGTGGAGGATATCTTGGTGAACAGTCAAGCAATGCTGCTGCTTATAAAAATGTGCCAATTCAAGTCAATATTGCACCCCAAGACTCAAGGGATTGTATATATTGTGGTCTACCTGGTCATCAAGCAGACACTTGTTTAAGGATTGTTCGAGATCTCTTAAATGGAAGACCTGTTGTCTGGCCGACGTTAGAACTACAAAAGAAGATCCAGATTCGTAAGGCCTGGATACCTAAACATTCTAATCAACAGTCACTTGGTCTTGTTGTTGTATCTTTGCAGGCACATCAAAAGAACACTTTGTGGTATTTTGATTCTGGATGCTCTAGGCATATGACTGGAACCAAAAATATACTACAAAACTTCACAGAACAGGATTGTGGAGAGGTGATGTATGGAGATAGTGCCAAAAGCAAAATCACTGGTTATGGTAAAATTGAAAAGGGAGTTCTTTCTAATCTCTCTAAGGTTTACTTTGTTGATGGTCTAACTACCAATTTGATCTCCATAAGTCAATTATGTGATGAAAATTCCTTAGTGCTATTTGATATGAATACTTGCTATGTCTTTAAAGATTACAAGTGCATCATGTCAGGGAAAAGGTCTACTAACAATTGTTATGTTCTAAAGGAAACAGTAGACAGGGCTTTGATTTTGAAAGAAGATCTTACAAGCCTATGGCACAAGAGAATGGCACACTTGAATTATCAAACTCTCTACAAATTGAGCATTTCTGGAGCTGTCAAAGGGTTGCCAAAACTACAGAACAACTCTCAAATTGTCTGTGAAGGATGTTCTAAAGGAAAACAAACCAAAGCTCAACACAAACGAGTCGATGAAATTACCACAAATCACTGCCTTGAACTCATTCACATGGACTTGATGGGTCCAATGGAAGTTGAAAGCCTTAATGGCAAAAGGTATGTACTTGTGATAGTTGATGATTTTTCTAGATTTACCTTTGTTTGTTTTCTCAGATCAAAAGATGAAGCCTTTGAGTATTTTGAGTTCACAAGCCTGAAGATCATGAATCAAAAACAAGGAAAAATCAAAAGGATTAGAACTGATCATGGGAGAGAGTTTGACAATCAACAGTTTACAGATTTCTGTAAACAACATGGAATTTCTCAAGAGTTCTCTGCCCCAAAGACTCCTCAACAAAATGGGATTGTAGAAAGGAAGAATAGAACCCTACAAGAGATGGCAAGATCTATGCTTCATGGGAGCACACTACCAAAGACTTTTTGGGCAGAAGCTGTCAATACAGCATGTCATATTTCAAACAGAGTTCTTTTGAGGCCAAAGACAAATTTCACTCCTTATCAAATATGGTATGATAAACTTCCTAATGTTAGATATTTTCATACATTTGGTTGTCCTTGTCATGTTTACAGAGACAGGGAACAACTTAAGAAGTTTGATGCCAGATCAGAAAAAGGGTTATTTTTGGGTTATGCTAACAACTCCAGAGCTTACAGAGTTTATCTGACTGATAGTAAGAAAGTTATAGAATCTATGAATGTTCTATTTGAAGATTCTCTAGCTAAAGGATTGTCTGAATATGAAGATGGTCTGCATTATTTTCCTGTATTTGATCCACCATCTGAGGAAACACATGAGCCAACATCTGAAGCTGATGTAGAAACTGGAGTTGAATCAGAATCTTTGGTTGATACTGAGGAAGAGCAACAACCGCTTGACACTGCTGTTGTAGATAAGAGGAAAGGACCAAGAACTTTGAAGCATCATTCTAACACTGATATCATTGGAGAATTGGATGCACTAAGGCAGACCAGAAACAAGAAGGTTGATTTCAAGCAGCTCGCTGGAATGAACTGCTTTATATCCAAGATGGAACCAAAGAATGCATCTGAAGTTTTCAAAGATGAGTATTGGATAGCTGCCATGCAGGATGAGTTACTACAGTTTGAAAGAAACTCTGTATGGGAGTTAGTACCACCCCCTGACAACATCAACATCATTGGTACCAAATGGATCTTCAGAAATAAGAAAGATGAGCATGGAAACATAGTCATAAATAAAGCTAGATTGGTAGCACAAGGCTACACACAGATTGAAGGTTTAGACTATGGAGAAACTTATGCACCAGTGGCCAGAATGGAAGCTGTAAGGATTGGGTTATCTGTTGCTTGTTATCTAGATTTCAAGTTATATCAAATGGACATCAAGACTGCTTTTCTAAATGGGAAAATCAAGGAGGAAATTTATGTAGCTCAACCAGCTGGATTTGAAGATCACAAACATCCAGACTATGTTTATAGAGTGAAGGGAGCCTTATATGGTCTTAAACAAGCACCTCGTGCTTGGTATGAAAGGCTGTCAAAATTCCTGGTTGACCACGGATATACAAGAGGAAATGTGGATAAGACACTTTTCATCAAACACACAGATAAGCATATCATTGTAGTTCAAGTCTATGTTGATGATATCATTTTTGGATCTACTTCAGAAGAACTTAGAGATGGATTTATACATGATATGAAGACTGAATTTGAGATGAGCATGCTTGGAGAATTGCATTACTTCCTTGGATTACAGATTAAACAAGAAAAAGATGGAATCTTCTTATCTCAGGAGAAGTATGCAACCAATATGCTAAAGAAGTTCAACTTAGAAGAGAGCAAAGTAGCAAGAACACCACAGGGTATTCATGAGAAGCTTTCTAAAGCAGATTCTAGTTGTGATGTTGATCAAAAGCTTTACAGGAGCATGATTGGTAGTCTTCTCTACCTAACAGCAACCAGACCAGATATCTCATACAGCACTGGAGTATGTGCCAGATTTCAAGCTCAACCCAAGGAGACACATCTTAAAGCAGCTAAGAGAATTATGAGATATATCAAGGGAACCATTGGACTTGGGATTTGGTATTCTAAAAGATCATCATTAGATCTTATAGGATATACAGATTCAGACTGGGCTGGCAGTTGTGATGACAGACGTTCGACAACAGGAGGTTGTTTCTATCTTGGCAACAATTTGGTTAGTTGGTACTCAAGGAAACAGAACATAGTTGCTCTATCCACAGCTGAAGCAGAATATATAGCAGCTACATGTTGTTGTTCTCAACTTATGTGGATGAAGCAAACTTTGGCAGATTATGGAGTGCATCAAGAGAAATTTGTAGTATTGTGTGACAACACAAGTGCTATAAACATCTCTAAGAATCCTGTACTTCACAATAGGAGCAAACATATTGATATCAGGTATCATTTCATTAGAGATTTGGTTGAAGAAAATATTTGTGATATTCAACATGTAGGGTCGTCAGAGCAACGCGCTGACATCCTAACCAAAGCCATGGAGGGAGATAAGTTTGATAGGCTTAGAACTATTCTGGGCCTAAGTTTCTATACAAACTAAATATAGTTATATTTTGGGCCATTTTGTTTTTCTTTGTATACTAACCCTTCAGGCCCAAGCACATTAGAGAGGGAAAATCGGATAAAGACAAAAGAAAATTTTGATTTGGGAGGATCTCTGATTTGATGTCTGCAGAGTGTCATCATAACACTGTGACTACTGTAACCGTCCCTTCACCTCTGCAGCTCACGTCGCTCGAAACTGCCATCATTACTTCGCCGTTTCTCCGATTGAAGCGATCGTGGTTAAACGTTTCGACTCTTCTTTCCTCTCTTTAAATACCTTGTTTATTTCTATTACTGCACTACTTTCTTCTCTGTGTTTTTATTTTGAGTGTTGCAGTTTTCTTTCTTCTCCTTTAAATGGCATCTTCTTCCAACCCCAAATCTCCTTCTGAAACTGCTACTGATTCGTCCATACCACCAAATACTGAGTCACCTATTGATCCAGTTCAAATAGTCACATCTGTTCTTCAAGCGCTGAGTGAATCAATCCCTTCAACATCTCAAGCTGGAGCGTCGTCTGCAGAAAAAGTTGACAACAATGGCGATGATGAACCTGCCGATGAGAATGTCACTGACGTTTTACCTCTTGAGTCCTTACCCCCTGCTGAAGGTCTTCCTGCACCGCCTGTACCTGCCCTTCCAGCACCGCAGAAAGAAACTTTTTCTGTTGATTGGGATGATGGAACAACCATTGAATATCCTCAAGACGATGAGGACAATCTGTTCAACTCAAACGCTGCTGATGATGTTGTCACTGGAGATGACGAACAACCGAGGGACGACGAACCTGATCGAGAGGTTACTCCGGAACATCGTCCAGTTGCCCGTACCCCTGTGACTCGTTCGCGCAAAAGGAAAGATAAACAACCTGCTGTCGAGACAACACAGAAACGACCAAAGAAAGTTGGCCCCATGACTGTTAGTGATGCCCTTAACTGCAGGTTTTACGACAAGGAAGCACAGAAATTTACCAAAGATCTCAACAACCGTGATTTCATACCAGAGGAGCAGTTTACTCATCCAATCTACAAGGAACTTGGATTTTTGAAGTTTTTGGAAGACACAAAACTCATCTACTGGGCTACTAAACTAGAGGACTACTCTCCTGCCTTAGTTCGCGAGTTCTACGCCAACCTACATCCTGATGTCTTGGATGGTGAATCCCCATTCGGAGGGAAGATCTACATACGAGGCAAGATTTTGGAGATTTTTCCTCAAGTTATCAATGCGTTGTTAAAGGTGCAGCTGAACAGCAACCTGGATGATGTTACGAGCTACATGCCAAACTCAAATGCCGAAGTGGCTTATGAGATTTCAAACACCAAAAGTGTTGCTTTTGGTAGGGGACAGCTTCGTGTTCAGCAGCTCACTCTCAAATACAACTGTCTCTTCCGTCTGTGTAGTTCGAACATCCTTCCAACAACCAACGCCAGTCAAGTGTCTTCTCATATGGGTAAACTCATGTTTTGCATTGAAAAGTATTTAAATATGACAAACTTTGGTCTCTCTGTTCTTTCCAAGATGCTAGGTTATACCCGCGGATCCATTGGCAAGAATGATCTTCTTCCTTATCCTGCTTTGATTACCCGTTTTCTGAAAAAGAATGGGATCAAATTTCCTAAGGAAGAACGCATTCCAATCAAGCAGAACACTCCCTCTACTGACCTACGAAATATGCATAATGACATCCTCCTTGGCCCTGCTCTGTCCGGCACTGCGTTGGTAAATCACCTGAAGACTATCATTCTTTGACAGAATGAGGAGGTTTCTACTGTCATCAATGCTGGTCTCCGCATCCGGAAGCAAAACAACAACATGTTGAAGCTTCTACCTGGCTCATTTGATCCTCCACTCACTGGAGAGGAGGATGATGAGGAGGCCTGATTCATCAAGGGGGAGATGATGAGTATGGTCTCAATATGACTGACTGACTGTGGTTTTTGGGTGATGATGACAACACTTTGAGGGGGGTACACTCTAAACTGAATTTGATTGTTGATTTGGGTCTGTAACTAATATGCTACTTCTGATGGTTACTGTTTTTGATACTCTTGGATGCTGATGCTTGTTTACTTTTGCTGATGATTGTGGTTTATTTTGCTGATGGACTAGATTTGCATGAACTTATTTGATCGATCTTTCTATTTTGTGACTTTGTCTTGCTGGTGTTACTCTTATCTGTTAATTACATTTATTGTACTTGATCTTTTAACCATTGTTGTTAGGTTGGTATTCTGAATTGCTATTCATCATACTGGTTTGAGACCTGTTTGTGATGAATCAACCTCTTCATGAAATGAGGGGGAGATTGTTGGCACTAACATTTCATGCAGAATCATTTGGGTGTCATTGCAACGCTCTAACAACGATATGGTTATGGTTTTAAAGATCAAAGCTTCACCAGCACCTGGACTCAAAGACCAAGATGTTCTTAGTTTATAAATAGTCTTTGAGTCAGTCTTTACTTTAAGCAATTTTATCTTCAATATTCTACCGAGAGAGTTTAGTTTTCGTTTTAGAAGATATACTTCAAGAGAGCCAAAAACTTGTTCTTCATGTTTAGATGTTTTGAGAGTTTTTGTTCTTGATAGAATTGTGTTGTAATTCAGTGTATATCATTTAGATCGAGTTGTAAATCAAGGAGAGGGAGTCTTCTTGATATAGCTTAAAGGATTCTTGATTCAGGGTTGTCAACAGGGTGAAGGAACAACAAAGATTGTCTCTGTAATTCTAGTTAGGGAGATTAGAAGTTGAGGGGGAGAGATTCAGCTTCTAGATCGAGTTAACAGGATTGGTCTCGAGTCTTGTGTTTGTTCTTGTTCATAGTTGAGTAATCTTCGCCTGGATTGGAATCCCCCGGATGTAGGACAGGAGGTCCGAACCGGGTCAACAAACAATTGTGTTCTTATATTTCTGCAATTGTGTGTGTTGTCAATACATCTCGTTAACACCCTACTCACAAGGGACTGTCATATATAAATATATATATATATAATATATACTCCATCTTGTTAATCTTGCCCCATTTCTATTGATTACAAGTATTTAAGGCGAGATAAATTAGTACTTTAAGTGATAAAATCCCAATTATTTAAATGTGTAATTAGTTACACAAATTTAATTCTAATTTTTAACTAATAATATTCAATTAATTTATTTCTTAATCTAATCTAATACTTAAAAATAAAGCATTCCACTATTTCAACATACTGTTTGTTGGTTCAGTGGTGATTGACACTAGGACGAATTATTGTTCGATCCCCCGAAACAACCATTTGGAAGGGTGAATATTAACAACAGTAAACATTTCTTCATGTGAAGGGCTTTGAATATAGGTCATCTTGGATGGGCCAGATTTAATTGGTGTTGTGTTGAGGAAGGGTGATGGGGCAGTGGCCAATTATGGATGGCTGAGTTAGCATTTTCTAAGGACAAGCAATAACAGCCATGCTACCTACTTTCTTTTTTGGCCTAATGTTGATCTTTGGCAAGGAAAGCCGTGTTTTTTTGTTTTTTTTTTAATTCTAGTTCTTGATAAGCTTTGTTCAACATTTCTTGCGAAAAAGAAACCTTAGGCCTTTTTCGCGAATGTAATTCATGATTTGGTCCTTGATGCAATTGGAACTAGATTCCCCATTTTTTTGGTTTTTGTTCTCTCTTTATTATTTTCTTAGCATGTGTTTGTTATCATAGTTAATACAAAAACACAGTGAGAGATGAATTAATCGATTGTTATACTAAAATATATGAAATGATAGGATTTGTTTTAGGTTTGATGAGTTATAAACTCATCTTAGTGTTTTTTTCTTTTGTTAGAATAGGGATTGTTGCTAACTATCTTTTTGATAGATGTTTAATATGATTGTTTATTGCGTAGGTATGCAAGTCCGAATTGTGGTTAAAGCTTGGTAACCACTTATGGAGAAGTTGATTAACCACCTTATGGAAGTTGATTATAGTTTCCTGGAGGCTTGGCAGACTTCGTCATTCCAAAGAATCCATATATGTGTTCCTGTCAATCATTACATAGTACAGTGCATATTGAGACATTTTGGCAGATACTTTTGAGGTGTATTGAGAGTTCTATCGTTGTGATTAGAGAGATGCTTTGAGAGAATTTATCATTTGAGAGTGTTTTGTATATGTTCTTGATTTGAAAGTTAATTCTAGATGGAGTTTTGAGTTCACTGTTTTTGAGAGATTGAAAGATTGTACTGTCAATAGCAAATACTGCTCATTAATGATGAAGATTGAAGAAGCTTGATGAATCCCGATCACCCAAAAGAATGAGGATGGCATCCGGTTTCTTTGTCCTAATCATTATAGGTATTGAAAATTTTTCTTGATAGAATTTAAGGTGATAAATAGACTTGTTTTTTGGATTTTCATTCACTGGTATGTCGATCCATCTTGCTACACCTTGAAAGGATTTTTCCTACTTGATTAGATTGAGGAATCAACTAAAGTTTCTCTGGATTAGGAAAGGTGATGGTCGAGAACGTGGTTTTAGTACTTTGCGAGGCGGATGTAAATCTAGTTTATCGTATTTCTAGTTAGTCTATCGCCTAGATTGGTAACCCCGGACATAGGACTGATTCAAAACTGAGTTAACAAATCTCTGTTTTTTTCTAATTTGCAGCCACAAATCCTCATAGTTCACCAGACGCATAAACTACTACCAAACTACAAATCTACGATCACATTTCTTTGTCAGATGGATGTCGTTTTGCTTGCTGCCAATTACTTTCTGTATGTTAGTATCTCGAACTAGGTAAATTCATCATATTTAAATAAGACACTAACAAATTTATCACGTCGGTTTTATTTTGCTTCGACTGTCAAGAATCTAAACAAATCTGGCTTTCAAGAATATAGTTAAGCTGGCTCATGAATCAGAATAAAAATTAAAAAAAAACAAACAAAAAGCCTAATATACTCCGAGATCTCATTTACGCGGTGGTGGATTAAGATGAATATGTTAATTAATAGCCTTAATAACCTGTTTACTTTGTATTGTGGTGCAGCAAATGCAATCCATATCAGCCTGGTGAATGGTGATCAATACAATGCTTAGCTCAATACGAGTTACACTAGAGGCAAAGAATTCAACCCACATTTGAGTTAAATGCTGGCTCCAAATGCCACTAAATTCTGGATCATTGTACACAAGCATTTCACACAAGACAACACAACTCACCTTTTTGTTATGCCCAATCTTGTACAGATGAATAAAATCTACAGCAAAACGGAAACTGATCATATCTAGAATCGTGGAGTGTCCTCCCGTAGTCCAGTTACCTGCAAGCATTTTTGTTTATTTGTAAATAGTCATCAACTTGTCAAATTTAAGTTCCACCATGGTAAGAAAGAAAAGATATAATTTTGGTGTAGCTTATATAACATGAATGAAACTGGCTTGCTAATAGAGTTCTCGGTTAGAGAAAAGTGTTCAGGGGAATAATCTGAAGCTTATTATAAGATGCTAAGTAAACACTTGTATGACTGATGTTAACGTGCCATTATACCTAATGTTTTGCAAGCAAAAGATTACTGAATTAAATCATTCCCTTTACCTTTTCTTTAGCCTTCTGCTTCTCCTTGTGGAGGTTTCAAATTCAGCATCTTGAGACTTTTGGCTGCTTTTTTCAATCTTAGCTGCAACAGTTTATTTTATTAGCTGAAAATTGAACATCACACAAAAATATTGGATTGGCTGCAATTGCAATCAGCAATAACCTTTTTGAGACACGAGAGCAGATTGAACTTCATCTTCCATTTCCTTTTCTTCCGTCACCTCACTAGTGGCATCTGAGTATATTCTGCATTCAGTTGTTTTCCTTCTTGAATGTGAAATTTGGCTACCAACGATTGACTTGTCAGTATCCTCATCATCTGTTGCAATGCAAATGTGTGATCAGAAATCAGAAGCAATGGAACAGTTGATAAAGATTTACAACCGCTAAAATTCAGGGGAAAAAAAAAAAAAAAAAAAAAAAAAAAAAAAAAAAGAGGAAAATGGAAGACTTGTTCTCACCATGGGCTGCAAACGTTGAGCTAAAGTAAAAATTTCAATCATAATTCATAAGTCATAATAATCATAACCATCAAAAAATTAACAAGTCTGCTTCAGGCATGATTATAAATAACTGCACATACCATCAGTTATATCAGATTCATCACCATCATTGTTCATTTTCTTGGCCACAAGGCTTTCAAACTTGCTGACTTTTTGCTGATGTGCTTGAGCATTCTTCTCTGTAATTACCTGTTCCTTCTTTTCATTATGCACGGCATTGATCTTCTCCTCAAACTCTTCAATTATTGATTTTAATTCTGGTTTAGCAAATTTTTTCCCCTGAGAAAGTATGGAGATTAAGCATATGAGAAATATTAATTTTTTTTCTTTCTTTTTTGAAGTAATAACAGTCAGTTACAGAATAAAGCCACATACACAGGAGATACCTTGTTAAGTATATTCCTAAAATGGTCCATGACAATATCCTCAGATAAAACATGTTCGTATGTTTTAAATGACTCCATAAGCCGCCTCATGCTCTTCTCAGTAAAAGGTAATAGGGAGAGGCAGTAAGATACATAATCCCAAAGTCTGATATCTGCACCAAAGTGTATAATAGACAAAATGATATGATACTGTCTCAATCGTTGTCAAATTGTTAAAACCAACCTACAAATTTCTCTTGGTATGCCATTATTCAACTATACTAGCCACAATAAGAGCCCACTGAAAGATGTGTAGCCAACATGGAATTTATACCATAAAAATCAAAATGCAAAGCTTATTTCTAAAGAAGCATGCATGTTATATTTTACACTTTAAAAAGAAGAAAATCAAGAAATCTATATGCAACCAATGAACTCAAGAGCTAGATGTAATTGGACTCAGAAATTGATCATTTTAGGGATCAAAGATAAACATCATCATTTGTATCTTGAAGATGATAAAGTCAGTTGATTATTCCATTACAGTATTATTACAAAATTTTGGAATTCATACCTGAGACACCAGTAAGCCTATTGCATAGCTTTTCAACCAGAGATTCTACTTGTTTATCCTATAAATGTTCATCAGCTCAGAGAATTTATAAATAGCAAATTGCATAGTGAAAGATTGCTTAAGCATACAATACCTTTTTTATGAAACCAATTAAAAACTGCATAATGTTATAGAAAGACTCTCTCTTCAGGTCCTGGCAGGACAATTTTCCAAGGATATCTGGAAGTAGATTATATATAGGATTGTTTCCTACAATGAATTCAAGCACTTCAATTATTTTACAATTCTTGCATATGGGTGAAAGAGAAAAGCTAGCCTGCATGGGAAAGATATCATTTTTCCAACAGGTTCACCTTTCTTTGATAGCTCATGAAAGAACAATTTGGCTAAATTTGAAATCCGCTCCTCTTCATCTTCTAATATCATAGCCATTTCATTTATATAGCCTTTGACCTAAAAAACTTGTGTTAAAAGAACAAAACATAAAGAGAATCATTTAGAGAAAAAGAAAGGCAGATAAGTCAGTCTCTCAAACCTTCATCATGTCATTTAATATAAGGTGAGAAAGAACCAACACAGCATTCTTCCTGACAGATACTGACTGATCTCGAAGGCGTGCATACATGTTTTCTGTCCATGGTTCTAGCAGATTTGGAAAGCGAACTGCAAGATCTCCAAGAGCTATAGTGCAATTTGAACGAACAGTTTCTGATGGTGCATTCTCCACAACAGTGAAAAGTAATTGGAGATTCGATTCACTTTAAAAAAAAAAAAGAAAAAAAAGAAAGAAAAAAAAAAGAAAAAGAAAGAAAAAAAAAAGAGAGAGATGTTGAAAAGGTTGTAATGCTGTTTTCAAGCAAGCCATCTTATAAAAAATCTTTATAGAGATTTGGTAATTTACCAGAATTCAGCATCAATTATCATTAAACGGCATAAAGCGAGCATTCCAGACGCCTGCAGTCCAGGATGCTAAAACAGCACAATAATTCTTTTCAGGTTACCAGATAATTCAATAAGAATATATAAAAGCACTAAGAGGCGGCTAATAATACCAGCAGAACCTGAATGAATGTTTTCCTTAATATAAATATTAGTAGCTATTTGCTGATGATCATTATTGCTAAGTCTTGAAAAGCAAAAGCAAAAGTTGAGCTGAACCTAAGTTACAGAATCATAATCACATATCCCTGAGACACCATCCATACTAGGGAAATACTCCATGGACGAATCTAAATGGAGTGAGAATCATATTCAAACATATTACTCGCTTTTCCAAGATACTACTAAGAAATTAGCTAATCTAAGGTACGTAGTAGGTAAAAAGTTTTGAATAATCACCTTTTGCATTAAACTGAAGTTTCTACACAATTTGGACAATAATGGTGCACAATGTCCAATCAAGTTCTTTCCTGCACAACCACCAAAAACAATTTCCTTCTCTGCTCTTTCCGCTAGGCTATCAAGCATTGCATCTTCAGAGGCTGCAAGCCCCAACTCTGAATTAATCCCATTATCCTGAAAATTCCAAAGAGGAATATGAAACAGAATGTTCAAACAAATATGACTGTCATTGTACTTTCTCAACTTAGATTATGATTGCCATCATAAAGCAGTATGAACAGAAAGTGCCACCTTCTGAATATTTTCTGCATTTACATCAGCATTGTTCTCCTCAGCCATCATCTTTTCTTTCTTGGCTTTCGCTTTCTGAATCCTGTGAATACTAGATTCAATATACACTAACTGGTTCATGGCAACATGGCTAACAACAAATAGATATCTACTGAGCTTTGCAGCTTGAACAGTAGTGAGGACATGGGGTCCGACACCATCAGTGTCAGTTTGCATTTCTGTTCCTTCACTTGATTCAAATACAGACTTGAGAGATATTTTCACCAGATCTGCTGCAATTGTTTCAGGAGTAGGGTGAATGGCATAAATGGTGGTTATTGCTGCATCTGCAGCAGCATACCATATACTTTCTGGGATGGAAAACCCCGAAATTAAACCTTGCAAGATGGAAAATACACGATTTCCATTAGTTGATAGCAACTTCTTCTTGTCTTCCACAGACAACCTTTGAAGTGCTAAGCATGATGTGCTCGCAAGCAATGGTTCCACCTTTGCCCACTGGCCAAATCCAATATCTATGATGTCTTGTAGGTGAGAGCTGAGAACAGTGGGTGAAGATTTTGCTGCCATGCACAGCACAGATAAAGCACCACGGCTTTGTTGAGCAGTTGTTCCACCAATATTGAAACAAAAGAAATCCCATAGTGCAGATAACTGGATAAGAAATAAGACCAGGCAATTAATATGAAAGTGTAAGAAATGTGTTGTCAAGAGAATGCAGTGTAGCATAATTATTTGAATAATAATGATATAAATATTCAAAGCAGGTGAGCTCACAACCTCAGACAGAATCCAAGACTAGATCTTGAAAATTGAAGTCAGACAATTGCAGTTCAAAAACATTCATGCTTGTACAATAAATGGTACTATAAGCACTCCTTGGGGCATTGAGATAATGAGATGGAACAGGTTTCAACTCTCAATAGGGAAATATTTTACAATTTTGTTCATTTTAGCGAGAACTGGAAAGCTTCATGGTCCTTCGTTTGCAACCTAAAAGTTACCGTCATTTCTCAAATGATAGCCATGACATTTTTTAATTTAAACATGAAATAGTAAGGCCTTTGAATCCCCATAAAGTGCTTTAGAGTTCCGTCCAAGCCAAGTGTAATTACAATGGTGTACAGAGAAAATAAACTATAATATAACTAAACCAGATTCAAAAGCTAATCTGAATAATAAAAAAGGAATAAATTATGTGCAAATTGCCCATAGGCATTGTATTATATGAAAATTTTGACCATAGATCCTACTACCTCCGTATTTTTTTGTTGTTTACATTTGAATAGGTAGTACTATTCACATATACACTTCCACTTAAAGTTTTATCATAGTTATACAAGTTAAAATATAGCCAAGTGAAATCTTGTTAGATTCGTCTCGTCGTGTAGAACTTTTAGAATTTTTACTTGTACCGAACTTGAGTTATTAATGGTTAAAAATGTGCATTGGTTTGCGTGAAAAGTCGGAATGTAATAAACATTTCAATACGGAGGAAGTACAATTTAGTCTGCTAAATTCAGCAAAATAAAAAAAAAAAAAAAATAGACTGCTAAACACCAGAAGAACAAGCTCAAATAAGTACAAGCCTGCACATGCTCTTGAATACCAACATGGAAGTAAACAGCAAGTTCATATATATCCAAGTCATAAAAGTATCTTACCATGCTAGTTGTTATCTCTCCTTTGGATACCAAGGCTCCAAGAATACATTCCAGAGATGCTAAATCTCCAATATTTGAATCCATAGCGAGATTCAAAAGATTTTTAGCAGTATCGACTGGGTTCTTCCGAATATATATAGTGATGAAAGCATTCTCAACGGCCTCGTAAATTGCTTTTTCTTGAGAAAATACCTGTCAGATCCAAGAAACCTAGCTGTTATATTGTCAATCAAGAAATTAATAATAGGACCAGCATATGAAGGTACCAAGCTCGTTTGGCAAGGAGGATAAATATATCCAAATAAGCAAGACATAGTGTAATCATTTTGAACAGTACCAAAGGAAGCATCTTTCGGAGACAGGCTTCTGATCCATCAATTTGAAATTGTCTACACCTCATGAGTAAAAGAATAGTATGCTCCACATCAGAAGAAGATGATGAAGCCATTAATTGAACAAGTGTAGGCATCATAGCAGACATACATTTTGAGAATCTCAGGCCAGATTCTAAAGAAGCAACCAAGGCCCGGGTTTGCTCAACATTCCCAACATCTGGCACAGAACTGTCTACCTGCAGTGTCTCATCGACCACATGAGGTAAACAGCTATCAGTCATACTGTCCTGATCCTTAGATTCCCCTTCTAAACCTTCATCTTCAACCCCACTGTCACCACAAGATACTTGATTATCTGATGGGATTCCATCAGACTTTTCAGGGTTAGTTTTCGGTCCAAGCTCGTCTAACTTCTTCTTGTACTGTTCCAGTGTTGCCTCAAAAGAAGCTTCACGAAGTTGTGGCCCAAAGGGATTATGTTGCAGCATCATGATAAGTAAATTTAGTGCCGATTTTCTAACTATTGCACTCTTATCCTCTAACCTCCCAGAAGCCACTGCTGCAACCTCATTCCACAAACCAATAGAGATAGAATGCTCCTCGCATAATTCTGCCCAGACCTGAAGAACCCGACTCCTGGTATAAGCAGAAACATCACGGCATCGTTCCAATAAGATTTCAAGCATGGCTTGTTTTGTCCGAAGGCGAATAGATTTGGAACTAACTTCACCTTCAACATCATTAAAGGCTTTAGCAATTAACTTACCCAACACCCCAACAAGTGCATTCCTTATCTTGTAAGATTCTCCACCAAAGTGCGGAACCAGTAAACCAACGTTGGTTGAAAGCAACTTAGGCAATTGATCAGCCAGGTCAACTAGAAAACGCCCAATATTTTCAGCTCCTGCAGTATCTTTAATATAGTCTTTTGGGTTTGTCCTTCCAATCTCCCTAATAAGGGACATAGCCAGGCTTCCATCAGCATATCTTTTTTCAGCTCCAGCAACAGCATCAGCCAAGTGTGTGACAACAAAATCATACTTGTGGATCAGGTGCAAAATGGAAGCACATGATTGTGCAATGTAGTGATACTTGGTAGAACAAGTCCCAATTACACGGCATAAGGCATCTTTTGTGTCAGAATCCTTTAGCAATAGCGCATTCTCAAACATCAAGAACACATTTCTGCAACAAGCCATGGTCCAAATCAAATATCAGGATCACCACTAATGAATTCCCAAACCAAGCAAAAAATCTTTCAAACTTACTTCGTAATGAAGGATAAGTAATTTTCATCTGGTTCAGATGAACCAAAAAGCAAAGAGAGGTTGATTTCTAATGAATTGGCAATTAAATTCATTATCCTGCCCCTTTGAGCCTCCCAATTCCATGAACTAGCAGGATGTTTCTTCCTACTAGAAGCTGCCACCTGGGCCATAGAAAGTAACAGTGCTCGCATGTAAATCAAGAAGTCACAATGACATTAATTTCAAAACACAAGAAGATAGTCTCCTTTTAATTTCAGGAAAAGTAGTGAAGTCGAGAATTTGAATATACAGAGTTTAAATCACAATATACACAGTGCATTAAACGTCATCCATTGGCTGTGAATTTACCCCCAATTTACCTAATCAAAGAGTGAACGCACACACCATGGCTTTGTCTCTTTGTACCTACTTAATTTATTGCTGTTAACTTTGAAGTGTAAATGTGTAATGGCTTGTGCATAAATATACCGACAGAGAAAACAAATCCAAGAAATAGCAAAAAAAATATTACTCTAATTCCATTGTTATGTGAGCTGGAGCTGGACTCCTCAATGAGCACAATATGCACAAGGAAAAATGTGTAGATTTTAAAGGCATTGCGATATGATGCCACTCTGTCAGCAGCCACTTGCTCGCGCTCCTGCTCATCACTCTCATCACTCCCCTCCTCCCGTGGAAAAGACGCACGAGAACGAGAAAGCGAGTCAACATTCGGCAGCAAAACACCCAAATTGTACCTCAAAGACTCAACCAGATTCAACTTGCAGCCGTGGCTGAGGCCAGCGAAACCCTTCACCAGAGAATACACGCGATCAAAGATTTCCTGCTCTTCCACGCAAAGTACCTCCTTTTCCGACAGATCAAACGAAATAGCTGGTCGAAAAAGACAGAAAATGACCCATTATCGGGAATTGAAAAGGATGGCAGCCGGAGGGTTTTTGAAAAAGTACCTTTGACAAATTCTTCAAGCTGAGGTTGGCGGAGGGAGGCGATGGATATAGCATTCTGAACGGTGAGGCATCCGTAGGTCGAGTCACTATCATCTTCAAGGGAAGTGAGAGTTTGAGGGAAGATGAAAGGAGGAGCCATTAACGGATACAGAAGGAAGAGAGAGAAGTCCGAATTTTGAGAGAGAGAGAGAATTTGAAATGTACCGTAAATTACCAAAAATGTAAAAGAGCGGGAAAGAGACTTCTTCAAATGGGTTGGGCTAAAATTTATACGAAGAGCCCAAATATAGTAGTATTCACCTTGGCCGATTGGGCCATTTATTGTCTTAAAGAACTTAGAGAAAGCCCCCACCCCCAGAATATACTTCCTCCAATGCATATTTTTAACAATTAATTACTCAACTTGTGTAAACATAAAAATTATAAAAATTTGATATTCTAAAACTATAAGACTGGACAATTCTAACAAGATCACACTTGACTAATTTTTCGTTCATAACTATTGTTTAAATGTGAATCAAAGTTGAATAATGAATAGTATCAAAAATCAAATGTTTCATACTTATAGAAACAGAGGTAGTTCTACTTTATCTCCTTATGATTTCACGTAATATTTTTAATATTTAATATCTTAAATTGTACAAAAATAAAAATTACTATAAAATTTTGATATCTAAATCTATGCAATTAGATGAATACAATAAGATCTCACTTTGTTATATTTTATCTTATATAATTGTATTAAAAAGTTGAATCAAGGTTATTTAATGAATAGTACAGTATTATAATTTTTAGCCATGACAGGGCATGTGGGCTTAAATGTAGGCTATTTTGACCAATCCAAGAGTAAACTGGGTTGTGTTTGCAACACTTGAGGAAACGTGTGCAGAAATTGAAAGCGTGTTTTGCAATAACTGCATTCTTCATCCACGATCGCGAAGTGGGGAACACTTGTTTCGAAGCACTAAATTGCGAAACCCACTGAAGCCTAAATTGTGAATAGAAGGGATCGACGATTGCGAAGCCCCGGTGAACCGTATAATGCACTACACGCATGTCAAATTTGAACACTAGTATGCGAAGCTCCGGTTAATATTGCTTTCGTTTTCCGGCACGATAATTTGGGATGGGGATACAGCGAGCGGAGGAGAACAGGGATTGGCCGCCACCACCATTTTGTGAGTAGATTTTGAATGCTATTTGTCACTGTGTGTAAGGCCTTAAATACCTGTTGTGTAGAGTGCATCAAAATGTGTGGTCCCGAACTCGATTATCATTTTCATTCGCACATGGAGAAGGAATCTGCCGACTAGGGTTTCGAAAGAACTTTTACTATTTTTTTTACTAAATTTTAAAGTGTTTGTGCTCCATAATTGAGAAGCATTATTGTAGGTAGGGTTGAAAGTAAGTTTTTTATTCAAATGTTGCCGACAGCGGTGCCCACAATCTGTCGGCACCACTGTGGTTGTTTGGTGTAGTTGTAAGTACATTAATTGCATATTTGTATACTTACATATGGTTTATATTTGTATTATGGCCGTAACTTTTTGTTGTATTTCGATTTAATTTGAAATTTAATAGGTGGAACTTGTACTGGACAGATCATGTATGCACATTGTTGACATTGGTAGTACATCTGTGGGGAAGAGTGTATTTATGAGCCTACAGCAGAATACGTTGAAGGGAAAGAGGTCATCCTTGACCATGTCAACTTAATATTATTGGATTTGAGTTTATGTCTTGGTTGTTGAGAGATGAGATAAGTGGAGATGATATCGATTATTTCCTGAAAGATGATAACACATTTAAGGAGGTCGAGGACGAAGAACAACTGAAGAAGGCAGCTGCCAAGTGTATACAATCACAGATACTTGACATATTTGTGGTTGGGTTGGCGAGTTGATGTGATTCTGGGACTGAAAGTGAGAGCAGCAATAGCCAAGAAGATGAGGGTGGAAGTGGTGATGATGGTGGATCCGAGGATAAACTTGATGGAGAAAGGGCAGAAAACGAGGATGCGGAGGATGCTGATTTTGGGACTTTGGAGAATGATGGTACTGAGGAAGTGAAGGGGTTGCAATGGAGGATGTGGAAGCTGTTGATAGGGCACATTTGGGTGTTAGTGATGAGTATGTGGAGGATGGTGAGGAGGCAGATTTAGGTGTTAGTGATGAGATGCCATTGAAGATGTGGTGGCTGGTGAGAGGGCAAAATTAGATGTTGGTGATGCAAGTTTCGTAGATAGTTATTACAAGTACGATGAAGAGAATGAAGGGCTAGAACCCGGCGACCAGATTGAATACTGGGGGAATACAGGACCTGGTGGTGGCAGCAACATTGAAGACTTAAGTGATGGAGATAAATCTGATGATGACTTATTGACGGTTGGTGCAAATTTAAATGAGGATCATATATCGGATGGAGGGGTACTTTGGGGAAGAGACCACCAGTTTTCAACACAGGACAAACATTCACTCCTACGATTGCTCTTGAGATGATATTCGGAACATAGGCTGAATTCAATGAGGTTGTCCAGTCCCTTGCTGTTATGGAGAAGAGAAAGGTAAAGTTCACTCGGTCAGCGCCAACTAGAGTATATGCCGAGTGTATGGCCAAGGATTGCAAGTGGAAAATATGTGCTCATAAGGTGAGGGATGAGTCAAGTCTTCAGGTGACAAGATTTGTTTCAGATCACACATGCACAGAAACACATGAGGTACCGGCTCTTAATAGTCGATGGATAAGTGAGAAGTTCATCCATAAATTCATATCCGATCCGAAGAGGTCTGCCGAGGGGTTTGGCTGGAGTTGATAAAGGAGTTGAAGGTGAATGTGAGTAGACATCAAGCCATTAATGCAAACAGAAGAGCACTACAGGCGCTAAACGGGTCTTCGGAGTACCAGTTTTCTAGGTTATGGGACTACGTCCAGGTACTTAGAAGTAGGAATCCTGGTAGCACTGGATTACTGCGAACAATTGATGATGGGGGGTGGGGGGAGACACGATTCGACAGGTTCTATGTATGCTTGGCGGCTTTAAAAGAGGGCTGGAGGTGCGGCCGTAGACCACTAATTAGTGTAGATGGATGCTACCTCAGTGGTCCACATAAAGAGGTGTTGCTGACAGCTCGAGGTGTGGACCCTAACAACGCTTTGTGCCCCATTGCATACGTCATTATCCCTATTGAGAATAGGGATAATTGGTAATGGTTTCTAACTGTGTTGAATGAAGACTTACAGTTTGGTGAGGTGGGATCTTAAATTAATTTCCGATAGGCAAAAGGGACTCATTGGGGCAATGCAAGACATGTTTCATGGAGTTGACCGCCGTTGCTGTGTGAGACATATACACAATAACTTCCAAACAACTAGATACCGATGACTAGCTTTGAAAAATTTATTGTGGGGTGCTACTAGGGCTGCCATTGTGGCTGAACTTAATAACCATATGAAGAAAATCAAGGAGTATTCCGAAGAGGCATGGAGTTGGTTAAATAACAGGCCACCTGTCCAATGGACAAAATTTCATTTCTCTGAAGGGCCCATGTGTGACATATTGCTCAACAATTTGTGCGAATCCTTTAACGCACATATTAAGGAGGCAAAGACCAAGACAATTCTTACATCTCTTTAGAGGATCCGGGAATACATCGTGACAAGGTATGCCAAAAACTATGACCAGGCAGTATGGAGGTGGAGTAATAGAGTAATCTATCCCCGGACTTCAAAGATCCTGTTGAAGAATTCTGTTTACCTGGGATATTGTATTCTAATCAAATCAAGCAATAGGCATAAACAAATCACCATGATGAATGGACATGGGGACCATGTTGTCGATTTGATTAAGAATGAATGTAGCTGCAGGATGTGGCAGCTCAATGGTTATCATTGTCTTCATGTTTTGGCTTCCATCCACAACCAAGGATACAACCCGGAAGATTATGTGGAAAATCGCTTCAGGGTGAACTTACATCAAGGCTTATGAACACCCATTAGTTGGTATCTCTGGTGACCTACGTCATATATTCCACCAATTCCTCCTAATTATGCAAGAGGTGTGGGAAGACCCAAAAAAAGCCAGAACACCTGGTGCTAATGAGCCAAAGAAGAAACAAAGGCCAATGAGGAGATACACGAATGATCCAAGCAAGATGACAAGGAGACAGACTGTACACTATTGTCGAATTTGTGGAGAGCCTGGACACAATGTATCAACTTGCCCCAAATTCCCTGATTCTCTTCGTGATAAGGGAAGACAAGCAAAGGTTAGTAATTGTATGTTAACTGTTCAGGATCATTTTGCACATCATTTTTTGCTTGTTGAAACTGAACCATCATATGTGCTCATAAAAGGCCAGGAAGCAAAAGCAAAGTACGGTTGTTGGGTCTCTTCAAATGCGGCTATTGGTGTTACAACCAGAACTACTGTAATGTTTATTTCATATATTTTTTTTCCTGAATTTTCATATGAATGCATAGTGTTATAGTGTTGTTGGTGGTGGTAGTTCGATTTCAAAGGTTGGTGCTATATGGCTAATATGGCTATTTCTTAACAGCTTAAGAGGCAAAAAAATAGTGTTGATGTTGGAACCACAAAAAACACTCCCACTCCTGAAGGTGGTCATATGACACGGGTAAGTACTATGGATTATCTTGCATCTTATTATTTAAATTATACTACTATTTGGACTCTATTTACAATGCAATACAACCTACCATTTTGCCACCAACATCTTCGGTTGCTTCCACTTAAGAGGAGAATGAAGAGGAGCTTGTGATAACTCAAGAAATGGCTGTTCAAACACCATGTTTGGTGCCTGGTCCATCTATGAATCAATAGATGCTTGGCTTGGGACCCTTACAAGTAAACGAACGTCTACCTTACAGAGGCGGGTCTTGAAAAGCACAAAAATTCTCAATTGGGAAGCAGGGGCCACCAACACATGATATTGGACAAGTGAGGGAGGCGGTGGAATACAATGATGTATTGTTCAAGTATTGATATTGTCTTTTTGAGGGCTCATTATGTTGTGTTGATCTGTCCATTTGAGAACTGATCCATTTTGTCATTTTCAATTTGCACTATGCAAACTGTTGATGTTACGGCTGTTGGTGTTTTGTTTTGGAACTATGCAGGTTTTGGTAGAACGCTAATTTTGTATTGGCTTGAAACAATGCAATTGTTGGTATTTTCTTTTGTTTTGAAACAATGCAGCTTGTATTTGGCTTGAACATTTTCAATTGTGTATTTTATTTTGATGTGAATGCAAGTGGTCATTGCTATTCTATTGTTTATTGTGCATTTTTATTCCACAACCCCTTCTGAGGGGTCACTATTTACTTCCAAAAACTTAACCAGTTTGATCACAATAAAATCACATATATTACAAAAACTTGTTTCAGCATATTCCATCAAACTTGTTTCATTCCATCATACAAGATCAAGTTTGAGCACATACACACCACCAAGCTCCTACCATTCTATATGTTTCAGCAAAATAAGTACTCAATACCACCAGTTTAAAATGCTTCACAACACAACAAAATGAGTACATCTTACCGAATACCAACCTACAAGATGGCTACATTTTCTATCTACAATATTTCAACAAAATTAGTAGCCAATCTCATCAAGCCAAGCATCACCACAGCACCACAAAATCACTGTAGTTGCTGGAAATAAGCCTTCCTACAGCTACATCTACCCAATAAAGCTTTAGTAATCCCACCTAAAACCACAATGCAAACATAGATCACCATTGTGTATTTGTTGTTCTTTTTCAAAGTCCCATTCTTCTTCTCCAACACCTTTTTCTCCTTCTCCAACCAATACTTCTCTCTTTTCAGTATATTGATTTCCCTCTCATCCGAAACCTTCCCTTCTCCCACTGAACTAATTCGCAACCACTGCACAATGCATTCTCTGCCCACTCTCTTTTCAACAACCGGGGATTAAAGCTTGAGCTTTACTGGACAATGCATCCTCTGCCCACTGAAATAATTCGCAGCCACTATCCTATAAACAACATCCATTACAACTACACAATCCCTAGTGCACCAATGTTCAATCAACCACATAATTCTGAACTTCCAATTAGTTGTAAACAACATAACAAAAGTCCCATTTTTTTGCTTCATGTTAACTGTAAACAACACAATAAAAGTTCCATTTTTTTGCTTCTAAAATTTAATGTAACCGCCAACATTGAACACCATCAAAGTTACTGTAATACACCAACATACCCCAACAAACAAGAACACATTTTTCAGTCAAAACCCTCTACCATCAACACCTATAGGCCATAAATACCGCCATAATTACTTCAACTAAAGCAAATAAATTCCCGACACACTGCGCTAACAACCAACATTAAAAAAATGAATTATGATCAGAAATGTATTTCACGAAATGAGTATATACCGGCCATCGGGCGCAATTGTAGAAGCGATGACCAATGTTCGGTGATTTCTAGAAAGCCTTCAAATGGGCGTCTACACCATAGTGACAAGACATTCTTGGCAGCCCATACCCTGTCTCGGAGCTCGTGTGCGACTCGGAGGTCGGCATTGTCACCAAGACCGCAAATCCGACCGGAAATCGACAATGCAAAAGAGGGGAAGTCGGCAGACATAAATCTACACTTCTAGGGTTCCCAAATGCACCCAATATCGATTAAGGAAGAAGACTTATATCTTTTAGGTTCTTTATAGAATAAAATCCGGTCGAAACCGCCTCAAGTGAGCGAACTGGTAGTCGCGTAAACCAGCATTCACGTACAAGACACCCAGCCCGAACTATGCTTGGTCAAAATGGCCTACATTTAGGCCCATATGCCCTATCTTGGCAAAAAACCATAATAGTAATTAGTCATGGCCTAAAAACGGAAGTGGCACATTGTTGTGGCCTAAAAAAATTTTAACTCATTGTTGGCAGCAGATTCACTCTTTTTCTATTAGACTAAAATACCCCTTATTTCTTTTGATTATTATACTATTTACGAAATAATTGTCTTTATATGTCATTTTATATACTACATATATTATATGCTGATTATTATATGCTAATCCACCAAAATGT
>JAOANR010000012.1:34052007-34272007 GCA_030278955.1 Hygrophila difformis | reverse complement strand
ACCGCAACTAACGAGTCACAATACAACACCACTCTACGCCCACCACATTCTCTCGCTAAGAGGAGACCTTTCCATATGGCAAACACCTCAACATCCAATATGGTGATATATCAAAATATGTAAAAAAATTATTTCAAATATATAATTATAATAAAATTGAATTAAAGTTAAAGAATCCAAAGGTATGAGGACTTAGCCCAAGTGGTTAAGTTCCTTAACTTCCAATGGAAGGTTGGAGGTTCCCACTAGCCCCCTCCCCCAGTGGCTCCTTAAAAACAAAAAAAAAAATTGAACAATACTATACAAAACATGACATCTCGGGGAGGAGGGAGTTAGTCATAGAATTCACAATCCACTCGTACCAAAAATATTGGCCTTAAAGTTTACTTCTAGTTTCCATTACCAAGTACTTTATGCTCAACTTTCTAATGATGTTTGTAAAATCTTAGGATCCCGTTACATGATCCGATATTGCAATCCAAATTCCAAGCTATCTTGAAAACCTCTCTTGGACACATTGACTAATGAGCTAATCCCATTTCTAAACCCCAACACCCATCAATTTTCATCGTCATTTAATACTACTCTCCAATTTTCTGCTCCTCTTCAAAGGAATCAAAGCCCTTCAATCCCCCCAATTCTCAAATGCTCCGACCGAGCAATCTCAGACGCTCCCTACACTCCTTCCTACTCCGCCGCAACCCCCTCGAACACATTTCCGGCGTTGCCCCTACCCCCTTCACTCCTCGCCGCTTTTGCTCTGTGTCCACTCCACCGCCTTCATCAACTTCCGATGCCGAAATCCGAAAATACATTGGCTACTCCATTCTTCTCTTGGGCTGCGGCGCCGCCACTTACTACGCCTTCCCACGCCCCGAAAATGCAAAGCACAAGAAGGCTCAGCTCTTCCGCTACGCGCCGCTGCCTCCCGACCTCCACACGGTTACCAACTGGAGTGGCACGCATGAAGTTCGGACCCGGACGTTTTTGCAGCCCGAATCCACTGAAGAGCTCGAAGCAGTAGTTAAAGATTGCAATGAGAAAAAGCAGAGGATCCGCCCCGTTGGGTCGGGCCTTTCTCCTAATGGGATTGGATTGACGCGTTCGGGGATGGTAAATTTAGCCCTGATGGATAGGATCTTGGAGGTGGATAAGAAAAATAAGAGGGTTAGAGTGCAGGCGGGGATTAGAGTTCAGCAGCTCGTGGATGGGATTAAGGAATATGGGCTTACTTTGCAGAATTTTGCTTCCATTAGGGAGCAGCAGATTGGTGGTATTATCCAGGTGAATGTTGAATCTGAATCGAATCTTTTTAGCACTTGTGTTATGGGTATTCCTTGGATTTGCTTTTTCACGGTATGTTGCTGAGTTGCATTGAATAATTGGCCTAGTAATTTGCTTGTTTATTTTAGCATACTGTTATGGATTAATGTAGATAGGATTTGAAGGGCTTTCTATTGTTTTCATTGAATGTCTTGATTTTGATACGATGATTGACATTGATTACTGCTGTTTACAACTTTTGGTCTTTATTGGGCGGAATGCTGGTGCCTCAACTTTACATTTTGAATTTGGTGTAACTATGTTGAAGAATGAAGGGAACAGGATATTGTTTATTGAAAGCATGAGATGATCATTCAAGAATTCTTGGAGTGAATTTTAACAATATAGGTTAAGTTCAGAGTGTGGAATAGGACAACGTTAATCAGCCCCTGGAATCGGAATCCTCAAAACAGCGTAGAGTATACAACTCAAATACATGGCATTAGATTCACATGGCTGGCCCCTGGTTTTGCTAGAAAATCTGCCGTGTGGTTGCCTTCTCTTGGAATGAATTGAAGTATTATAGAATTGCGTGTTTGAGGAAGGCCATGATTTAATGTTGTCGTGAATTCCATGTAAAAACGGATAGTTTTTCATTCTCTGCTAATATTCTCTCTTATACATATTCTTTATATATGTAAAAACAAGAATGAAAAGCCAAATTTCCACTCCAACTATCACCCTAGTTACATCTTGAACTGCTTTTTTAGGTCCATAATGTTGTAATGCCATTTTGTCCAAAATCAATGTTGTATTATCCAATTTTGTCAAACACGGCGAGGTGATTTGCTTTATAATTTTAGGTCTATGATGGTAATGTATAAGTCCTATTCATCATCATATCCCCAAAACTAGACTTGATTTGGTGTCAAGTTTCAATTCAAGATTCAGATTTAAATTTTGATTTTTGGGGATATGGGGATGACTAAGATTTATATTCCTTCTATCCAATATTATATGTCACTCTAGACTAAAATAGTTCTATAACTATATGTCATTTTACTAATTTCTATACAAAATACCATGTTTATTCCCTTTATAACCTTCTATCTATCTCCAAATAATTCCTATATAATTTTATTATTGTTTCAAATTGGTTAAATTCATTATTTTATTAGGTTTCTTACTCCACATGTAAGGTCCTAGTATGACATATAACAACAGGCACAGGGAGTATATAACCATTATGGATTGAAAAAGACTGAAATACCCCAGCAGCAGTGAAAAGATGATATTGATTAAAGATAGAAGGGCATTTTAGCGATTTTTTAGGAGTTGGTGGCATTTTAGGCTAAAAGAATAAGATTGAGGGTAGAACCATGATTCATTGTAGAAGTTGGAAGGTAATTATGAGAAATTGTTCTAAACCAAAGAATTAATTTGACTATGTTGACTGCTTATTGAAAATTGAATAATTGATAACTATTATCAAAATACTTAAATTGAATAATTGATAACTATTATCAAAATACTTCGCATATGTCCTTGTATGTTGCTCAACTCTTTTTTGCAAAGATTTAGCACTGCATTGATTTTGATCTACTGATCTGTTCTAACCTGGAGTACAAGGCTTTCAGGTTGGGGCACATGGCACTGGTGCAAGATTGCCTCCTATAGATGAACAGATTATCAGCATGAAGCTGGTTACCCCGGCCAAGGGTATCATTGAGGTTTCTAAAGAGAAAGATCCCGATCTCTTTTATTTAGCTCGCTGTGGTCTTGGGGGGCTTGGTGTGGTTGCTGAAGTTACTATACAGTGTGTTGAGAGGCAGGAGCTTGTTGAACATACATATATATCTAACTTGAAGGATCTAAAAAAGAATCACAAGTAATATGCAGTTTCCTGTAGTCTAGTATTATTTTGTTTGCTAAGTGTTACATCATTGATATGCCTTTTTTTTTGCAGAAAACTTCTTGCAGACAACAAGCATATCAAGTATCTGTATATTCCATACACTGACACAGTTGTGGTTGTGAGGTGTAATCCTCTTTCAAAATGGAGTGGTCTGCCTAAGCATCAACCCAAGTATACCCCGGAAGAAGCTATACAACATGTGAGAGACCTTTATCGGGAATCTTTGTGGAAGTACAGGTGAAATTATCTCATAGTTTCATTTTCTAATCTGTTGTTACTTTTACTTTGAAATTTTTTTTTAAAATCTTTTAATTGTGATTGTTATTGTTATTGTTATTATTATTTTTATTCTTTCTTTTTTTTTTTTAATTTTTTTAAATAAACAGGAAAGAATTTGCCACATCAAAGAGTCCTGACGAAGAGGAACCAGACATCAATGAACTTTCCTTTATGGAATTGAGAGATAAGCTAATTGCTTTGGACCCTCTCAATAAGGATCACATCATAAAGGTCAATCAAGCAGAGGCTGAATTCTGGAAAAAGTCTGAGGGTTTTAGAGTGGGCTGGAGTGATGAGATTCTGGGCTTTGATTGTGGTGGACAGCAATGGGTCTCAGAAACCTGTTTCCCAGTTGGAACTCTATCACAACCTAGTATGAAAGATCTGGAATATATAGAACAATTGTTGCAGCTTATTGAGAAAGAAAATATACCCGCCCCTGCACCTATTGAGCAGAGATGGACTGCAGGCAGTCAAAGCGTCATGAGTCCTGCTTATAGCACGTCAAAGGATGCCATATTCTCATGGGTAACCTCACTATTGCCTAACTTAAACTGTGTTTTCTATGCCATTAGCTGATAATTTGTATTCTTGTGCATGCACAAACACACAACATAGATATGTGTACAAGTTTATAATCTTTATAATTGTCCAAGAATTGATTTTTTGACATTCTGCTAGATAATATCCAGTGGAGTAGATGTTGACAATTGGAAAACCTTGATTGAGGGACTGATCGGATCTGGATCTATCTTCCCTGTTGAGAAGTTCCGAAGAAATTAACTTTTTACTCTATAAACATGTTTCTATTGCAAAATCTTTAAAACGGAAGTATCATTATTTAATTGCACCAGCATGTTACTACTTTCTTCCTGGTATTCTTTTTGTAAGTAAATCTACTCACGTGTATTAGTTAGCTTGACTGTTAGAGCTGTGGGTTTTTATTTTTCGTCGGTTGAACAGGTTGGTATTATTATGTATCTTCCTACAATGGATGCTCGTCAGAGGAAGCAAATTACTGAAGAATTTTTCCACTACCGGCATATGACACAATCTACTTTGTGGGATCGCTACGCAGCTTATGAACATTGGGCTAAGATCGAGGTGCATACTCACTAATTTTTAGTGTGAACTGGAATTTTCATTTATCTAGGCATTCGTGCTTTATAATTCACCCTGTATGACAAATGAATACATTGGGCTATCAAGTTGTGGGTAACTAAATTGCAATCTTAATTAGTAAACGCTGTCATAAAGTTACATCCTTTATCTTTTTCACTGCATTTTGAGCTGTATAATGTCCTTGCTCTTAATGAATTGCTTTTTCACACCCTTTCTGTAGGTTCTAGTAGTGAAGTAATAAATTTGCACTAAAATTGAATTCATGATCTGCATTTATTCTGACAAGGTGATTAGGAACACAATTTTATTTTGTTATACCTACTCGGTTGCAGGTCCCAAAAGACAAAGATGAGCTTGCTGCTCTTCAGGGAAGACTGAGAAAAAGATTCCCGGTGGATTCATACAATCAAGCAAGGAAGGAGCTGGATCCTAATCTCATCCTTTCTAACAACATGCTGCAGAAACTGTTTCCCTCCATCGAGGCTGCGTGATGGGAATAAATCATTAGTTAGTAAGTTGCAAAATGCAAAACTTTCTTCAGCTCAATAATAATGGTGAACTTCCCTCCAGTTATAATTGATGTGAGGTGCATATACATGCCATTAAATTTTCTGTACTCTCCAAGTTCACATTATTATTTTACCATGAAAATTGAGCACTTAAATAGTAGCCTTCTAGTCTGAAGAAAGCAATAACTGGCAATAACTTTTTGTACATGAACTATGTTGTATTCCAAGAATTTTAATTGCTTGATAAAGTTGGTCTATTAAAAGATGAATCCAATTCTGAGATGTAAATGCTTGGCAGATTTGGTTTTTGACTTTCTGCTGTCATCATATTTATGGGCTATGTGTTCATTTCAATGGGACTACTTTATACTACATGAGATTATCACAAGTTTATGACCTGGATACTGGAAAAAAGCTTATGTTTTGTTTTTTCATTGTTAGTGATCCATCAGGGGCATGTTTGGCAGTTAGCAATTAAAGTATTAGTTGATTGTTATTTGATTTAGTGTTGGTTTAACTATTATTGGTTATATTAAAGTGTTTGTTAAATTGATATTTATTGAATATGAACAAAAAAATCTTTCGTGGCTTGCCAAAACGGCCGAGTGTGATATGACTCGGCCAATTCATCTTTGGGATGGGCTCCCATCCCGAAAACCGAAAAACAACCACCTGAGTCGCGATTCATTTCCAGAACAACCCCCCCCCCCCCCCCCCCCCCCAAAAAAAAAAAAAAAAAAAAAAAAAACTCTGGCTAAAACAATGAGACTACCGCATCTGCAATTGAATTCATCGTGGAAAATAATTTTATTTGTACATGGGAAATGGAAATGGAGTATTAGGGATTACCTGAGAAGAGGAGCGGTGGTGCCATGGAATTGGATTTGCAGAGGTTGGGAAGTGTCATTGTGGGGTTGTGAGTTGATTTCATATTTTCCTTAGTTCTATTGTTTTTATGCTAGTATTTGATGGATACACCATGACAGCGACACATGATATATAGAAATGTTAAAGAGGTGTTTCGAAATAGTAAGTTACTTACCTTTCAAACCCAAAGAACTAATTCAGGAAACTTTTTACACAACAATATTATTAGCATTTAGCAGTTTGAACTCTGAACTCGTATGATGTATCGTCTTCTACTCTACCAAGCACCCTTCTAGTATCCTTATTTGAGTCTTGATAGAAGATCATCTCAGTATTGTTTCATGACCTTAGGTGCTTGGTCATGCTGAAGCCATGTCAACATGTTGCTGGCAGGCAAAATCAATTCTGATCAGGCTTGGTAGAGTTTCATGTCAATCAAATTTGGGCTGATTATTATCAGCAATTGGAGGCCATAACTTAAAATGGGAAGAATGATTTCTAAGTTTATATTGTTGACATGTATTTTTTAGAGATATGTAATTCCTTAGGAAAAATGGTTTATTTAGCATATTAATGTGTATGCGTGCAATGGTATCTATTATTTTTTGTTTAGTGCATGGAGTATGGAAGATGCAATTGGTCGTAAAACTCTCAGGAAATAGAATAGTGCACCGCTAACAGCTTGGCCAAGTGCCAAGTTTTCGAGTTGAATGAGTCGAGTCTGAGCTCACTCGATAACTAAATGAGCTTTCGAGCTCAAGGTCAACTCAATTCGAGTTTTTCAAGTTGGACTTGTTAACAATCAGAAACGAGTCAAATTCAAGTCTTATTGAGCTTTCTAAATACTATAAATTTTAAGAAATAAACTTTCATAATGAGCCTAAATGAGCTTAATCTAATTCTATCGAGTCAAACCTATTTTGCTAGTATTAAACGAGCTTGACCTGGGTTTGCTTGCTCAATAAACGAGCTCTGGTTTTTACAAATCAAGTTGACATCGAGATTGCTCATTTATTTTAACAGCACTACTTTTGATGCATATGATCTATTTAGATAATAGCATTTACAGCTTGTGTACTATTCTTGAACATTATATTCCGGTATAGCGGTATGCTTGGTTTGCAACTTGAATAAAGAACAGAACAATTTAGCCTTTGTTTGTACATGGTTGTAGATGAGCCAACTTTTCCCTCTGTATTCCCTTTGTATGGAAGTACAAATCATTTGAGACATATGGATTTTTATTTTTTGTTTTATGTTTTGCCACAATAGTGATTAGTGACTTCATTTCCCTGCTTGTTTGAATTTAATGGGGGTGTTAATGCACACTTCTGGTTTGTCTGGAACTACTTTAAACCATGACTTGATTCTTGTATCTGTTGTTTGTGGGCATCAATTCCGTGTTCAAAATTTATTATTTATTGAAATTTAAAGAGGATACACCTCAAACCATTCTACACCCTTCATGACTTGAAATATTACATCAAATTCACACACATATATATGCCTGTTCTGTACCGCTGGTTTAGTCGAAGCATACTTCACAAAGCCAGCAGCAGCATAATGCAAAGAGGCTGCATAAACCAAGGATCTATGAGCACAAATGTCTTAATAGACAGAACGATTACTATAAGTTAGCATGCCATTGAATGGTATAATAAAGACTGAAATATCAGGTGTTTGAATGTTATTTTCGTGAAAATATATTTAAGTTGCAGAGTTTGTAATTACCATCCCTCAAGGAAGCCCCTGTCCCCTTTTGTCTTCGTTGTCGGGCAGCAGTTCTTCTGTCCCTTGGGAGGATTGCCAGTTGGATAACCTGCACATGCGAAAGTAAGTTGTTACACTCACAAAATCACATGTTTACTGTTTTACATCAATGGTGAAAGCTGGGATTCATAAAACATTATGGTTTTGTTATATTTGTGTCTGTGTCACTGAGGAAATAAAAGGCACCTGGAGGAGGGGCAGGAGGCTGGTTTTGCATACTGGAAGAAGACGACTGTTTGTTGCTAGGCATTTGAGGAAGCAAGGAGGTCAGTATTGGTGATGTTTCTGTCTTTGATGCTTTATGGACAACACAACCCCTCTATATAGATGGTCTGTATAATATTTGGTATAGATGAGTCTGGAGGAAGGCACTATTAGTTAACTTGTTGGATGAACCAAGGAAACTTCATCCCAGCTGTCCATTTTTTGGGTGGTATTAAAGAAAAAGTGGGGCTTTTTTTGGTTTCTGGTAAATGGCAAATGCTGTCATGTCTAGAATATAGTTTGTGTGTAGCATCAGCGCATGCATGTTTTCACATTGCTTTTCTGACTAATATTTATACTGGGATTTCTTTGGTATGTTTGGTGGAAGAGATTGAATAGTTCAAAAGTACAAAAAGGGGCAAGGAATAAAATGAGAAGAGTCTCAGTCACATACATTGGAATCGATTCTGTGCTCACTTTATCTTCTGGAAAGAGTGGGATTCAATAATCACTTAGGGATTAAGGTAAGTGGGGAATATATCAGTTGGCATCATGGATTTTGAAACATAGAGCTGACATATAGGTGATAGAGAGCTCATGTTGGACATTTATTAAAGGGGAAAGGGAATGATAAAAAGGCCATCTCCAACCACACCTTCAATTTTTTTGAGAGAAGCTAAGTATAAATATTCCTCACATATTCCATTTCATATATTATTTTATACTATTACTTTTCATATTTACAAATAACAACCAATATTTTATAATTTTAACATATTCTACTTCACACTAATATTTGAAATTATTATTTTTATATTATTATGCTTATTTTGATAACATAAATTAATGAAAAAGTACTTTTAATAAAAATAAATTTGCAATATTATGAAACAACACTTAACATATAATATAGATAAAACACATAGCATTAATTACACAAATAAAATAATACAACATAATTAATCATCGGAGTTCTATATTGTTTCCATATATGTTCAATCAAAGCATCACGTAGTTCAAATGTACATCCCTACTTCTGATTCGGGTGTCTCGCTGGAGAAATTGTTGATATTCATATTGATTTGTTGCCCTTCAACGGGTGGGAGCGATGCCTCTTGATACTTTCTTATTGGCATGCTGATATCACGTTCCTATTCTATCATCATATTGTACATGATAATGCGCGCAAACATTAGATCATGCAAAAATATTTTTATGCCGATAACGACTTGATCCTTTCACGATCGTCCAACGTGATTATAAAACTCCAAATGCACGCTCTACATCTTTCCTGCAAGATTATTATCTTTGTGCATATAACTTTTTCTTCGGGCCACACAGATTACTAATAGTTTGCACAAGAGTGGCCCATTTAGAATAAATACCATCGGTTAAATAATAACCCATTTCATATTGTTTTCCTTGAATGTAATATTGTACGGGAGGTGCAACAACCAAAGTAAGATTTCTGAACAATGTCGATGAGTTTAAAATATTAATATCGTTAATTAGTTCCCGACATACCAAAATACGCATGCTAAATTCAAATGTCATAATCCGTCATAGCTTCAAAAATTATAGATGGTTTTCCACTGCAACCTATATATTGCATTGCCCAAGCAGTTGGACAATTTTTCCACTCCCAATGTATACAATCCAAACTACCTAATATACCAGGAAAACCACGTCTTCCACCTATATGAAGCAATCAATAAATATCAGTTGCATTGGGGGCTTTGTTTTAAAAATACCTCAACAATTGCACGACAAAATCTTTAACACATTCAATAGTTGTTGATTCACCTATTTTTATGTATTTGTCAGTGGAATCTGTCGGTGTATCATATACTAGCACCCGAAAAGCTGTAGTTGCTTTCTGATAGGTAGACAAGCCAAGCCTCCCAAGAGCATCCCATCTTTGTGTGAAATATGTATCGTGATCTTTCACTGCATTAACAATTCGAAGAAACAAACTTCGAGATGATCCAAATCTTCGTCGAAATGTTTGTTCATCATACAATGGATTAGTTGAAAAATAATCACTAAATAATCTCAAATATGCTTCCTTATGATTACAATTAACAACTGCATGACCTGGAACAGAGCCACCGTGAACTGGTTGAGGTATGTCGAAGCAACCCGGAAAAGATTATTTCATAGAATTGATGATTCCATTATTGCATCATCAGCATCAATCGAATTTATAAATGGGAACTACTGCTCTCCACCTACAACAGATGAAGAAGATGAACTCTAAAATGAAACACCATCAACGCTAAAGAAATTCATATTGTAATATAAGTGATTAACAGAAAGTTTTGGATGATTTTTCGTGTAAACCCATATCAATTTATAGAATATATGAATAAGATATGGATAATGCATATCTCATCCTATGGTTGTGTGAATGATGAAATCTAAATGGATGTTTTGGTCAGGGATCCCTTACTTGGTTTGTGTGCAACCCAACACGAACTTGGTTTTTGTGCATCATGGAGTTGAAATAACAACACAAGTAATTAATTCATTATCCACTTTCTTAGACAAAGAATCATTCATCCAACGGTTGTAAAGAAATGAATTTAAATGAATGTCTTAGATTGATCAAGGGATCAAATCCCTTACTTGGTTTGTATGCAACCCAATATGGACTTGATTTTTGTGCACCATAGAGTTGGAATAACACAAGTAATCAATTCATTGTCCACTTTATTGGACAAAGAATCATCCATCTAACGGTTGTGAAGAAATGTTTAAATGGATGACTTGGATTCGTCAAGTGATCAAATCTTTTACTTGGTTTGTGTGCAACCCAATCAGGACTTGATTTTTGTGCATCATGGAGTTGGAATAAAAACACAAGTAATCAATTTATTGTCCACTTTATTGGACAAAGAATCATTCATCCAACAGTTGTGAAGAAAGGAATTTAAATGGATGGCTTGAATTCGTCAAAAGATCAATCTCTTACTTGGTTTGTGTGCGACCCAATTCTGATTTGGTTTTTGTGCATTATGGAGTTGGAATAACCATACAAGTAATCAATTCATCGTTTACTTTCTTGGACAAAGAGTCATTCATCCAATGATTGTGAAGAAAGAAATTTAAATGGATAGCTTGGACTCATCAAGGGATCAAATCCAATACTTGGTTTGTGCGTCATTCATTTGTCTATAAAAAGTATGTAACCAAATGTTTCCAAAATCACACCTCAACCACTTTCTATTTTTTATTTTTGTCTATGCACTTTCACTTCGTGTAATTTTTAAATCATTCATAGAAGAACAATTGCATATACTGATGAAGAAGATAAGTTATTATATATTCAACTTCACTCAAGATTCGATTACAGACAGAGGCCAGTCCTAGGAATCCTTTTGGAATCGAATTGTTGAGGCATTAAATGAGCAACATATGAAGGATGTAGCACCGGAGGTTCCCCACCCTTGTACTTTAAAATAATTGGTAGGTCGATTTTTCATAGATCCGAACTTAGTGTAAGTTATTTCTGAATTGTATTAAAAATGTTGAAGACCTGAAAGTGAGTGGAACATCATAATTGGATACCGTAAGTATTAATATTTACTTGTTTTTTATATATGCTTTTCATGTGCACAAATATATTTAATTCTCAACTATTTTGTGCAGTTAGCGATGGCTAGACACATGTTCATAAGAAATCCACCAGGGTCAAAAAGATGACTTCATTTCGATCATGTTTTGAGATCATGAGGAATTTAGAAAAAATAAAGATCATAATGAACTAAGAAATCCACATAAAATTACTCGAAAAATTTCTCTACCCATATGTCATCATCATTTGAAAATGTTACATCCGATTCTCTTAGAATTTCATCATTTAATATTAACTTATCAGATGATAATGTTGATGTAACATCATTTCCTTTAGCTGCTGAAGTTGGTGAGAGCGCCCAATGGAGGTGAAAAAAGAAAGGGCCAAAAGCAAAAGTGACGATGCATATGGTGCTAAGTTTTCCAAGTCAGATGAATACAATGCAACAATTCAAGCAATGATGAAGGATAATGTTGTTGAAAGAGAGAAATACTTTGCGTTTGAACAAAAAAATTGGGTTGTGTTATTTATGGGTTTATCAATTTTGCCAAAATCTACCGACACATCTTAATTTTTTATGGATAAACGAGACGCAGTAAAGCGTCGGCATATCTTAATGTATAAGCATAATATTATTTATGGGTTGTGTTAAATATATATACCTCATAAACACCATCTATCTTATTTTCCGTGCATTTAAAACTTGATATAGAAGAGTAGATTATAATAATATATTTGTTATCATTACTTATTTTATAAATGAATACATATTTTTTCAATATTCCGTCTTTTAATTTAAACTCTTTTTTTATATTTTACTATATACTAATTTTTTACTAGCTATTACATTCAAATAATGTTAAATTATTATATAATAACAAAATCACCCTAAATGAGGACCATTTCTTATATGTTAAAATTATATAATAACTTATGAAATAAATATTGAATACGTTATATTGCAAATAAAAGATAATTAAATGAAAATGTTAATTTATTAAAATGATCAAAATTGCAATGTGGAAAGAATAAAATTAAAGGGTTTGGCTAAATAACGAATATGATTAAATTAATATAAAATTGATATTATAGAAGAAAAAAAACTAAGGAAAGACAATTTTGAACAATGAATTAAGAAACATCTCAATTACCAAAACATTAAGTATAATATTTTGTAATTTATGGTTTTAATTAAAAATTAAATTTTATCCAATTAACTTTTATAGGGTGTCTCTCTTCAACTTATTCAGCTATTATATGTGTCTATTCAACTTATTTTTCCTAGACTGACCATATTTATAGGGTATGTTTTAATATGTTAAGGGTCTTTATTTAGCCTACCCCATTATTTATTTATAATAAAATAATTAATATGTTAAATCCATACCTTGAAATTACTCAACTCTATGATGACATATGTACATTGAGAACCCATAGATCACCCAATCATTTCCTAAAGTAAGGCGAGGAACCAGAGGAAATATAACAAATGAGGGGAATCTAGATTCAAATTTCCACGCATTTTAATATTCTTTATTTCTAACATGTAGTTAGTTTTGTCATTATTATTTTCCTTTAGTTTTCAAAATGTTCTAACAAAAGGAGTCCAACTCAGAGATATACAGTCTATGGCAATAATATTGACACGCCAAGAGGGATTAAGGGCATGAGTGATTTATGCACAAAAATATTTATGAATCGTTATGCTACATATTCAGAAGGACAATAGAGTTCAAGCTATGATGAAGAACAACCACAAAGTATGGATCTAGTCGAAGATCATTGATTCCATTTGGATACAGTGGGGAATATCAACTCGAGTAGAAGGACATTCCATTTCCTCCTAATAATATACCATGATTCTAATACAATTTTTTGAGAAACTTTGGAACAAAGATGATTAATGGGTCTATTAAGATTCATGAGATAATATCAATAACAACCACAAGTCATTCTGTAGAATACAAGTGCATCAGGAGGTGTTTCAATCAGTCAAATAAGATATGACATATATCATGATTTTTTTATCAGTTACAATTTGTTTTCCTGGTATTCTCTTTTCTCAAGTAAATTTTTTATGTATAAGTTGCAAAATCCTCAATATGAAATGAATGATTACATTCAGATGCAATATCATCTTGGCCATTACTCCTTTGTTGTTCTTCTTAAAACCAACAAATTGTTATGACAATTGTTGATATCTTTGAAGAGCTTTGAGATCGAAAGAATATACACAACTTTCCTATGTACTTATCACATAACCTACACAAAACATAAAAGTTTACGGGGGTATGTTCTGAATGCAGCTTCTGGAGCTTTTGGGGTGGGGGGGGGGGGGGGGGGTTAGTTTTAGATTATATACCAAACATAGAAGTCCCGTTCTTTAGGTCAACTTTTAAAGGTTGTAGTTGTGAAAAGAAGCTCTGCAAACAAAAGCTAATCTTAGTAGATTTCGGGAGTTTTAGAATGCTACATTCCAATATCATTAAATTTTTAAACTATTTTAAAATCTACCCGTACTTTAAAAAATATTTAATATAAAATTAAAATCTTTAGCCCCTATCAAAATCAATATCTTAGCTCCAGCTTCCAACATTTACACTACAAGCTAGGTGTCTAGAACACACACGTACAAATGTTTAACAATGGATTCAAAAGTGAATTTCACTGCAACGACGCCACTAGTGCTCGAGTGAACAAATTAGCAAGTGTGGGTTGTACATGATATATGAGAAGTTGTTGAAGATGATTATGATGTTGTTGTGTTGCCAAATAGTCTTCTTCTACGAATCCGTTTTTGTTAATGGTGTGGCATGTACTTTAATGTGGAAATTTGAAAATCATTTTTATTCTTTTTAAATTATTTTATTCTTGTATTCATAATTTTTTTTCTTGCCTTGAAGACAAGTTTGGATGTGGGGCTTCCAATATGCAAATCCAGAATTTCAAAAAGTCTCACACAAAACTATGAGAAATGATCGTTTGACAATTTATAAGGTGAAAAAGGTGATTCTAAAGAAGTTGGCAATATTAGTGTATGTGGAAAATCAACTTATCAGGTAACTCAGTTAACTGAGTGTATGGTTATAACAACTCCTTTGTTGATGTGAATTGGACTCTTCAAAAGATGGTTTTAAGTTTTCTTAAAGGGCTTGCTCATAGATGTGGAATTGATTTTACAAGTGCAATTTTTAAGTGTTTGAAGGCTGAAACTGAAGATAAGGTCTTTTATGTGACCGTTGATACTGTTTCTTATAATGACTCATGTCTTTGAAATCTCAAGAATAACACTATTTCACTTATTGCTAAGTTGGTGTTTGATGGTGCTCTTTTTCATGTTAGATATTGTGCACACATATTGAATTTATTGGTGGAAGATAGGGTTAGCAAAATTAAGGATGTCATTTATAATGTTCAGGAAATAGGAAAAATCAGTAATCACAATGATTCCCAGTTGAAATTATTTTTTTGATATATTCGAAGAAAAGAATTTGAAGGAAATAAAATGTGGCCTTGATTGCCCAACAAGATGGAATTTTATATTTAATATGTTATCTACTGCTTTGAAGTTACAAATTGCATATCCATCCTACAAGAAAAGAGAACCCCGTTACAATTATAAGCCATCTGACAAGGATATATAGGGAGAAGGTGAAAAAGGTGTGCCAACTTTTAGAGGTCTAAGATCCTACTACTCATGTCATTTAAGGCAGTGAATATCCTACTGCTAATTCGTATCTTTCAACTGAAGTTTGGAGATTAAAGAAATCAATTGATGATACTAGTGTTTATAATGACTTATTCCTGATAGAGATGTCAATGCAAATGAAATAAAAATTTGATAAGTATTGGGTTGAGTGCAATCTTCCGATGTCTATTGCTAGAGTTTTGGATCATAGATGTAAACTTGCTGGCGTAAATGCATGTTTTCCATTGATATATAAACCAAAAAGTACATGCAAAGAAAATATGAATATACACTAACTTCACGGGAAACACTATATAATGAGTATGTTGAGATTGATAATATTGATATTGATAAGAAAAGGATGTTACTACTAACATTAGTGGTGAAGCAGTCATTGGACGAAACCCCTCGTCCTCATAAGTTCGCTAATCTTCTGTAAATAAGTAGATTTGATCATATTATGCATTGTTTGTGAAAAACATGTGGTTCCCTATCTAAATATGTGCAAAAAGCTTACATGGAAGATGATATATTTTTTATTCTAGATGGTGATTCAAGTTTTTTTAGTGTTTTTTTGGAGTGTTGGAAAAATAATAGTATGAAGTGTATGATTTTATCTAAAATGACTTCTGGTATATTGACAATTCTCATTTCAACTATTGCATCAAAAACCCACTTTTAGTATTCTAGGAGAGTAATTGATGAATATCGCTCTAGCTTCAATGAAGAATCAATTGAAGCACTTTTTGTAGTGGAGATTGCATTCACAACAAGTATATATAGTTTGAAGAAAAAAATGTATAATATTTTTTATTAAGCATTTTATTGTGATCAATGCTCATACAATATTATTTACCTATAAATTATATATTTTATTCTCTTCTCAAGGATGAACGAGACTAGAATATGCTTGGAAGAAACTTACAAGTTGATCAAAGGTTGGGGAAGTTTATTACTCTAATTGAAGCTTGTGTCTTTTGCATTTTTCCAATGATTATTTTACTTTGTTATTTATAATTGGATAATGATATTTTATATCACTTCTCATTTTCATGGATGAGTTTGTGATGAGCTTAAAAAGATTTTTAAAAAATTTAAAGCATGAATTATTAAATTTAAAAAAAATCATATTTGAACTTAAAATAGGAGTAATAATTAAGATACAATGCAGATTCGCAAATTTTTTGCATGTGCGCCATGATACCTGCTACTTTAGAAGTGATGGTAGTTTTTAAGTGTCTGCATTATCGCATATCCCACAAATATTGAATTAAATCAAATCCCTAAAAACATGACTCCAAAACTACCCATTCATAAATTGCGGAACCAATTGTATATATAAAAGACACCTACATACATCTACAATAATCATTATGAACGAATTGATATTTATGAAAACTGCATAAAGCATAGCATTACCTTTCTGAATATTATTATAAAAAGAAATAAATCAGCTGCAAGGTCTGGGACTTGGGGTACCTAAAAAAATATTGAGCGTTGGTGTTCGAAATTATTATGGTTTTTGAAATTATTTACTGGAATGATGTATGTGTTCGAATATGTGATGTATGCGCATGCTAAAATGGTTTATTTTGTTTTGTCCCTGAGAGAGGTACCTACAAGTCGATCACAATATACTACAGTTCTTCACCCACTTCGAACGTGCAATAGACACAAGAAGAGACGAGGAAGAAGAGTTGGAATTTAAGATGGTGGATCGAAACTTATCAGCACGTTACACGACCAGTACATTAGCGGGATCTGTTGCATGGTGCTACACCCCATCCATGTATGATTTGTTTTGCAAGGAGTACGATGGTTCATTGAAGTTCTCAATCCTGGAAATATCTAGCCTGACCTTCCTTGGCACAAAAACATTCGAAGTTTACAACAAAAATAAAAAGGTGATGAACAGAACACAGATGATCATATTAAATACAACACAAAAAAGCACCTCATGCACTGTTGCAAATTCGAGAATTGGGGAATACTTTGCAGACACGCGCTTCACACCATGGAGATACTAGGCTAATGGACAATACCAGAATTTGATGTGGTTCAAGATATATACATATTGAGAAGGTGGAGTGTAACAAGGAAGGTGATGTCCTCACCGCCGTTACCACCCCCAAACCATCATGCAAGACAACCACTACTCGACATGCATTGCTGTGCACATTAATGGTGACTGCAAGCACCACGCTAACTCGGGACAACACAATTGCTCTATATCATTGCTGCCCAATTGAATATCGCAACCTGCTCCCTCGACTGCAATAACCCTTACCAATGCAAATGCACCTTGTTGTTCTGCATATGTGCAAGAACATTGCCAATACAGGAGCACACAATAAAGCCTCCAGTAATCAATGATGTCCATTTGCTCCAAATTCGGGTCCTGTAAGGTCAACCCCTTCCACTCAATGTGCACCGACGTTTTTTCTGCACAACTGAAGATGCTCATGCATTCGCTGGCAATACTGTGCACCCTCCCCAAACTTTTTTTTTTTTTTTAGTAATGAGTTCAGTGGTAGGGCCACAGGAAGTCCATAGATGTCTGCTATACGGTCATGTGTAATTTCTAAGACCCTCATGTCCAACAGTTTAAAATAGCATCCATTAACATCCCACACCTCTAGCAATTGTAATGTCGTGGACACGGGTACAAAATGTAAGGCAATACGAAGAAGCTCCGAAAACAAGGCTGATTAATGAACCATCATCTCCCATCCTCCTTGTTCGTAGACAACAAAACATTCACTTCATAAACTCGCTTATGAACACATGCAAATTGAGTAGCCATCACCTATACTGAAACATACGACACCCCTAAATCAAAACTGACAAATAAATTCTATGAGAAAAACAAGAGGTCTAATTGACCCTTTTTGCACACACAAATAAAAGGACTAATTGATTTCACCACTGAAAACACTACCAGCTTCCTCATAAGGGATACCTTATTTTATTTTTATTTTTCACCGAATAACCATGGAATACACGCAAGCTTACTTGGAGATTTGAACTACATTACGAATTGACATTTTTCCCCCCCAAGGTTGACAACATTCATTTTAGGTAAGCCTGAGACACTTATAAATGGCCTAGTTATGAAATTTTTTCATTATTCGATGTATTTGTAGCTAAATTTTATATTATTATAAAATTTGTCCCATAGTTCATGAAAGATCTTAGTCAAGCACAATTCCTTATGATGTTGATCACATTGTTTAGATTTTTCAATATGACTTCTTGTTACTTTGTGTATTTCACTAAAATGTCATCCAATAATGTCTTTTTAGGCTATTCAAGTTTTCAATGTTTGCTTCTTGTCCACCGGTAGATCCTAATTATCAAATTCTAAAATTAAACACTGGTAAATTAAAATCAAAGATATGTTACAGCCTACAACTAGCTCTAACTACAAAAAGCTTGTATGTGATGAAACTTGACAACTGCAGTTATAGAGATGTCAGTGATACTAGATACACAAGATTACCATTACCCTGAACAATATTTTGCACATGTAAATTTTAGAGTGCAAATCCATAAAACCCCTAGTATGGTATAACCATCAGACATGCATTATAAGAGCTTCGAGAGAGATAGAAATAATGGTCTACCTATCGCATTTACAAGGGAAAACATGCAAACTGAGAAGCCATCACCTCTAGCTAAACATACAACACCCACCAATCAAAATTGACAAATACTAAAACAAAAAATGAAGACTATGTGGTTCTGTGCGTGGCGTTTTCTTTTCTTACTAAAAAAATACATGATTTATTTGGGAATTATGGTCTTCATTCGTTTTGTTTGTTTCTAAGGTATGGTAAAGATCCCTATTTTCTCTATCTTTGAGCACACTTATCATGAGTCACCAAACCATAATCACATAGTAAGAAAGTCAAAAAGAAAGCACACAAAAGATGCTACCATGATCATAAATCTCAATGCAACAAATCATGGTTACAAATCAAGATACTTGAAATTACAACTGTGATCAAATTCAAAACACTACAACCGATACAAAGGTTTGCCCACAGAGTTACAACTCCTACAAAGAAATTAAAAGCAAATCGAAAGAAAATGATTTAGCACAAAAAGACCTCGTTCAAAATTCTTCAATCATATTAAAAACCCACATCACATCATTGGCACTTCATAGCAACTAAACACAAAAAGTGAAAAATTCAATTACACAAAATTTAGCACTGAATAACCAACTCATTAAGGTAAACAAAAACCAACCTTGGGAAACATGCAAGCAACCTCCGTGTGCAACGCGCTACAAATGATGGCGCTTTGGCGGTGGTGGAATTCGACGAGACAAAGGCGGCGATTCTGGTGCTCGAAAAAGACTCTGATTGGAAACCCCAATTGAATACAGAGAGATGGTGTGCGGGAGTTATTGTGGGAAAGAAATCTTCTATATAAAATATTCTACACAAAATTGGATACAGAAACCATAATTTGTGCAAATAATGAAACTTTCCTTATAATGGTTATTTTCTTCACTGATCGATGATCGATTTTCAGCAACATCACAATGATTCTTAATGACCAAGGGTTTGTTCTGCACGTAGAGTTGTAGCTGCGGACTGTAGGGAGATGTATCTGTTAGGAGTTGTAGGAGCTGTAGATATTAGCTTATACATAAGTGTTCGGTTAAAGTAGTTGTAGTTGTCATAAATTGTATTTGAAAAGAAAAAAATAATTAAATTTGAGAAGTAGCTTTCGAAAGCTCCTGAAAGCTACTCAGGATAGCTTCTGATTATAGAACTTTTCAGAACTGTAATTCACAGCTAAAGCCTTTAAAAGCTAGTGTGTAGAACGGGGCTATTGGTTTGATATAAAGTCTAAAGCCCCCAAAAGCTTCCAAAAGTTGCATGCAGAACAGACCACAAAACTAGTGGACAATGTTCTCTTCCATAAATCATTGATTGGAGATTTCATAAATATGGAAACAATGAGGATTTCTTACATTTCGTCACTGACTGGATATTAAAAAGGTTTGTTGCCGATCATTTTTCTATATATCCAGACGCAATGTAAATAAGAAAATAAGAGGTATTCAGCTCTGTATTGATTGAATTCATATTATTTGGTTTGAGCACAATGGCATTTCCAAAATTATTGGATAATCATTCAAATATGATTGTGGCTTGGTAGAGGCGAGTGCTTTGGTGGTGATGTTTTCTTTACCATATTGAGGATTATGTAAGAGCACCTTATGCAATCAAATAACTTTTGCCTCAAAAAAAAAAATGATTGTGGCTTGGTTGAACAAAGGAATTATTTGGGAGCGAGCGGATCCTTTAGAAGATAGCGGATTCAAGGAGTAAATTGTGAGGTTTGAGAGCGAGCGGGTCCAAGGAACAAATTGAGAGATTTGAGAAGTAGATGAATTTTATGGGTTTGCACATAGAGTTGCCTATAATGTGTATGGGCATCCTCTAAAACATGGGTGACTAGAAGGAACTTACTATATAAGAGTTCAACAACGATGTACGATTTGTATATGAATTTGAAAAGAATTAGAGGATGTGTAATCAATAGAAAAAGGATGATATATGGACATATGGTTGAGAGCGTCAATATTTACTCTTAACATTACTCACACAAATTATGTGGAACTAAATATAAATATATAGGGAATTTGCAACTAAGACTCTAAAACAAAAGCGAAGACTAACAGACCATTACTACTCCACTCACTGTTATTACTAAATTTAGTAAACAATTCAAATACTTAGTCTAAACAGAATTATTCAGTCAACATTCCCCCTTAATTCTGATTTGGGAACGGAACCATTCCAAGCGAGTCTCTGCACTTGACAAATGCTTCAAACTTCAGCGGCTTTGTGACTATATCAACAACCTGCTATTCAGACTTACAATACTTCAATTCAATTGTTTTCATTTCAATTTGGTCTCTCAAGAAAAGATAGCGCACATCAATGTGCTCACTCCTTCCATGAGTAATGGGATTCTTGGCCAAATTAATTGCCGAGATATTGTCCACACATATTTTAATTGGTCACATTGATGGAAACTTCATATGACATGTGACATGACTGATTGTATCCACAAGGCCTAACATGTAGCCAAAGATGCTACAATATAGTCGGCTTCACAAGTAGAAAGTGCAACAATAAGCTGCTTCTTAGAAGACCTTGAACAAGCTGTTCCTCCTAGCAGAAAACAATGACCACCTTGTACTTTTTTGATCATGCAAGTCACCACCCCAATCACTATCAGAACATCCAATTAGCTCACTCTTGTTGTTGGAGGAATATAACATTCCAAAATCAATAGTTCCCTTTATATAGTGCATGATCCTTTTTACAACTTGCAAATGACTTTGTCGAGGATACTCCAAGAATCTACTAACTAACCCGACAACATAGTCGATATCTGGTCGAGTGCATGTAAGATATCTTAGACTTCCCACAATTTGCATAAGGTTCTGAGAATCAACATGGCGATCATCTATTTCCTTAGACAATCTTGTCCCTGTCTCAATGGGAGGTTTGACAGGGTTAGCACTCATCATTTGAAACTTCTCCAGAACTTTGTAGCGTATCTCTTTTGGCTAAGGAAAATTCCATTTTCATTTTGAGTAACTTAAAGGCCCAAGAAATACGACATCAAACCAAGATCGGTCATTCAAATTCCTTTGTCATGGCCATTTTAAAATCTTCAATAGCAGCAAGATTGTTCCTTGTGACAACTAAATCATCAACATATTGACATAATATAAGTATATCATTACTGGAGTTAGTTTTCACATAGAGGCCATGCTCGGTAAGACATTTAGAAATCCTGTAGCAAGGAGAAAGTGATCAATGTACTTATTCCATGCACGCGACGCTTGTTTTAGGCCATATAAAGCCTTTTTGAGCTTGTAGACTTTGTCCTCTTCATTTCCTTGTACAAAGCCAAGTGGTTGCTTGACATACACTTCCTCTTCAACGGGTCCATTTAGGAATTCCGACTTGACATCCATTTGATGAACTAAAATTCTCATTGTTTCCATTCGCGCAACAGTGGCAAAGATTTCATCATAGTCGTAGCCCGGTCGCTGCTCAAATCCTTTCGCTACAAGTCTTGCTTTATACCTTTCAACCTCTCCATTGGATTTCATTTTTCTTTTGAACACCCACTTCACATAAATCACCTTATGTCCCTGTGGAAGATGAGTTAATTCCAATGTGTTATTTCTTTCTATTGCCATAATTTCTTCCTTTATGGCATTCATCCATTTAGGATCCTGTGCGGCTGCTTTGAATGTCAATGGTTCGATATCAGCAAGAAATGCAAAGTGCACAAAGTCAGTAGCCTCATCATCATCATCAGGTGTCACCACATAATCTTGCAAATATGTTGGTGGTGTGCGCTCCCGTCTTGGCCTTTGTATATTATCCTAAACTGTGCTTTCAATTGCATTTTTATTTGCACTTGTATCTCCATCATCTACTTCCAGGGTGCAAATGGTGTGTTTCGTAGAACCATCATTCATCTCTGCACTCTACTTCCACATTTTATCTTCAGCAAAGCTGACGTCTCGGCTATCGATTATTTTTGTGTCACGGGTTTGAGCAATTTGTAGCCACCTTGCTTATATCCAATAAGGTCTGTCTTCTCAGCCTGATCATATAGTTTTGTACTTGTTGCTGCCGGGACATGGGCATAGGCAATGGAGCCAAACACCTTAAGATGTTTTACACTTGGTTTGAATCCATTCCAAGCTTCTGTCGGAGTCATTCCTCGAACACTCCTTGTTGGTGATCTGTTAAGCAAATAAGCTGAACAGGATACAGCTTCACGCCAAAAATAATTTGGCATACCTTTGTTCTTTAACATGCTCCTTGCCATGCCTACTATCGTTTGATTATTCCTCTCGGCTACTCCATTCTATTGTGGAGTATATGGAAATGTAGTCTCATGATGTATTCCATGCTCATCACAATATTGTTTGAATTCATTGGATGTATATTCCCCTCCACCATCACTTGGCAACACTTTAATCTTGCATCCACTTTGCCTCTCAACAAGTGCTTTAAATGTTTTGAAACACTCAAAGGCTCTAGACTTCTTCTGTAAAATATACCCAAATTTTCCTAGTAGCATCATCAATATATAGTTCAAAAAAAACATATCGATTACCACCGATTGACGATACTTTCATAGGTCCACAAATATCGGTATGAATGAGTTCCAAAGGATGCTTTGCACGCCATGACTCTCCAGAGAATGGAGATCTGTAATTTTTTCCAACAACACACAAGCTTCAGAGAGTTGATTAGGTTGACTAATATTGGGCAATCCATTCACCAAGTTTTCCAGTGCTAGTTTCTTCAAGCTTTGAAAATTTAAATGGCCAAAATGAAGATGCCAAATCCATGACTCATCATTTAAAATTGCACTAAGACACTTGTAGTCACCTTTAGAAATATCCACAGAGAACATGTGATTCCTTGACTGAAAAAATTTAACAACAATTGTACCTTTTCCGTCAATAATAAAAAATTGATGTTTCGATTGGTGATCACATACCCTTTCTCAACCAGTTGTCCCACGCTCAAAAAGTTGGTTGGTTCATAGAAGACATCTGTGATGTACTTAATTGTGTTCACCATTTTTCAAAGTGATAAGAATTTGACCCTAATTCCTGCCACAGATATTGATCGACCATCACCGAATCGAACACTAGTGCAAAATGAATATCAAGCTCACTGAACATGTCTTTTGCACCACCCATATGATTTGTGCATTCCGTATCCGAAAACCACCTATGGAAACTTTCTGCTTCATTCTCAGCAGTGACCATGAGAAGTGCATGTGCACTTTCATCTTGCTCATTGTTATCACCTTCTTGAGTGGAATTACCAATTGATTATCATGTTTGTTCCAGCATTCACTTGCATATATAGTGGCCACGTTTATGACAATTATAGCATTCTACATTGGACTTGTCATACGTCTGTTTATAGTGACCATTTTTTAAACCACGACCCCGACTTCGTGAAGTATATTGTTAATCTTCATTAGGATTAGACCTGGAAGGAAGATTGTCTGCTTGATTGTGATGGTGAGGATGTCCTCGACTCCATTGATTACCACCACGTCCTCTTCCTCTACCACAGGAATTTCGACCCTTCAAATTGTTCACACCGCGGATGGAGGCATGCATGTGCTTGAAGGGCTTGCTCGATGGGCATAACTATTTTGTCATCGTTCATCTGCTGCTCGTGAGCACGTAGTGAGTCCGACAACTGTTTGACTGTCATGGTTGACGTGTCATTATTTTCTTCTTCAATTTCTTCTACTACGTGTTCGAACCTAGAATTCAAAGAATTTTCTCAATCATATTCTGCTCTAAATGAACTTCCCCATGCATCTTCATGCTATTCGTCATGGCCTGGACTCGAGCAATACAGGCTTCGATTGTTTCCGCAGGCTCCGTTTGCAAGAGTTCAGATTGTCACCTCAGTGTTTGGAGTCATATCCGCTTGACTTTGTCATCACCTTCGTATGTTTTGTCAACAAGAAATTCCATGCGTCATGTGCAGAGCTTGCTCCTCCTATCTATCTGCTCAAATGTGTCGTCACTCACCCCTTGGTGGATGATAAACAGTGCGTTCTTGTCTTTCTTCTTGAAATCGGCATCGGCATGAGCGGTTTTTTGTGCAGCAGTGGCATCACTAGCTAGCGCCTGGATTCCATTTTCAACAGTATCAAGCAGATCTTGATAATCAAATGGAACTTTCATTTGAGTACTCCACTTGTTGTAATTCTTTCCATTAATTGAAAAGAATTAATCAATAGCAAAAGGATGATAAATGACTCTTAATATTACTCACACAAATGATGTAGAACTACTACATATAAATATATAGGAAATTTACAACTAAAACTCTGAAACAAAAGTGAATACTCCACTCACTGTTATTACTAAGTTTAGTAAACAATTCAAATACTTAGTCTACACAGAATTACTCGGTCAACAACGGAAACTCGAGTGTGACATCTCATGGAGTTGGATATAGATGGGAAAATGTTCTACACCAACACCAAGAGAGGGTTCTTGATTAATACTTCCTTCGTCTCTCTTTTTGTTACTGATCATTTTTTTTGACAGTATTCATTGTTTAATTTTGATTCAAATTTTTATCATAGTTATGTATGAAAAAATATAGTCAAATGAGATCTTGTTAGATTCGTCTTATCTTGTAGTTTTAGAATATCAACTTTAATTTTGCATTGTACACAATTTAAGTTATTAATTATTAAAAATATACATGGGCATACGTGTCGAATGGGTGTGTGAGACTAGAGGAAGTACAACTATCTGCTTGTTACTTTGGAGTGGAAGTAAGAGAGTTAGGGTACAGTTCGGGTTTGTATAGTTGCATTAGAATTGATACTGAAACTACTTCTTGAATTCCCCATATATAGGCCGAGACCGAACTGAAATAGAAATTATTGTATGTTATTTTCGGTTTTTGCTTTGATATTGGGTTAACAATTTATATCTTAAACCAATTAAGTAGTTTAATCATAATTTCTTTTTAAATTTTTAATTAGTTTAATAGATAATATTTTTAACCCAATATAATTATGCCATAGGTAACCAACCCGAACCTTAACTTTTACTCTTTTTTGTTTTTTGATAGATTGAATCTTTGAAGTTCACGTAGATCACTGGATTAACAAGTTCAATTAATTATCATCACGTTTGGACTGAACTTTAGAACAGTATACCTAGAATATAACTCTTTTTTTTTTTTTTTTTTTTTTTTTTTTTTTTAGCATGATTTAAAAGTAGTATCAGTTCAAACATAAATTACAAAAATCATGCTTTTGGGCTCAAGTACAAGAACAAGATTGTAAGCTCACATGAAGATTTGAGTACAAAAACACAATGAATTCACAGGATCAAATTTCACCTGAGACAATTCAATACGTAGACATGTAATTTGCTGCCCAGCAGAAATGAAAACACTAGAAACTCAATAATTTGTTACACTCTATTCTTCCCTGACAAATTTCAATATTACAGAAAATATATACTCATTGGTTAATATAACTCCATGGTTTCTTCTCCTTTTCTCCTACATTCCTTTCTCGTGGAATTTGGCAAATCCAAGCATTTACGACAACCCCCAGTTTAGAAACGGTCATAGCAATCCTTTACTTTGTTGAAGGGTCATCAGGGGAGGTGAAAGATTTCAGCTACTAAACAAGAGTCGACATTTTCACTTCACATACAAACTAGCTATTAAAGCTGACCTGAACAGACCTGACATGTTTTCTCATGTCTCAAAGGATGGCCCAAAACTTCTTTCTACAAAATAAGACTTGTTCCTCTATTTTCTGATCATTTTCCAGAATTTGTACCTGAGCATCCCAAAGAAATTGCGGAGCAAGATCCTTAATTCTTGTAATAACATTTTCATCTTCACCCCGGATAATAGCAAACCCCTGCATATATATGAAATGTGCATGAAATTTTTTATGTTTATTAGCAATATTTTGTACCAAACCTCAGCTGTTATTCACATCTGAATAGCTGTGACATACACAACCAGGGAACACCTCTTTTCACTTAATAGTATATTTGGTGTTCAGCAATCACAAATTGTTTGTGGAGGAATGTAATAAAAAGTGAGTTAATTACCTGAGGGCGTAGCATACGGTCCATCTCAAGCATGAGATCCTCAAGCATGCAACCTGCCCCGCGATTCTGATAGTGAGAAAATAGGCCATTGGCATGTAATAGGTCATATGAACGCGGATATGTTGAGAATTGTTCACACCTGGACGGATGAATAAAAAATTTTGGTATGGACTTCACAAGGCAGCATGACCAACAAAATGGTTATATTTGCAGCTTACCAGTCATGAAAAGTACCAATCAAGCCTCGATTGTAGATGGCAGGTAATGTATTCATTGCACTTGCAGGTACTACGTTCATTACCCAAACTGGCCATGTGCTCATGCCAACGGCAAATCCACCCAAGAAAGCATTCATATCCATTATATTCCTTATTTCTTTTTCTTCAACGCCCATTAATCTCCAGTAATGACGAACTTGAGCTTGCCAGTAGAATGTATCTGCCAAGAAGTTATCACGACTGATATCTGCACCAAATGGACAAGGCATCATAGGCTAATCTATTTTTAAGCTGGTATCATCGAAAAGCATGACAGAGGAACCACCCCCATCCCCATGTAGAAGAATAATAGACACGAGTGCAATGTCAGACCAAGAGGTAAATCAGAAAGAATTACAAACTGATTAAGATAAATAACTTTGCCAATCTGAATAAAAGTTCGCATGTGACAAAGAATACAATTAGGCTCGCAAAGGGCCTCAAGGGAAAAGGTAAGTTTTTGTCCAAACAGAGAGCTTGTAAAGGTAGAATTAGTCCAACGAAGGTAGCATGGCCATTTAATTTTGACAGAGGTACCACAAGGATAATTAAATTTTATAACCAAATCATATTCATACATGCATGTGAATTTGAACAACCTACAGAAGCTGCCAGCATTTCGCATAGACAAGATTATTTCATTTATTTGCAGAGGAAAACATGAGATTAAATAAAATTTAGAAGTGTACATCATCAGAGCAGTGATTTCATAATTGACTTCATAACCAATCTCCAAAAAATTATGTTACCCATAAAGGTAATTGACATACCTAGATTACTGAGATTTCCCAAATACTCAGTCAGACGCTGCGGCTTGGGAGGAAGTTTATGCATATAACGTTCTGATACACAATTTCTCAAGGGTATATTCCATGATGGTTTATCATCATCCTTTGGATCACATATACTGATAAGCTTCTGCTGTACATTTTCTTGGAGACAGGAATTGTTTTCAGGCTTAATCCATATTGCCGTCTGCACTTGTCGGGCAATGAGTTTCCAGCACATTGCAGATGTTAAATTCATCAGCTTATCCCAAATCAAAGGAAAATCTTTGTCTTTTCTGTATGCGGGTGGTGCAGAATATACAAAATAACCATTTGTTCGGAGGAGGCGATCTGCTTCTTTAATAAGAATCCCATCTGCATCAAAAAAGGATGACTGCACTAGCTTAACTTCCGAATATAAATCAAAGCTCAGTTATAGCATGTCCGAAGTATTGAACATGTATGGATAGGGATAAAGAACATTTATCAGGTTTCTGGCTCTCATAGTTTCGAATTAAAAAAGACATATTCCAACATATACATCATATGATACATAATACAGTTATGCAGAATTAGATGTTGGATGTTAACCCATCTGAACTCTAACAATAGTATCGATCTTTCAAGTTAAAAAACTAACCATTTTCGTGCCAATCGACACGACATCTTGAACAATGGATCATCTCGAAAGAATTGCTAGGATATGGTAGCTGTATAGTGGATAACACAGAAATCATGGCACCAATTCCTCGCTCTAAAGCAAATTGAATTTGATTTTCGTGACCATCTTTAGGAGCAAAAGACATAGTTTCAATATTCAAAGGAAGAAGATAGGCAGAAAAGCTAGCAACTCCACAACCAACATCTAAAACTTGATAAACCCCAGCAGAAGTAAGGTCACCGGTCTCACCAGTGGTCATATTTCCTAGCCTGCAACAAAAAATCAGACGTCAATTCCACTATTCCCATCCCATAAAGTAAAATTACTAGTGGTTAATGAGGCATAGAGCAAAATTTAAGAGATAATCACAGATACTGTATTTAAGCTTTAGAGTGAAACTTGATCATGAGAATTCAAAATTTTGAAACTTAATCATGAGAATTCAAACAATTATTCAAAATTTTGAAACTTAATCACAGAATTCAAATTCGCATTTTCTGGAGTTCTTGCTGTCAGCTTCTCTGCTATGCTTTTATTGACTTGAAAATTATCAAACTAGATATAAACTGCAATACCTCTGGATGTACTCAGAAGCTCCATGCTTAAAGTGAGTGCCTCCACCAGGAAACCACCACAACTGATCCTTCTCATGCACCCAATTTTGTCCTCCTTTAACTTCTGCAAGACGTGTATGATTCACATTGCTTCTCCAAACATAGTCCCTACTGGTAGGCCACCTAATTGGTATTTTATAGTCAACTGGTGGCGGGACCAAACAAAACAAGCGCTGATCAAGAGGAGGACAATGCCTCTTCATCAACTCCTTCCCGAAAAGATCTGAATTTGGTTGTATTTTTTTAATGTAAAAAATGTCATGGCAAGGAATGTATTCATTATACATCAAGGGGCAGACATCCATCCCTGTTTTTGGGATCTTAACTGGCTCAGTGCGATAAGTAAGAGTAACTTTATTTGTGAACGCACCTGCAAGCATAAAGATGTACAATTTTTAACAGAGACGTACAGATATATGTAATATACAGCAATAAGCCAGCCTAAAATGGGATCGATAATTATTGTACAACATCACTCAACTCAGATCTTCAACCATCATGTTTCTATTTCTGGCCACTATAATTTCGAAACAAATCAACTACCCAGTTTTAAAGAGCTCCTCCCATTAGAACTAAACAAATTTCATTTTATGATCCAAAGTTATAAGAATTCCTAAACTTGCTAATCCTAGTATCAATTTTCTAATTAACAACCTCACTAACAACCCAAATCCCATGAACAAGTCCGAATCCCCAAAATTAACAACACCAATGCACACAGGAGCAACACAAATGAGAGAATCAGGCACCAATTAAAACCCTAACCAGAGGCTTGAGCTGAACCATTCTGTTGGCCATCCAGTGGGACTAAATTTTCGTAAAAAGAAGCAGAATTATGGCCGAAAAGAGTGCCGGTGTAGAAAGAAGCAATCATGAGCAAGAGAGCAACAACAAGGAGCTGCGCAACCTTCCAATCGAAGGTCATCTTGCTGATAAGTCCCACCATTGTTTATCTCGGACCTGAAAACAGAAACAAGCTGCAGATAAATGGCAGAGAGAGGCTGTGCGGCAGCGGTATCACACGAAGAAAGGTAGATCCAGAAAGCCTGCAGCTGTAGGAGGAGCGATTGGCACGGCCATTGCCATTGGCACTGCCATTGGATGGTTGAAAAGCGGTGGATTGAGACGTCGGTGAAAGGCTTTTGAACAGTTAATCGGATTTTCGTGTTTCATTTATACTAATATAATTAATGGAGTATTAAAGAGTGTGTTTCTTAATGGACTGTGGATCCAGATGAGATCTGCCATTTTCCATTTCCATTCCCATTCATTTATTTAATTGCTGGAAAATGTATAGATTGGTCAATTTTTTTTTTATCTTTCAGGGATGATGACTTAGTCCAAGTGGTTAAGTCTCGACTTCCTCGACCTCTAATTAAAGGTTGGAGGTCTCCCCAGCAAAAGAAAAAAGAAAATCTTTTCCTTCTTTCTAAATAATCATTTTTATAGTGGATTGAGCTCTACTCGCTTAAGAAATGTCTCGGATAAAAAACTGCTTTGTAAGAGACGCCCTTAATTGCCCACGCAGATCCTCGAGAGATTAGTCTCGGATCCGATGTGGCCTGGGGATACCCGGTTATTCACCTAAGATAATCATTTTTTTTTTACCAACAATAGTTATCTTGAGTGGATTTGGGGCCTTAGTCGCTTAAGCAAGGTCTCGGGTTTGAATCTTGTTAATGTAAAAAAACCTGCTTTGGAAGATGCGCCTTAATTGCCGATTCAGATCATCGATGAATTAATCTTGGATCCAATATGGCCAGGTTATTCACAAAAAATAATCATTTTTTTTACTCTGGTCTTCTATATTTACTAGTAATTAAATTCAATTTAATCATTTTGTCACTATCTCATACTATTTTTAATTGATATGACAACTTAAATACTTAATTACCAAACGTAGTTGGGCTGAATGGTATGGGATCTGACAGTTTAAATAAAGGTCTCGGGTTCGAGCCCTTGTGTATGTAGAATTCTGCTTTGGGAGAGGTAACCCTTCAATGCCCACCAGATCTTCTAGAGATTATTGTTGGGCACAAAATGACCTGTGATATCCAGAATACGCCAAACAATTCTTAATTATATCAACCTAGCATGTTCAAAAATTAAATACACACCCAGCACGCCACATCAATCAGATCAATGGGTCTGACCCAACCCGAGAAACCATGTTCATTGTCTTTGTTGAAGTCCTTGTTGAACAAAAATTCACTTACTTCATAGAGATCAGGTCTGGTCAAACCCATGAACCCGAGTGGTGTAACATGCTAGATAGATGCACATTCAATTTTTAAACGATGTCAGGGTGAACATTATTAAGAATTCAAATTGCCACATCACCTAAAAATATAGGATTAGTGAAAAAATGACCAAATTGTATTTAGTTAGCAAACGTAGATTACGAATATGGGCGAAAATGGAAAAATATAGTACTGTTTTAAAAAAATTGGGAAATAAAAATAACCATTTTATATATTTTATCTTTAATTGCTGATAAATATTTCACACACACATCGTGCTCTTAAATAATAGTGCTCCCTCTTTTACCCCAAAAAAATAGTGCTCCCTCTCCTTTGTGTCTTTGTATTTTATGTGGCATGGGCTCCAACTGTCCCCCATTGTTCAACAAAAAAAGAAAAAAAAAATTGTTCCCTTCCTTTTGTAATAAATAACATACCATTTACTTTCCTCACGTACTGCAAAATACAGTATATTTTTAAACAGTATCAAAATTCATTAGAATCTTAAACACAAAATGTCTACACCACTTTAAGGGCCTGTTTGGATTGGCTTTTGAAAAAAGCAGAAGCCAAAAGCAGAAGCAGAAGTGAAAGCCAAAAGCAGAAGCAGATAACTTTTGTGTTTGGATGGAATGTTTGAAAAGCAGCTTTTTTTCAAAAGTGTGTTTGGATATGTAAAAGTGAAAAGTGCTTTTTAAATGGATAAATTACCAAAAAGGACATGCTACTTAATATGATAATAAGATATATTTATAGTGTAATTTATAGTATTAAGTAATGAGGGTATTTAAGTCTTTGCACAATTTACGAAGTGCTTTTGGCTTCTGCTTTTCGGAGAAGCACTCCCTGGGCTGCTTCTCCCAGAAGCACTTTTGCAGCTTTTCGAGGTGCTTCTGCTTTTTTAAAAAAGCCAAACCAAACGTTTCTTTTTCCCCAAAAGTGCTTTTGGCAGAAGCAAAAGCCAAAAGCACCTTGGTAGAAGCCAATCCAAACACCCTCTAACTACTAAACCTTACTCCCTAAATTACTGTGCCCAAAGGAAAGTAGCCACATTTCGTGGGACGGAGGGAGTACCATTTACTTTCCTCACGTACTGCAAAATACAGTATATTTTTATCATGTCAAATAGTAAATACATAAATAACTAATATAAAAATTATATATTCTAAAATTATATGGTGATTAATTAAATATAACATTTCGTTTAACTATATTTTGTTTTATATAATGTCAATAAAAACTTGGGTCAAAGTTTCCATACCAAAATTCAAAATGTTTCACATATTCAGGAACAAAAGAAGATATACTATATTTTCATCGCCAAAAATAGTTAGGTTAATGATAATTGAGTTCTAATTGCTTAACCAATGTCTCTATTCTAGCCACTTCTATAGTATTTAATTTCACCTAGTTCGAGGGGGTTTAAGTCTTACAGTTCAGGAAAATTTTAGTACGCATTATACACTTCACTTTGGTTCTTGTAATCAATCAATTCAAGTTTCTATAGATTAAGTTACTTAACGCTAAGATAAATTTGGACTCAATTCTAATACCGGCTGTCAATACTACTTGTGTAGAAATATGAAATAATGTTTGTAAGTTATTGAGCTAAACAATACTAACAATGCCAAAAACAAAGGATATGGTGAGTGGGAATCAAGTGGACGGATACAAAGTGATGATCAAGTACTCTTGATATAGTGATAAAAAACCAATAACAATCCTAATATGATCAAATGAAAGTAAAAACTCAAAGTTTACCTACAAAATGATGAGTAACAAACCTTCCATGAGTTTAACGGTAAGAGACCAAGTTTCGATAAAAGAATCAAGTAAACCTTAAATCCCTGTAGGGGCCACAAAGAATAGTGGGCCACGGAGAAAAAATTGGGCCATAGAAGATGGGCCGAAGAAGGATTTCTAAAGAGAGTTGAGTTTGAGATCCATTGGGCCGAGGAATCAAAAGAGAACGATCCAGAGCAGAAGAAAAGACCCCAACGGAAGAAGGCTTCGGGAGGAAAAGATTTTGGCCGAAATGAGATCAAATCAGCCGATTGAAGCAACAGTGAAGTCGGCTTAGGGGAATCGGCCGGAGAGCGGTTATTTTAGCTCCGGCTATAAATAGGGGATGCCATACACAGAATCAGGGAGATCAATCCAACCCCCAAAATCCCTTTATCAAATTTACTTCTTTGTATCTTTACTGCTTTCCTTTACAGTTTTTCCTAGATTCTAGCTTAGCTTGTAGCTGTTACTTCCAAGTCCACCGTTGTTTCTCAACAACCGGTAGTTTGGTTCTAGTTTTTCCGGTGAATTCGCCGTTGTTTCTTAACAACAGGTAGATTCTCCATTGTATTTTGTTGCCATTCGAATACTAAGGACTATTCAGTCAAGTTTGGGCGTAATTTGTCAAGTTTGGGCGCATTATCATTAATCCGGACCCGTAACCAGTTTGATCCTTTCTCCGGTAGCCTCCCTAGAGGAGAAAAAGGTCCTTTTGGCACCAGGCCAAAACAGTGGCACGCCCAGTGGGACACGAAATGGCATTTGAACAAGCAACTCCAGCGATAAACATGGCGGCGATGACTGATTTGCCGCCGATCCAGGAAGAGCGCGCAGCAGAAGCCGGAGAATTCCCCCCAGGGTTCCCCGGACCATCAAACTTCCACAATCAGGAGTTTTCAAATGATGATTTAACCCCGCGGTTCCGAGATCAGGTTCAATTTATGGTTGAAGCGGCGGTTACTAATTCGGTTCGCCAGATAGAAGGCAATATCCTGGCAGCAATGCCAGCTATGTTCAGACCCGAAATAGCGAGGAATATGTATCCGATGGGAACGCAGCAGGCACCAATGGCGCAAAATCCACCACCTGCGATGCAAAATCCTCATAATTTTCAACAGCAGGCCTATCGGCCGCCAGGAGGGCACGGACCTCGGCCTTTTGTCCCTCCGCAGCAAAGGTACGATCAGCAACAGAATCAACCGCCTCAACCAGTCGTTCAACCGCCTGCTCCAGTGGTCCAACAACAATACGCACCACAGCAGCAGAATCCACCACATCTGGTTGACAGGGAGTTAATTGCTGAGATTATTCGTACTCAGTTTGGAAATATCATCGGCCAGGAGAATAGGCCGATGTATCGGAAACCTTATCCAGATTATATTGAGGAGCAGTATCCACTGCCTAGAGGGGTAAAGTTCCAGACTTTAACACTTTTTCGGGAGAAGTCGGTCGCTCTACAATTGAGCATATTGGCCGATTTACAGCTCAATGCACCAGAATTGCGCAAAACGATTTTCACAAGTTGATATTGTTCAGCTTATCGTTAACTGGCCCGGCATTTGAGTGGTACATCAATTTGCCAGTGGGATCGGTCAATACATGGGCCGAGATGGAGCGGTTATTCCATGACCGATTCTATAACACCAGTCCTGAAGTTTCGGTAGTTGATCTGACGTCAACCAAGCAGAAGGCGTCCGAATTAGTTACTGAATTCATTGAAAGATTTTATGCGGTGAAGGCCCAGATGAAAACAATGCTGCCTGAGCATGAATATATTCAAATCCTGAAGCAGAATTCGAAGTTTGCCATCAAGGATAGATTGATGGTTACAAGACCGAGGACTGTGGCTGAATTAACGACCGAAGCTATAAGGATGGAGACTTATTTGGCGGAACAAGCGGCTTTCAAATCAAGCCGAAGTCAAAGTGGAAGATCACAACCTATCCAGTCAGCTGCTTCATTTGCCGAGTCTCTGGATAGATGTGAAGTCCAGGAAGAGTACAACACGGATGACGTTCCAGCATTAGCCGAGGTTGCGAGGGCAGAATTAATCATTAAAAAGCCTATGACTTGTCCAGCACTTCGGCCAGCCAGAAGCAAGGAGAAAGGAGGAGGAGATGAATCTCAAAGATTTTATTCTTTCGACTTGTCACAAATGGACGAAATATTTAATTATTGCCAGAAGAACGGATTGCTAGAGTTTAAAGGAAACCATCCACAGCCCACCAAGGACCAATTGGAGGCCGGATGGTGCAGATTCCATGGATCGGCTACTCATTCCACGGCGGTTTGTGGACATTTCAGGAAGCTAATTCAGAAGCATGTCGATGATGGGAAGCTGAAGTTCCCAGACAGGCTTATGGCGATCGATAAGAATCCGTTCCCTGTCGCCAACATGGTGATGGTGCATCCCGACCAGAATAGATCCGTACATGACCGATTGGGGGATCAAACATCATCTAGCAAGAGTTCTGTGCACGATCGGCTTGGAGATCGGCCATCGGATCAGAAGTCAGGTGTATGGAAGCGATTAGGATCTCCGAAGGGGAAGGAGAAAGTTGCAAATGTTTTCGACCGATTGGGGTATTATGAAGTAAAGGAGTGGATCAAGCAATCAGAGAAACATCAGGAGATCGAGATCGGGAATAAGAGCGAGAAGCCAACGTTGAAAATTATAACTAATGGATGGGATTCAGAGATGAAGTTAACAGCCGACAAGCAGAATGGAAAGACTGTGATTCAGATCACAGTTCCTGAAGAAGCTGTCAGTCCCGAAATGAAGAAGCTCAGAAGGCCACCGGCAAATACTCAGGTAGGCCGATGGGTCCAAAATTCTCCAGAAAAGAGGCATTTCGGCCAACGCCGATTTGACAATTCCGCCTGGAGGGCAGAAGAGAAAAAAGTTCCGAAAGGAAAGGGATCATATCGTACTTTCAAACGAAGAATGCAACGGCTTAAAGCAACTGCTGCTTCTGAGCAAGAGGAGTACGACATGATGCATATGGAAGAGGACTTTCCAGACGATTGTTCGTTCTCGGAAGGAATGATACTCAATAGAGTATTTTCGGCTCGTTTGAAGTCAGCCGAAGGGAAGGAAGAGAAGAAGCCGAAAGAAGGACATGATCGGCTAAAAAATAAAACTGGATTTCGGCCGAAAGTAATACAGCCGAAAATCGAAAGCGAACAGCCGAAAGCAAAAGAAGAGTGGAAGCCTAGACCAGTCCGAACAAGGGAATGGAAGCCAAAAACAAATATAGTCCCGAATAGTGATACACTTTCAATCGGACAGTTCAAGTTCGACTTCGGGTCTAGTGCGAACATGGTAGGAGTGACCACAACAACAGAGGAGGAGTACTGGTCTGATTCCGAACCAGCCGTGGTCTTCTGCCAGAAAGAGGGAGAATATTTCGGCGATGAAGAGCCCATTGTGGATTTCTGTTTCGCCAAACTCGAAGCATTTCGGCCTGAGGCCGAAACTGAGAAAGTAGTTGAAGAAGGCTATGAGGCGTTTGTCCCAGAAGCTCAACCAAGCACGATTCTACCGCCGACTGCAAAGATGTCTCAACATGTGAGACCTTTGTATGTGAAGGGTTGGGTCAATGGGAGAACGCTCAGAAGAATGTTTATTGACGGAGGAGCAACCGTGAATATCATGCCATTGGCTACACTGACGAAGATAGGCCGTTCAAAGGAAGATTTACTCCCTACAAGGAAGATTTACTCCCTACACTGACGAATTGATACGGTATTATACGAAGAGCCCATACAGCCATTTCTAGCAGTGGTAGGGGATCGGTACCCGCAGGTTGTTGAGTGTGATTGGACAGATTTGGGGTTTGAGGTCAGATATCAGGCCGACGAACGGCCAGTTGAGGAAGAAAGTAAATGATGGGTACACGACCGAATCAAGCAATCGAGTTCGAATCGGCCGAACTCGGAGTTCCAGACGACAAAGCAGGATGGAGCGAATTAATGGATGCAATTCCAAAACGAACACCGGATTTCAAAGCTCAAGACCCCTTGAAAATGGTCAATGTTGGTACAGATGAGCACCCGAGGGAGATCCCATTGAGTGCAAATTTAAATCAGCAGATGACAAGCCGATTCAAGGAGGTCCTAATCGAGTTCAAGGATTGTTTCGCATGAGACTATACAGAGATGCCAGGACTGGAGTGATCGATTGTAGAACATAGACTGCCAATCAAAGAAGGGTTCAGGCCGCATAAACAGCCGGCCAGGAGGGAAGCGCCCGAAATAGTTCCAAAAATAAAAGAGGAAATAGAAAAGTTGTTAGCGGCCGGATTTGTGAGGCCAGCTAAATATGTAGAGTGGTTATCGAATATTGTTCCTGTAATCAAAAAGAATGGGAAGTTGAGAGTTTGTATCGATTTCAGAAATCTTAATATAGCCACTCCTAAAGATGAGTATATGATGTCTATTGTTGATTTGTTGATTGATTCGGCCGCAAAAAAGGGGATGTTGTCATTCATGGATGGATATTCAGGATACAACCAAATCTTTATGGCCGAAGAAGATGTTCATAAAACTGCATTTCGGTGCCCGAGAGCCATAGGAATATACGAATGGGTAGTAATGCCTTTCGGCTTAAAGAATGCAGGAGCTACCTATCAAAGGGCTATGAATTATGATTTTCATGATCTAATAGGGGAATGTGTCGAAGTCTATATCGATGATGTCATGGTCAGATCCAGAGATATGGAAAGCCACTTGGACGATTTGCGAAGGGTATTCACAAGAATGAGATTACATGGAGTGAAGATGAATCCAGATAAGTGTGCTTTTGGAGTGCAAGCAGGAAATTTTCTTGGGTTCTTGGTACACAATAAGGGCATAGAAGTTGATGCGAATAAGACCAGAGCAATCCAAGAAGCCAGGCCTCCACATGATAAGAAGAGTCTGCAAAAATTCCTTGGAAAGATCGGTTTCTTGAAGTGATTTTTGGCAAATGTGGCTGGAAAGTCGAAACCATTAACCGATTTACTAAGGTTGAAGAAAGAGGAGGAATTCATATGGGGAGTTGATCAACAGAGAGCCTTTGAACAATTAAAGCAAGCTTTGGTGAATCCACCAGTGTTGGTCCCTCCAGTTTTGGGTCGACCGCTCAAATTGTACATAGCAGCGGCCGAAGAGTCTATTGGAGCGTTGTTGACTCAAGAAGATGATGAAGGAAGAGATCGTGTGATTTACTATCTAAGCCGAATCCTTAGGGATGCCGAATTAAGGTACTCGCCGATTCATAAATTGTGTTTAAGTCTTTATCATGCATGTCAAAAGTTGGAATATTATATTCAACCACGGCAAGTGATAGTGGTAGCTTCGGTTGATATAGTGAAAATTATGATGAACGATCCGATCAGTAGCCGAAGAATGACCAAATGGGCCATGAAGTTAAATGCATATGACTTGAAATATCAGCCACTTAGGGCTATGAAAGGGCAAATTGTAGCCGATTTTTTGGCCGATCATGTAATGCTCCCAGTGTCCGACGACATCGGGGATCAAGTTCGGCCGAAAGAAATAAATGAGGAAGGAATTGTGTATCTACAACCATGGATAATGATGTTCGATGGTTCAAAAGCCGCTTCAGGAGTTGGAGCAGGGTTTACTCTACACACACCAGGAGGGCAAGATATACAAGTATTTCGTACAGTTACCGAAGTCCTATACAAATAACCAAGCTGAATATAAGGCATTGATCTCGGGATTACGACGACTAATAGAAGAAGGAATAAGAGCTATCGTAATCAGAGGAGATTCACAAGTAGTTATTCAACAGCTGTTAGGAGATTTTTCGGTCAAAAGTTCCCAACTAATCGGATTGTACGAAGAAGTAATCGGTTTGTTAGAAGAATTCGACGAGGTATATATTGAATACATCCCAAGGGAGAAATACGAATTAGCTAACGAACTGGCTCAACATGCAGCCAGGTATCGGCTGATGCCGATAGCGGGAAATTTGGAAATATACTTGGCTGAAACTGAAAAGGCCGAATGGATAAAAAAGATAGCACAGACGTTGGAAAATCCATCCGAAGCTAGTTCAGTCGAAAAGCAGAAGGTGATGGATTATATAGTGATAGGAGGGTTACTCTTTAAGCGAGCCATTGATGGAGTGTTACTCAGATGCGTCGGAGAAGAAGATGCTAAAAGAGTAATGGGAGAAGTTCATGAAGGAATATGCGGCGCACACCGTGCTGGAAAATCGATGAAATGGAGTATTATTCGGCTGGGATATTATTGGCCGAATATGGGAATTGATTGTGAGAAATATGCTAAAGGATGCCGCTAATGTCAGAAGCATGGGCCGATTCAAAAGTTACCGGCCAAAGAAATGCATATAATGATTAAGCCATGGCCATTTCGAGGATGGGCTATGGATATAATTGGGAAGATTCATCCTTCTTCATCGAAAAGGCATGAGTTTATGCTAGTAGCAACAGACTATTTCACAAAGTGGGCCGAAGCTCAAGCATATGTCAGCATTTCACAAGAAGAAGTGATCGAATTTATTAAGAGACAGTTGATATATAGATTTGGAATTCCACAAACGATTCTAACAGACAGAGGAACTGTATTTGTGGGAGAAAAAGTCAAGGCCTTTGCGAAAGAGTATGGGATAAAGATTGTGCACTCGTCGCCATATTATCCACAAGGGAATGGACAGGCAGATGCCACGAATAAGCAGTTGATAGGAATTATAAAGAAAATGATCGAAGATCAGACAAGAAAGTGGCATGAGAAGTTATCTGAAGCATTGTGGGCTTATCGAAATGCCAAGACTTCAGCCACTGGATTTACACCATTTCGGCTGACTTATGGAATGGACGCAGTACTTCCAGCCGAAATAACAGTGCCGACCTTAAGGACAAGCCAAGCAGATTTAATGACGGCCGAACAATATGATTGTGCGATGAAAAATGAATTATTAGAAGTTAATTCTGATCGGGTGCAAGCCTTTGAGAATTTGCAGAAAAATAAAGATATTGTGGCCGATTGGTATAATAAGCGAATCCGTGTGAAACGATTTGAAGTCGGCGATTTAGTTTGGAAAGTTATTTGGCCACCTAAACAGAAGGACCGATTAAGTGAGTGGAGCCCCAATTGGGAGGGGCCGTTTATTGTTCAGACGAAATTACCGAATGGAGCATACATGTTAGTGGATGAAAATGGTGAGCAGATGTCAAATCCAGTAAATGCAAGATATATGAAGAAATATTATCCATCAGCATGGGATTAAACATCAAGTGAGGCGAAAAAGTAAAGATTTTATTGCATAAACGAGCATTACAAAAAAGGTACTACTTCGGCCGAAAATGGCGTCGATAGTCCGAAATTACAATATACAAGGGAAACGTCCTGGGCTAAAAAGGCTGGGAAGAAATGAAGGCCAGTGGGATCTGAAGTGGTAGATGTCCAACATTCATTCCCAAGCCCAAATTCTTCTAGCCGGCGAGAGAAGAGATGGCTGTGCCAATAAAGCCAACTCCCAGACCAGGAAGAAGAAAATTTTTATCTGCTCCAGCAAGGACACCCCCTTTTTAGCATGGAAGATAGGGATGAAATTCGAGGGGTATGGCCTTCGGAGCTGAGAAGATAGTTCGGTCCCATGGAAAGGCGCGATTATTATTCGACCGCCCAAGACTTTGGGACCGATATTAGTAGGATTACGACATGTCACATTAATATTAAGAAATAGAGCAGAGCTCGAATATGACCGTCGGAATACATGTTAAGAAAAGTGTTGAAAGTTCCTAGCTCATATGAAGGTAATGATAAAAGGATTAGCTGAACTCGCGTTGCATAGAAGAAGGGTTTTCGGATCATAAGTAAAGGATCAACCAGAGAGTCAGCATGCCAAGGAGGCCAAGGAGGAAAAGAGATTAAAAGTATCAAGATATTCATGATTAATATTGCTAGATTATGAAATGAGAAGAGAAGAAGTGTTGGTATTTATAGAGAGAAATGAAGGGGATGTCATTTATGGCAAAAAATAGAAACGCAAAGAGAAAAGCATTAATCACGGATGAGACGTTTCAAGAATCCCAATAAAGATGCAGGAAATATTACTATATCAGGGGATATCCCCGAGATCACGGAAAGAAACAGATGAAACAATCCACAAAAGACAAATGTTTGATAATAGGCCGATCAAGCATACAAGAGGGATCGGCCGAAACAAGAGTCAGAAGTACATCAAGGGGGATGTAATTACATTCAAGAAATAATAATGTCAATCTCCACTCAAATCATAAGCAATGTCTTCGCCGAAATCACTGGGAGGGATAGCAGCCGAATTACGAGCAGTAGCCGAATTCAATACTGATTGAAACTCTTGATACGATCGAGCTTCAGCTTCGGCCGAAACCGGAGGGTCATCGGGTTGGGACAAGAAAAGCTGGTCGGAAGTGTCTCGAAAAGGATCACACTGAGCATCTAAGAAGAGAAATCAAAAGAGAAGGAAGACATAATCATCGTATATCATCAAGGCCAAAAGAACAAATTAAATATTACCGGAATTCCTTGGGTTATCCCCCGTAGGAGGATTGACAACAGGGTTATCTGAGACCGTCAAAGTATTCGGTGCAGGAGGAAGTTGGGCCGCGACAGAACGAATTTGGTCAATCGCCGTTTGAGTATTCGACCACAAACCACGAAAAACGCCAAGGACATCGTCACTGAAGGACAACCTCAAAGAAAGATAGTCCGTTTTCTCTTTGAGACTAGCGAGTTTGTCCCTTGGAGCCTGAGCGGATTTGTGGATCTGCTTTACAAGTCCTTGCAGATGAGCCGATTCTTGGTCAACTTCGGCCAAGGCATTCTTCACGCCTTGCGCCTCATGTTGAAGTCGGCTGATTTTCGAGTCAATAGAAGAAAGACGATTCAAATATTCGGATCTGAGGCCATCATTGGTCGATAACTTATCCATATAAGAGTAATAATCGGAAACATGCTTGTCAAATTCCACCCTGTGAAGGGTAAGAGAGGCTTGCTCGTCTTCAAGTGTTTTGCGAGTAGCCAAGATACTCGGAAGTTCCAGGTCTATCCGTAAAAGGCATGTGAACATTGCTTCAATAACATTTGACAGACCAGAAGCCAGAAGATCTTGGGAAAAGGCCTGCCTGATATATGAAAGAAGCAGAAGGATGGGCTTGGTTTGGATTGAGAAGGCATCGGACTGTTCAGAAATCAAGTATTCTAACTTATCCAAACAAGCCTTGAAAGAATGAGGGAACTCTGATGGAGAGGAAATAGACGAAAGGGAAAAGAAGTCATCCAGAATACTCCTATCTGGGAAAGGAGAAGGAGGATTAATATTACCAATGGCTAACTCTTCTAGCCGAGTATGGGCAGGAGAGGGGTTAGGAATAGAGATGATGGAAGAAGAGGGAAGGGCAATCGCTAGAGCAATAGCCGAACTGGGAACAGTCGCATCAGTGTTGCCACCTTCAGGAACTTGAGAAATCGAGCCAGACCCCATACCGGCCGATGAAACAGGAGTTATGTTAGAAGTAATGGCCGGATTCTCATCAATAGGGTCGAGGGCCGTAGATGAAGGATTAGGCGATCCAGAAGGGTCAGAAGAGACTGCAACCCGAGGAACCTAGAAGAGAAGGAAATAAATGTCAAGAAGACGATAGTGAACAAGGAGAAAAAGATAGGAGAGGAGAATAGCAGGAAACCTGATCAGTAGACGCAGCCGAGCTAGGAAGAGGCAAACGAGTCGAACGTCGCAGTGTCTTGGATGCAGGTTTTTTTTTTCGACTTCCCCGAACCAGAAGCAGCACGCTTTCATTTTGCAGAAGTAGTGGGAGCAGACGAAATGCGTGGACGGGATGGAAGAGACGAGACATCATCCAAAGCAGCCTCTGCAAAACGAGAAAAAGAGGAAAATCTGAGAAAGATATACAGCACGCAATATAAGAAATCAGAAAGACTTACTAAGTAAGGGAAGTAGAGGGTCATCCTCTTGAGAAGAGCAGGAGTAATCAGGGGCTGAACCAACAACCGAAAACATCATAATACATGGAAAGCCGCGAGAAATAAGGAGGCTCTGCAAATTAGTGTCGAAATTAGCATAAGAAAGAACTTTCTCCCACCAGTCATCAAAACGCTTGGTCGATAGGCCAGGGCGGACGTCGAGAGAACGAACTTCAAAGTTGCAGATCCGGAGAGCCCATGTACGACAGAGATTTTGGCTACTCTCAGAGCCGAATCCTTTGAAAGATTTGCTGTATCGATTTGGGTCTCCATAAAGAGGAAGGACCACATCTTGAACAAAGCCGAATTGGCGGCTGACTAAGTGAGGGTTGTAAACCTCAGAAAGGATAGGATGTTCGGGGGGAACAAACAGCGAGCAATTAAAAACATGACGATGAATGATACAAGCATTCCAGACTTGAGCAAACGCCTTCAGAAGGGGCCTACCAAAAGGAGGAACGTTGATAGCCGAAACCCAGCTATCCGGAGTGCCAGAGTAAAGATGGCAAGAAGAGGGACTAAGTGGGGATCGGTTCATGAAGTAATAAATCCATTGTTCAGTACGCATTTCGGGAAATCGGACTCCGAGAAGATCATTGGCCGAAGGATGGGTAGTGTCGAAAGGTTGGGGCTCAAGACAAGGCATATCCCTGAAATGCCAGACAAGCCAGAGGTGGAGGAACCAGAGGGGGCCATGAGATCTGTTGGAGTAACCATCAGCCCATCCATGAACCAGGGACGAAATACCAGAATACAAATGCACCAAAAAGTAGTCAGCAAGAGGCAAATGAGCATCATCCATAATGGCCTTGGCCAAAGGGTAGGTTTCAAGAATAACATTCTTGGCAGGTGCGCACCAGAAGAACCGGCTAAGAAAATGCATCATAAAAGCCACAGATTCCACCTGGGAGAATTCGGGCTTAGTTCCACGGTACTTATTAATCCATGAAGAAAAAGTGAGTCTTGAAGCATAGCCGGAGTTTCTCGTTGTAGGCTTGTCGGAACCGGTAACACCTAGAACATGCTTTCCAAGAGAAGGTAAATCTAGGAGAAGCTTAACATCCTCAATAGTCGGGGTCATCATACGCCAGGGGAAGCAGAAACAGTTAATGGATGAATTCCAAAAGCAAAGAAGGGCCTGAATGTAATTATAAGTAGTGGGAAAAGACTGCGTGCTCAGCTTAATCAAATGATTAACACCAGAGTTAACCCAAACCGATCCACAGTGAGGAAGGGCCCTTTCGTACCAAGCAATGTGTTCCGGAGTCACCAACGGCCAAGTGCTGAGAGGACCGAAAAGCTTGACAGAAAAATAATCCGAAAACAAAGGGATCGTCTTCGATTTCCCAAAAAGAGCAGGAGCGGAAGTTGCGGCCTCAGCAGAAGTTGCAAGAGGCCCAAGAGCAATAAGGTCGCCGTCAATAGGACGAAGCGAAGAAATATCGGCGAGGGAATCTTCAACATCCTTGATCTTTTGAGAAGAGGGTGAAAGAGTCGGTTGCGCCATAGAGAGAAAGACGAAAAGGGGGAAAACACAGGAGAGAATATGAAAAGAAGAATAGAGAGTAGTTCAAAAGGATAAGGGAAAACGAAAAGGCGTGACCGGATTTTAAGGAGGAGTTAGCACACGAGAGAAGAAATTACTTGAGCTCTTTTCAAGACGAAAAACCGCCCAAGTAAGGAGGGCATCTGTTGGGGCCACAAAGAATAGTGGGCCACGGAGAAAAAATTGGGCCATAGAAGATGGGTCGAAGAAGGATTTCTAAAGAGAGTTGAGTTTGAGATCCATTGGGCCGAGGAAACAAAAGAGAACGATCCAGAGCAGAAGAAAAGACCCGAACGGAAGAAGGCTTCGGGAGGAAAAGATTTCGGCCGAAATGAGATCAAATCAGCCGATTGAAGCAACAGTGGAGTCGGCTTAGGGGAATCGGCCGGAGAGCGGTTATTTCAGCTCCGGCTATAAATAGGGGATGCCATACACAGAATCAGGGAGATCAATCCAACCCCCAAAATCCCTTTATCAAATTTACTTCTTTGTATCTTTACTACTTTCCTTTACAGTTTTTCCTAGATTCTAGTTTAGCTTGTAGCGGTTACTTCCAAGTCCACCGTTGTTTCTCAACAACCGGTAGTTTGGTTCTAGTTTTTCCGGTGAATTCGCCGTTGTTTCTTAACAACAGGTAGATTATCCATTGTATTTTGTTGCCATTCGAATACTAAGGACTATTCAGTCAAGTTTGGGCGTAATTTGTCAAGTTTGGGCACATTATCATTAATCCGGACCCGTAACCGGTTTGATCCTTTCTCCGGTAGCCTCCCTAGAGGAGAAAAAGGTCCTTTTGGCAGCAGGCCAAAACAATCCCCTAAAGTGATGACTTTTTTTTTTTTTGGTAAACAAGCCTGAGAAGCGGGCGAAAAAATAAAAAATAAAAAAGTAAAGAAAAAACATGAATCACAAAGTAAACCACATCAACAGGACCAAACAACAGGCCCTTACGATCGACAGTTGGTCATCCCCGAAGCATCCCAAGCAAGCACTTGACCAATCTCATCCAGCGGGAAAGCCCACGTGGTAAAGAACTCCTATGCCTTAGCCGCTTTCTTTGCCAAGATATCAGCAACCTGATTACCTTCGCGAAAAATATGCTTCACTCTCGCGTCCATATCCCTGACCAGATTCCTTACCCTCCAAACCATCGGCCACAAAACATGGGTGCGAGGCACCTCCTCCATCACCAACCGAACCACATCTAATGAATCCGAATAAATATACTCCACCCGAATTCCCATATCCTGTGCATGCTGTAATCCCTCCAAGAGAGCTCTCAACTCCACCATCAATATATCACATACCCCCATCTGTCCAACACACGCTCCAACAAAAGAGCCATCATGACCTCTAACACGACTGCAAAACCAGAGATCTTATCCGATGGAAAAAAATCCATCCGTATGCAATATGTAGCCCGTAGCATCCTCCTCCTTCCAAGCAACATATTGCACAGGCTGATTATTCCGAGTAAAGTGATGACTTTTGATAACCTCAAAAGAAACAAAGAGAAACAATGTTCATTGATAAAAGATAAATTAAAATTAATGGCTCATTAAAGCCCCAATTCCTTAAATCCCGAGCCTAAGTGCAAAAAAATATAAAATACAAGAAATTAAGAATGAAGAAAATGGAAGGATACTAACATGTTGATCCCAAATTGTTAAAAAAAATTTTCGATAAGCAAATTGATTGAATTGAAAATTCTAACGGAAATTATGTAAAATGTTGGGGGAAAAACAACAATAGTATTCAACCCGTTTAGGAAGGGATCCAATGGATCAACCCGTATAAATGCATGGAAAATATTGGGAAAAAACAGCAATAGTATAGAATATATGTGTATGTGATTTGATCAAGTCGGATGCATCTCTTGTTACTATCGCTCATTCATTTTATTATTTATTTTTGTTTCTTTTCTTAGTATGGTGACGGTATAGATTTTTTTATACTGCGATATACCGTTACTATACCGAACTTCGGTATATACCGCGGTATCGGTATATTGGTATGTTCCGAAGATCGGCATATCTCGGTATATACTGAACCGTTGGAATGTGGCCTATTTATCTGTCTAGCCCAATGTCCTTTTGGCCCATGATGTGTTAAGGATGAGGCCCAAATTACACTTATATTTATACTTTCACACAACCGAGCCCTCAAAACCCTAACCCTTATTTGTTTTGTTGTTTCTAGCGCCCCCACCCCCAATTCTCAGAATCCTCCATTCCCCACATTTCAGTTCTTCATCCCTTCTTCTTCTTCTTCTTCTTCTTCTTCCCTTATTTGTTTTGTTGTTTCTAGCGCCCCCAACCCCAATCCTCAGAATCCTCCATTCCCCGCATTTCAGTTCTTCATCCCTTCTTCTTCTTCTTCTTCTTCTTCTTCTTCTTCTTCTTCTATCTCTCCGTGACCTAGATTAGAGAGTGAATGAGACACACTTTCCGGTGGGGCTTTGAGCCATCGGAGGACAACAGTAGAGGCGTGGAGACCGGCTGTGACGTTGGGGTGTTGGCAGCGCCTGTTGAGGCCTTATTTAGACCGAGCCTTATGTTCGGTGAAAGGCTTGGTGCCCGGGCAGAGATGTAGCCGATCGTTTTCTTCCTTTGGACAAGTTATGTGAAGACCTTGGTTGATTGAAGACGTCATTGGGCTTCCTGAGCTTTATGCGTAACGGATCTATAAAGATCTGTTGGTAAATCTTTAAATATCTTAATATTTGTTCTTATTCTTGTTTTGCTAACCTCTTGTGTAGATCTGAAAACATGAAGGCCAGGGACTGAGGCGGCAGGCGGCAGCAGCCTCTTTGGGGCGTTTCTTGCTTTCTGTTTTCGTTTCAGTTTAAGAGTGAAAATTGTAATGTGGTTAAGCGCCATAATCCGACTAATTAGGTTTTTGGGTTGTAATAGATAGGTAATAGGAAGTATTTGTTATCAATTTATATAATTTTACATATTTAATTTTATATATCGGTATTTCGGTATGTATCGGTATGTCGGTATGTATCGGTACAACGGTATATACCGAACTTACCGAAAAATTGGTATGGTAACGGTATGAAAATATTTCATACCGAAATCATCAGTATGCAAAAATCGGCATACCGAAGGTTTCAGTACGACATAAGTATGAAATTTTTCATACCGTAAGTTTCGGTACGGTATACAGTATGATGTAAATGTTTTGGTATACCGTACCGATCCACCCCTAATACAGGCCAACGCAGAAGTAGCTGGGCCATCTAAATTTTGTGTGTTCTCAAATTTATTTGTTATTTTATTTAATCTTTTTGTTCATATTGTTGACAGATAAATGACTCCAAAGAAAGAGAAGAAGAATGTGAAACAAATTAAGAACATTCTCGTAGAAAGGAAGAAAAGTGTGGAAGATGGGGGCATTGTTGTGATTTAGTTCATGAATTTATTCCAAGTTGAATTGTAAAGATGCGTTTGTTGATGATTGAATTCAATAGTTATTGTTTCTTTGGTATGATCAATATGTTGTTAATTAATGGATAGTTGTGTTAGTCTGTTTGGAATGGCTTTTGCAAATGTGATTTTGCCTTTTACTTCTACCAAAAGCACTTTTAATGGAAAAATAGTGTTTGATTTGGCTTTTTAGAAAAAGCAAAAACACCTCAAAGTATAAATATGTACTATTCTCATAAGTAACATGTACTTTTTCGTAATTATAACATTCCAAAAGCACTTTTCATCTTTACACATCTAAACAAATTTTTGGAAAAAAATGCTTTTCAAACATTCCATCCAAACACAAAAGTTACATGCTTTTTCTTTTGGCTTTCAAATTTGCTTCTGCTTTTGGCTTCTGTTTTTTTCAAGTCAATCCAAACGGGGCCTTAATTGGATTGTTGTTGTTTGGTGTTATTAATTTGTTCATAGTTGAATTGGATTGATGTATTTGTTGATAGTTGCATTGAAAAGTCGAAGTTTTTTTGGTATAATTTATTGCTGGTTGAAATTTTTGTACACATGTCGTATGAATCAAAGGGAACGGTTATGGTGCTGAAAGGGATGGTGCGCACGTGCGGACAACGTCACCGAGAAGTACTATGTCAAGTCGCTGAATTGTATAGGCCTTGTCGCTGAATTGCATAGGTCATGTCGCTGAATTGTGTAGGGACCGTTGCTGAGATGCGTTCAAATGCATAGAACCATGTCGCTGAAATGTATAAAATTATGTCGCTGAATTGCATAGGCCATGTCGATGAATTACATAGGCCATGTTATTGAATTCTGAAGGCTCCATCACTGAGATGCTTTTAAAATTGAAATAACTTCAAACGGATCTAACTTCAAATGTCGCTGAGATGAACATGATAATGTTGATGAATTGCATAGATCGCATCGCTGAATTGGATTGGCTCCGTCACTGAATTGTGTATGTCATGTCGCTGATGATGAAACTAACCCTACAAATGATCTCACCCGTTGGATGATGAAATTGATCAACGATTGTGGACGCTGTCCGCACGTCCACACCCTAACAGATACGATGAATCAAATGCACCACACTCTAAATTCAAATTACAAGATAGCTGGAGTACACGGTTCTTTCCATGTACTACATTGCACCTAAAAGCATACAACATATATGGTTATTATTAGGGGTGGCAATTTTACCCGCACCCGTCTAAAATCCAACTCATCCGGCCCGATGAAGTGTATAAAAATCCGATAAAAGGTGGATACTTATAGGGTGATGGAGGGATCGGGTGACGAATCGAGTCTATGATGGATTGAGGCTCATCCAACCTACCACCCGATCTATCACCCAACCTACCATCCGTAATATTTTATTAAATATATATACATATATATACTCAATATGTTATAGTAAAAAATCTAACATTATTTTCTTCCCTTTTTTCTTCCACAGTCCATTCCCTTGTTCCAGCATTTCTCAATATCCCCGTAATTGCATCACTGATTGCTATGAGATGGCTTATCGGCTAATCTTCTTAATGTCAAGACTCCTCAACATGTTTTATGATTCTCCCGTTTGACCCTTTCATTCTCAGTGATCGATTCTTTAACTTTTTGGGTCTTATTATCTCATTTACACTTTGCTTTCGTATATCGCAAATCAATTATAGTTTTGCAGACTTTATGATGTTTAAACATGAGTTGACTTTGAATAAAAATTATTGCAATGTTATGCATGTGTAAACAAGTGAAATTTATTCGCCGCTAAAAATGCGACACGTGTAAATTTAAATATTAGTTTAATTATTTTTATGCATTTTAAATAAATTAAATACTTGAAATAATTATTACTATTTATCGGGCTATTTGGATCCAGGAAACCAAATGGACCTATATTTGATCGATATGAATAAGTCCAAATGAAAGACCCACATGCCTCGTGATCGAATGGACACTTGTATCGGGCCGACGTGAATAAGTTAAAATACAAGACCCACGAGCTCTATGACAAATGGACCTATGATTGGGCCAAGGTGAATAAGTTCAAATGCAAGACTCGCGGGCCTGACAGGCTACATAGATCAATGGATATGCGAAGCAAGCCTATCCATGGGATTTAAACAATGTGAACAAGGCCAATTGAAAGGCCCACACATTCAATGATCCAATGGGTGATTGGATTGGATCGGCCCATGGAAATGGGCCCACCGTCCACCATTTTTCCTCTATAAATAGAGTCACTCCTTCACACATTAGGTAGACTCATACACTTACACTCTCAAGACTCATATACTTGAGATTCTACATCAACAAAGTGCTGTTGAAATCACAAAAAGCCATAGAAGAAGTATCAAATACACTTCCAAATATTCAATTGGAGGAATCAAAGGAGTTCTAGAAATCGAATCCACACATCGGTTGATGTTCTTAAATTCTCTTGGATATTTCTATAAATTGTATGACATTGTGATTATGAATTAATAAAATTATTTGAAGTTTCTTGTCTATCAATTTTTCTGTTTAGATCGACCTTGAAGGTAAAGCTTTGTCAGTTATTTATTCTTTCTGCTTTCTCTTCCCCGAAAGACGGGATCAGATTTCTTTTATTCCATCTTTATTAATAAGAAAAAATGTGGGGTTGATGTGTGATTTAATTATCTTTTGTCTGATGATAGCCCCTACATAATATAATACTCTTCAAAGGAAAACCCGCCCAAGTAAGGGAGGAGGCTTAAGCACTTTCATCAATCAATTATAACTATCCAGCAGAACCGACAGACTTTCATTAAAGAAAGAAGCCCATTTTTTACACATTATTATAAGTTTTCACAGTGAAAAATGAAATTATTCAGGAATACATTGTCTAACCAATCAAATTCTCTCTCGATACGTTCCTCAAAAAATTCGATTCATGCGACTTCTTCCCCCAAATAACGAAGAGATCTTGGCGAAATTGCCACTTAGAAAATTGAGCACAATTTTGCAAAGAAATAGGTGTTGGTTTTTATCAGGGAAAAAACCTCTTGCAAAACCACTTATTAGAGCCAATAATAATAATAAAGTACAATAAATTACCTTTTCACATTTCAATCAAGCCCTCACCGTATCCCACTACCGAAGAATTTTCGATTTTGAACTTTCGGAATTACGTCTTTTAGAACTGAAAGGCAAAATACAAAATAATCTACATTCGTTAATGTTAGAAGAGGATAATTTGGAGTTCAACAATATCTCGACCTTTAACTACCATAGCGTTATAAATATTAGGCATCTTGCCTGGCGGAAAGGCTACATCTAGTACCGGGCCGATGATTTGGACGATACGCCCTAGGTTATGTTTTTTTCAATCATGGAAACGTTCCATTCAACGTAATTTGTTCGTGTAATCCATGGCCTAACAGAACACAGCAGCGAGGGACAACTCGCCCATACAACCAGCGGGGAGGATGGCACTACTGGCAAAGATCACATGTATACCACAAGCTTAAAGCGGATATGCGATAGTCTACCTTATTAGTTGCTTATTCTAACTAGTAGCAACACATATGCGACATCAAAGCGGATATGTCGGACTTCTGCCCCTTTATCCTATGGTCTCCCCTCTAAGAATTAACGTAATCGCTAATGAGTGAAGTATGATAGGCTTGGTTAATGAAATGCTGGCCTTGGGATTGATACGCCGATCTGGCGTTATGAAAACCCCCATGTATTTATTGTTTAACAGCTCAAAGAATCCAACTCCAGTAATACTTTGGCTATCTTACGTAGAGTTGAATTACAGACCAGGTGGCACTTTCTTTCCACCATAGGCCTTCTGGAGACAACTACTACACTGCTTGAGATACAATACTTTCTTCTTAACAACCCGGGCTCGATATAATTGAGTCTTGGTGCAGCTCCTCGATTGACTACCGTGTGTTCACTAAAACTCAAAAAGAATGGGCAATTAAAACTCACCCGGCCCACCCGTTTCACAGTAGTTGATGGGTAGATTGGATTTGGTTTGAGTTTTAGATGGATGATAGGGGTAGGGGGGAGTGAATGGATGATGAATATAACATTTTGGATTAAGGTGGATTTACCCTTCTCTGATCCACCTCCGATCAATTCACTACATGAAAATTCCGGAACACGGATCACATTTGCTGACCGAAATTTGCGGTCGCTAAATTTTTTTCCCATTATTTTATTTTTGAATTTTCTTTATTGTTCACGTTTATTGAATATTTTTTAATATAATTTAATTTTTGAATTTTTTTATCAATATAAATAATTTTATTTTTATGACAAATTTTATTTTATGGTTATTTATTTTAAATTTTAATTAAATATTTCTTTTAACTAGTTTATTTCATTTTTATTTTATGTTATAATTTAATTATTGAATTTTATTTTTAATTTAATTAATTAATTTATATTCAATATTTTATTCTTAAATATATTACTGAATTTTTTATTTTCTAATATTCATTTTATTAGTTTTATTTAACTATTTAATTTATTTAATATTTATTCCATTTTTTATTTTATTATGGATGTTTATTATTGATCAAATTTGTTTGATTTAATTAATGAATTCTTTATTTCTAATAAATTTAATTTTAATTTTAATTTTATGTTACAATTTAGTTATTAATTTACAAAGTTATATATGTTATATATAAAGATTTACATATAATAACATGAAATGTAGGATACCCGAATGACACATGCGCGAGGAAAGCTCTTCTCCACCAGGGTTCGAGCCCGCTCTTTATCATATTGCAAAACATATTTGAGAATGTTTTAATATATGACAAATGGAGGGATGTAATTAGTGGGATAGAGAGCTAGCCAAGCTGGCTGAGTGTTATTAAGGTGGTGGGTTTGAGCCCTCTTGACCACAGTTTTTCTTATATGTGGTGTCTTTTTAGCGATTGCACATTTCGGTCGCTAAATTTAGCGACCGAGCTTTCAGTAGGTAATGCGGTCGGGAAACGTCTCCAAGGACCCTTCGGGCTATGCGGTCGGTAAACACTATTTACCCCTTGTCGGTCTATAAAATGGTCGGTAAATTTGCCATGGATCGGATTGGATACGATTTTGGAAGTTGAAAATGGGGAGAATAAATTAAAAGGATAGGTGAGATACCACTTCGGAAGACTTAACATCGGAATCGATTACACACGACCATGTCCTATATTCCTTCAATCAATAGTCCTAATGGTGTCAATACGATCAAATACTCTCAATGCTTGAAAGGAATTTGCCAACAAAGTGGAAATTCATGGGTTGACCTTCAAATGCTCTCGGATGTGTTCGAAAGAGAAAAACAACTCACAATATCTTTTATATCATTCAAAGGTAAATAACACAATGTTTGGGAGGCCATATATATAGGCATCCGGAAATACAAAGGATTAAACAAGCCTAATCGAGAATTAAACAAACAAGTGAAAACCTTAGACTAGAGCTGCTGTGACGTCGCGGGACCTTACGTCGTGAAGCTCGGCTTGCAACGTAGGTGAGCTCTTGCGACGTAAGGTTCCACCAGCATGGCTCGCGACGTGGTCCGAAGTTACTTCATGATCCTTACGTCGTGAAACAAGGCTTGCGACATAAGTGAGTCTTGTGACGTAGGGTTCCTCCAGTATGGTTCGCGCGACGTGGTCCAAGGCGACGTCGTGAAACTGGTCTAGCAACGTAAAAGGGGTTCGCGACGTAGCTGTGTTGGACTCCTCCAATGACGTCGTGAAGGTTACGTCACTAAAAGGGGGCTTGCGACGTAAGTCGAGGCTCGCGACGTAAGCTGTCCTCATTTCAATTTGGCGGGGCCCACTTGGTATTTTCTCTCTCCTGCTTGTTGAATGTTCATGTGCATGCATGCACTTGTTGGATTACAAATTAAACAACTAACTAAAATATTCGATTTTAGGTGGCTGTTCCGGCGGGGATTCCGGCCAACTTCTGGCGATCGACATCCGACTGCTCTCGATCAGTTATGGGCTTCCAGATCCATTTAAGTGGGTCCGGGGTCTCCTTCTATCTGGATCAGCATCTTCAGGCCCATTTTCCTGGCTTTGGCTTTTAGCAGCTCGTCTTCAAAATTTCGGGTCAGCAGCTCAGCAATTCTGGATATGAATTTTCTGGAACATTGTTGGGACACCGGTCCTTTGGGAAATGCGGGGATCGGCAGTGCTCTTGTTCCAGCTTCCATGCCATCCCCACCCCCTTGGGGAGGTTAATCCATCAACCGACCATGATCTTCTTCGTCCCTCTCAAACAAGGTGAGATCTGCAACATTAAAGACATGATTAATATGACCGTATTCTTCAGATAATTGCAATTTATACGCATTATTATTAATCCGTTCTAAAAGTTTAAATGGTCCGTCTCCTCACGGAGATAGCTTGTTGTGTCAGCTTGCGGGAAACCGTTCCTTCTTCAAATTGAGCCACACCCAATCCCTTGGGTTCAGTTTCAGCTCCTTCCGACCTCAGTTGTTATACTTGGCATATCCTTCAGCTGCTTTGACCAGACTGTCTTTCACGTTCTTGTGCATCTCCTTGATCGCATTTGCCCTGTTTCTACCATTTATATTCAAATGCTCATTGCGAGGCAATGGCAACAAGTCAAGTGACGTCAGTGGGTTAAATCCGTACACACCCTCAAAAGGTGACATGTGTGTGGCACTGTGTACATGTCTATTATAAGCAAATTCGATGTAAGGCAAGCACTCATCCCAACTCTTGCTACTAGATGCAGTAATAATCCTAAGTAAATACCTAAGACTCTATTGACTGCCTCAGTCAGACCATCGGCTTTTGGGTTATAAGCAGTGGAAAATAATAGTCTAGTCCCTATTTCAAACCATAAGGATTTTCAAAAATAACTTAAACTTTGCATCTCTGTCGGAAACGATCATTTTCGGCACACCGTGGAGTCTTACAACTTTCTTAAAGAATATTTTGGCCACGTGGTGCGCGTCATTTGTCTTGGCATAGGGTATGAAATGCGCCATCTTCGAAAACCTGTCAACCGCAACAAAAATTGAATCTTTAGCTCGAGCAGTGCGAGGTAACCCTAGAACCAAATCCATAGATAGATCAATCCATGGGCCCTCAGGTACAGAAAGCCCGTGCGGCTTGGTGGTTGACTTGGCTCATAGACAGGTGATGCATTTGTTGACAAAGTCAACAACTTGCTTCTCCATATCTGGCCAATGAAAACGTTCTGTCAATATGCTCATTGTAGCAATCCTACCAAAATGACCCATTGTAACACCCCGGTTTTTGGTCACCCAGGTCGGGATGTCACCGCCACATCCCCCCAGTAAGACACGGTTTCTCCGAGCTTACTAAAGAGATGCAAGGCTAGGTATTGCAGTATTTAAAATTTTTTAAATCATCCAAGATAGCCCATACAATATAATTGGAAAATAATAATAGTATAGCGCAGCGGAAATAATTGGTTTAGTACAGTATCGCAGCGGAAAATATAAATAGGGCCGACATGGCCAAAACACGGGTTAAACAGGCCCGTTCATAATATAGTCTAAAGTACGAATTTTAAAGCAAAATAACATTTCCCAAAATCCCATGCATGAATCGTGCTCACACATGCTCATTCCACATATTCTATAAGAAAAGGAGTAAAAACGGTTTTGGTCAGCAAACTTGCTGAGTAAGTTAACACATGCATGATCGTAGGGTTTAAAAGCCATTAACTTTAATAATTTAATAAAAGCATGATAATAACATAATATTTAATTTAATCTAACCGATAGCATAATTTATTTCAGGGCTCTATTTAATAACACATATCGCATGGTTTAGAATAATAGCCATAATTTTAAAGAAAACATTTAAATAATTTAATTGGACAACAACATAATTTAATCTAATTTAATTTAGTTTAATATCCCCATTACATCCCCGATTTGGTATCTCAAAGTTTCACGATAGTATCGCGATGTCAACAAGTTTAGCCGGTATAATAGAAATTAAAATAAACTAATTAAGCTCTTACCAACATACTTCATGCAAATTAATAATGTAAAACATGAAAAGATCACACCTGGAGTATGTAGATCCCTAGAATTTCTTTTTACCAACATGGATGTTCCCTTTTTGCTTCTCCTTGGCATATCCTGCTTCTTTATATATTTATATGGCATTCACTTATACAAGAGATAATTGTTAGAACTTATGGCAAATTATAAGTTGAAATAATTAAACCCCATCCATAATTTATTTAAATTCAGATTTTATTATTAAATTTCAGATTTTCATTTATTTTATAGGCACATTTTATCAATTAAATAATTATGGACAGATTTAATTAAAATATCAAATTTCATAAATTTACCAAAAGCAAAATACCACAAATTCTAGCAACTATTACATAAAGAAGCTAATTAAATAAGCAAAATAGCACCAAAATAATTCTAACTATTACAACTTAAACCAAAAAGGGAGCAATCCTATCTAATCAAGAATCTAGATTTCTAAGGATCCATCCGAATCACCTACTTCATCTTCCCTAGGAACATCATCATCATCTGTAGAGCTCGAACTAGTAGTAGGAGGAATATAGCGATCACCTAGACTCTCAGTCATGAAAAATTCAAGCCTATTAGAAAGTTGTGAAATTTGTGCTCGTGTACTATCTTCCTTCCTCTTCATCTCCTCTCTAAGCTGATGAATCTCATAGGTCATCCTATTGATTGCGATCTCTGCAGGCTCTACCTTAGTACCAGATGTACTAGGTCTATCAGGATGACAAGGAGGTGTCCCACGGGATGTGGTAGGGTAGCCAAGCTCTGCACATCTTACTCCAGGCTTGTTATAGAAATTCTTGAAAGAGATAGGAGGCTTTGGCTTCACATCATGAGCATAAGCAGCCATATTCACTCCAGCTCTTTCACAAAGTGTCCAAATCAGTGCAGGAAATCCCAGCACAATCCGAGCAGTATCAGACGCCATTCTATCCAACTCATATGCTACCAGCTCTCCAATATCAATAGGTAGCCCGTTCTTCACACAATACACAAAATAAAGATCCTCTGCACTTGGTTGTGAAGTGTGTGAAGTAGGAAATACCTTATGCTTGTAGAGCAGGTAGATCTGATAGAGCGGTGCAACCATTAAAGTAGCTACAACATTCGCTTTCTTCTCTCCAATGTAGGCCACCCTCTTTTGAGTTTCAAACATCTCTTTCAAAATCCTTTTCTCCAATTCGGGTCCTCCTTCCTCATCATAAACAGGATCATGGAAGTGCTTCTTCTTCGTAGCTGGGCAGGAAACATCCACAGTACCATAAAGTTCATTGATCACTGCAGGACCATATGGCACAGGCACCCCTCTAATCCATGAAGTGTAGTGATCATACTGAGCATTGCACAAAAACTGTCTGGTAAGCTCCCAGGAGTAAACTCCTTCCGGATGCGCAGCAAATTTCATCCATCCTCGACTCATGAGAGCATCATGAACCGAGAATCTCTCCATATCAGCTTCAGTGAACCCTTTGTCTGCAAAAATCCATCTATCCACCATATTCTGATAATAGGAATACGCAGTTTGATTGATGAAAATGGCCGGATTGAAAACATCTCCTGTTAATTCTTCCAGAGGAGTAGTATCGTTCTTTCTATTGTGACTCTTCCTCTTGGTTTTAGGTTCACGAGGAATTTCTGGTGAAATTTCCTCCGGGGATTCAGCGACATCTTCTTGCTGTGGATCATCCTCCGTTGGTTGAGCAGAATTGAAGGAAGTATCATCACCATTATACGAATCGGGAGCTACCAGATTGTTTACAAATTCCTCTTCAGCTCCCACAGCAGCCGGCTCCGGAATGGGTTCATTAATTTCTGGTGTCTGTGATGGGGCAGGCTCTGTGGTTTTCAATTTCTTTCCACCCTTGTTTCTTGGGTTATTCTTTCTCTTTGGTCTCATGGTGGCAAAATTCTAGGAAGAAAGGATTGGGATTGGAAAGCTAATTAAACTGGAAGAAGAGAAAAATTGAGAGACTTGAGATTGAGGATGTGACCGATCGGTCCTGCCTCTTTTTAAAGAGGTGAAATCTTGATTTTGTTGAGATATGGCGGGATTGATTTAATCTAGATCCAAATATACACTAAACATATGATTTAGAGTGAGTATAATGCTGTTTAGGATCCCAAAAATCGAATGGATGTGATTTGGATTTACTGGATTCGCGAATTTTTGAAGATTTGCGTCGATGGCGCAAAAAGTGGCGCATTGTCATAACCCCTAATTTTTCGTGCATTTTTGTAAACTTTTGAACTACGTTATGGCTTGATCCCTTTACCGGGTACGTAGGCAGCTTAGAAGTTTTAATTCTAAGTTCAGTCACAACATAATAAAACAAACACAAGACCTTAGCACGAGACGAGAAAAGCCGAAACACAACTTCGAGGACGAAGTTGATTCTTAAGGAGGGTAGACTGTAATACCCGAGAATTTTCCAACATAAAATAAAACAATAATTAAATAAATAATAAATAAAATAAATACTATAAATAAATAAACAAATCCAGCAAATAAAAGAAATAAATAAAGATAAGAAAATGAGAAATGAGATTTTTACTTAAAAAGGAATTAAAGAAATTTAATTAAACTAAAGGATGGATAAATGGAACACCGACACCCGACACTAATGAACTCGAGTATTCGAGTCCAAAATATCCAACTAGACTAAGAATAAAATTGGAGAGAAAGTATGAACCCGAATATACCCCGGGAATCGGAATTCGGGAGCATAGAGGGATAGAAACCCGAAAGAGAGGCGGAAAAGCACGACGGATCGCACGACCCGCCCGGACCGAAGTCCAGGCGAAGCCGGCGCGGTGGCCGCGCGCTGGAAGGGGGAAACCGCGCCACGACCGCGCCACCCCACAGATTTGGTTGTTGCGTGAATCTCTCGCCCGAACGCGGATTTTTCGACTTTCGGTTGAACATCTCTCGACTCCAGACTTCTAGGTCGGTCATGGACGCCCTAGGGACTGAGGATTCTATAAATAAGCCCCTTGGAAGCCCCGAACAAGTTTACGAAACCCTAAAACATTCTATACGTTCGAAACCCTAAATCCGGAGTCGTCGGAGGCACGAAACCAAGATGAACGCTGTTGGACGAGTTCGCAACAGATCTCCATAGTCGTGGTAAGTCTCGGTCCAATCTTTATTCAATAAACGATTCGAAAACGAATCCTAATCATCTCCTTTTTCTTTCTACACCCCCGTATCGAATCTAGATCGTAGAACCCGACGAACGGAGAGGAGAAACGGTGATCTGGAAGCCACGCCTCCGAATTGGACATTCCCGACGTTCATAGACACTGTAAGTTAACCTTACATGGTTTTGTGAGATTTTAAAACATTCGAAACCTAAAAGATTCAACAAGAACCATAAATCTGTCCACTTTTGTTTTCTACCGACGCAACAGATTTGGTGAATTTTTCCGACCCTTAAAACGAACTCAAACGGAAAAACTTAAAACACGAAAAACGTTCCTAAGACTTAGACCTAGCTACTGTAAAAATTTGAGAATTTTTGGAGTTGGTTTGATATGTGAAAACCTGTCGGAACCGAACTGTTTGATTTTTAGATCTTGAAATCTTGGACAGAACTTAGGATTGATCTTGATCTCGTTTTTGACATAGGATCTAGGCTGTTTTAGATCTTTGGCCGAACATGAAAGTTGTAGATAAATGTCTTAAGATGGTCCCTGTCAAATTTCATTAAATTTGGAGTTGAATTGATATGTTAGAACTTGAAATCTTTAAACTGTGACCTGTAAACTCGGACAGATTTCTTGTTATGCAAAAATTAGCGTTTTTGACCTACTTAGGTATCTCGGATTGAAAAAGTTAAAACACGAAAGTTGTAGATCTTGATGTTTCCGAGTCAGATATGAAATTTTGGAATTTTTGGAATTAAATCTGATTTTAGACGAATTTTGGAGTAAACTGTGATTTACCGAAACGAAATTTTGAAATCTTGTTGAAACATGGAATTAACCTTTAGGGTTGAAACGAATTGAGATATCATTTCTAAATTAATACATTGGAAGTCAGATTTTTTTTAAAACTAAATCCCCTTACAAACTTGATAAATTAAAATTAGGGGTGAGTGCTCTGCAGGGTGCCCCCTAACGATTCACTTCGTGCCGTAATGGACGATGGTGACCCCGCGCGCTATACTTGAAATGTGATATTGCCAAAACGGCGAAACTTAGAGCCTACACTCTCGTGAATATCCGTATGGGTTTCCCGAGGCTCCGGAGTGGTACTGGGTATGGCTGATACGGCTGCGGCCGCCGGGCTACCGGCTAAACTTGTTGACATCGCGATCTTTATCGTGAAACTTGAGATACCAAATCGGGAATGTAATGGGGATTCTAAATTAAACTAAACTAGATTAAATGATATTGTTGTCCAATTAAATTATTAAATGCTTTATTTAAATTATGGTTATTATCTTGGACCATGTGATATGTGTTATTAAATAGAGCCTGAGATAGATTGTGCTATATGATATGGATTATATGAAATCAAATATTATGTTATTATCATGCTTTTGTTAAATTATTAAAGTATGGCTTTTAAACCCTACGATCATGCATGTGTTAACTTACTCAGCAATTTTGCTGATCAAAACCGTTTTTATTCCTTTCTTTACAGAATATGTGGAATGAGCATGTGTGAGCACGAATCATGCATGGGATTTTGGGAACTTTTATTTTAAATTTCGTACTTAGACTATATTATGAACGGGCCTGTTTAACCCGTGTTTTGGCCATGTCGGCCCTATTTAAATTTTCCGCTGCGATACTGTACTAAACTAAATATTTCCGCTGCGCTATGCTATTGTTATTTTTGATTTATATTGTATGGGCTATTTTGAATGCTTTAAATATTTTTAAACACTGCAATACCTAGCCTTGCATCTCTTTAGTAAGCTCGGAGAAACCGTGTCTTACTAGGGAGATGTGGCGGTGACATCCCGACCTGGGTTACCAAAAACCGGGGTGTTACAAGTTGGTATCAGAGCCCGGCTATTTTCAAATTATTATTTTTAAACTATTATTATTTTTAAACTACTATTTAAACCACTATTATTTTTAAACTATTATTTTTAAACCATTATTATTTTTAAGCTATTATTAATATTTTGACATATTTTAAATTTTAAATTTTTATTTCCATGGAGAAATTTTATTTTAAAACCCATGGGAAAAATATATATGGTGCATTAAATTATTATTGGGGGGAACTATCATTTGCATATGCATGTTGCATCTCTGCTATGAACTTAGCATCTTGGCGAAACTTGAACTTAGAATCTTGGCGAAACTTGAACTTAGAATCTTTGCGAAATTTGAACTTAGAATCTTGGCGAAACTTGAACTTAGAATCTTGGAAACTCGAACCTAGAATCTTGGCGAATATTAACCTAGATCTCTTGCTTGCGCTAGATGGCTAGTCAGGACATGATGCAGTTGATGATCAGGATGATGAACGCTCACCTTGACACCCAACAAACTATACAACAAATGAAAAATCGTATAGCTCACTTGGAGGCAAATCTGCACCAAATGGGAGACTTAAGGGAAGCTGACCTCCAGCACTTCCTGAACTTGAGAGCCGCTGATCAAGATCGCATAAAAGACTTAGAAACTCAAGTGCAAAGACTCACCGAACGAAGCGATGCTGTGATAGATAGAGTTGAGGATCTAGGGTCGGACCTGCTTGACCTCACTGATATAGTAGTACCATATAGCCCTGTGGAAGACCACTTGATGGGACCACGAAGCCCAACACCCCCAGTAGAGAGCCCATCCGGCCTTATCCATGGACGCTACGGAACCCTTGGGCTCTGGCCCCACATGGTCCGCCCATCGCCAAACCCGAGCCCCGTGGAGAACCATCTGGAGGGGACACCGGACCCAGTTCCGGAAGCTGTCGATCCACCATCCCCAGTGTTTCATGGACCTTTGGGCACCGGCCAGGTCTCTGATGAGGATGATCCTATGGAAGACCCCGCTACTCTGCCAGAGGACGCGGAGATCTTTTAGATACTTTATCCTAGATAGTATATTTATTTTGCGCATCCTATTACTTGTATTTAATTTCTTTTAAAGGAATGGAATGCGAGTTGATTTTTTTTAGGAATTATTCAGCCCGAAAAAAAAAAAAAAAAAAAAAAAAAAAAAAAAAAAAAAAGAAGAAACCGGAACAGTTCTACCGCATTTTCTCTTAAACGATAACAGTCAAATCAGACAACAAGGATCCAACGGGAACATAAACTACGAAACAAAACACATCAATGATCATCCTTGTACAGTCCATAAGAAAATAACTAAATAAAACACTTCTACAGCAAGCCTAGAGGGAAACGCAGAAACAAAGGATCACTGGTCGGGAGGCGGGAACTGACGACGCATATACTCGTCCATCTGACGCATGTAGGCGTACATATCGGTCATGGAGGCCTGCTGCTCCAGCTGTCTCGTAGTGATCGTATCCATGCGAGCCTGGTACAGGTCCATCCTGGCATCCAGAGCGTCGTAGCGAGCCTGCCCGGCTGCAAACCCAGCATCCATACGAGCGAACCCCGCATCCATACCAAGCTGCATACCCTGCAGCATCTGAACTAGCTGCGGCATCTCCGCGCCCTGCTGGGGAACCTCGGGAGGCGGAGGTGGCTGCTCAGGAGGAACAACTAAGATCAAACCATCACCATTGGGCTCCGGGCGGAGGACAGCCGGGGGAGCCCCACGTCGAAGAGCACTGCGTCGACGGGCGTAGCTAGGGATACGGTAATAGCCGCCCGAGGATAGCTCGTAAGGATCCGTCTCTGGTGACGTACGGATCCCCTGAGCCGCACACATGCCGCAAATAAGATGAATATGGGTAATCACCCTGCTCCCTCGTCCTCGGCGCATACCCCTCAGGTTGTCCGCGATACAAGCCCCAACATTCACCCTACCACCCCGGGCGAGAAAGCAGATGGTCTCATAGACGTGGTCGATAACAATGTGGCTCCGGGTGATCGGCCGGACACGGCCTAACCATATCTGAGCTAGCTCGCGCCACGGAGAGTCCATCGTCGTCAACCTCAGCTCGTGATCATGCTCGAGCAGAGGAGCCGTCAAGGTGCATAAAACGCCCCACGCAGGCGGGGGTATACGACCCTCGGGTTGTGGCCGGAACACGCCGTCGTCAGGAAGGCCAAAGTAGACGTTGATCGCCCGAGCACTGAAATCCAGATGGCGACCCCGAACCCAGACTTGAGACAAGTCACTGTTCTCCCCGAGACCGCCAATGTTGGCAATGACCTCCATAGCTAAGTACCCAGAAGCGACGCCCTCGGGATGGCGCGCAAGCCCAGTCCACTGAAGAAGACCCAAAACTGGACTAACCCTGTCGTCGTCCATATGGCGAGGATATATGCCTCTCTCCGGGACATAAGACCTGTTTCGACGAAGCTCGTCGAAGTAGAACTCCTGAGAGGCCATAGTAGCGAACCGATACCTGTGGTGTCGACGGGGACGCACCTCGTCGGGGAGACCCCTGAGCTTAGGGCCCCGCTGCTCCTCGTCCTCCTCGGACTCGCTCTCGTCAAAATCAGACATCGCCGGAGCGGCAGTGCTAGGACCAGCCTCATCGCGCTGAGCAACTCGTCTCCTGGTCCTCGGGGGACACATGAGTGACGCCAAAACAATCCACAGAAAAGGCAGCATCCTGCAAATATCAAACCAATACCAAATGTGAGGATAAATCCCACACGGCGATTATACGAAGCATAATCTAGAAAACACGGGAACATGAAGTGGGAGCTCTAACACGAGCAATCAAGAAGATAACCAGACCAAGACTATGTCTAGAAAAGTCCCAAACCTCTTTGGGACATTTTGTCAAACACGTTGAGTGCGCAATAATCAATACCAAAGTTTACTTGCAAACACATGGGAAACGCCCCCAAACCAAAACAATTGTTTAGACAATACTTATCAACATAATAGGGCACAAACCGACGACAACAAACTCATCCGCATGCCCACAATACCATTACAAATCGGGAAATTCATACTTTCCTTAAGACATGGAATCTAGTAAAATTTCCTCAAACTAGGCATGCATTGTGGCACAAATACTTCCCAATCAACAAAAATAACACCAGGTATCGCCTAAACTCGCTAATTGCATAAATTAAGTCTAAAAACAACAAACCCCCAATTCTTGTCTCTAAACCCTAATTTTGAAATTCGCCCAAAGATTAAGGCTAATCAAGACATAAAATCTGGAATTGACAAGTAGAAGTAGTAGATGCATACCTTGCAAAGGAAAATCGAAGCCGGGAATGAGAGAATCGGGGGATGGGAGAACGAATTTGAGAGAAAACTAGAAGAAGCCTCGGAAGTGGAAATGGGGCGGAATGGCTCGCGCTCCGCGCGAGCCCTTTTACTCGAACTTCGACGGCCGCGCGGTCGCCGCGCGCCACCGCGCGGGCACCGCGCGAGCCTCACAGGTTGTTTTTTTTATTTTTTTTTATTTTTCCTGCTGTTTACTCGACGAGCTATACGGTAAACTGTCGAAATGTGACTTCTGGCTGAAAGAAGTGGCATTTCTTGGACACATAGTATCCGCTGATGGAGTATCAGTGGATCCGGCGAAAGTTTCTGCCGTGACGGAGTGGGCAACTCCGAAAAGTCCAACGGAAATAAGGAGTTTCCTTGGATTAGCCGGATATTATAGACGATTCGTGAAGGACTTTTCAAGGATTGCACGTCCTTTGACCCAGCTACTTAAGAAAGGAGCAAAATACGAGTGGACCGAAGCATGTGAGACATCGTTTCAAGAGCTGAAGAAACGACTCACAACCACACCCGTATTAACACTACCATCAGAGAATGGTGACTTCGAAGTATATAGCGATGCTTCGAAGGAAGGTTTAGGTTGTGTTTTGATACAAGACTCGAGAGTCGTAGCCTATGCATCACGCCAACTAAAACCTCACGAGGAAAATTATCCGACACATGACCTGGAGTTGGCAGCGGTCGTTTTCGCTCTAAAGATATGGAGACATTATCTTTATGGGCGGAAGTGTCGAATGTTCACCGACCACAAGAGCTTGAAATATATATTCACTCAAAAGGAGTTGAATTTGAGACAGCGAAGGTGGTTGGAACTTATTAAAGACTACGATTTAGAGATAGCATACCACGAGGGGAAGGCGAATGTGGTAGCCGATGCCCTAAGTCGGAAAACCCAACACGTGACAAACTCGTTGGTAATTCCGCCGGCATTGTACATGGATTTGGCAAGATTGGAGTTAGAACTTGTGCATCCTGGCACGGTGAGAGAAACGATCAATGCCATGGTCGTAGAGACTCCAATATTAGACGAGATTCGACTCGCTCAACCGGGCGATCCGAAACTCGAGAAGATAAAAGAGTATATTGCCAAAGGAAAGGCAATAGGATTTGCTGTCCACGAGGATGGAAGCATCCGTTTTAAAGGTAGATGGTGTGTGCCTCTTAAATGTGCCGAGTTGAAGCAAAGGTTGATGGAGGAAGGGCACAACACGCCATACTCCGTACATCCCGGAGGTGACAAGCTATACAAAGATCTGAAGAAGATCTATTGGTGGCCGGGAATGAAGAAGGAAGTGGCAAATTTCGTAGCAAGATGTCTCACCTGCCAAAAGGTTAAGGCAGTGCGACATAAACCCTTAGGATTGATGCAACCACTAGAGATTCCAAGTTGGAAGTGGGATAGCATCTCAATGGACTTTGTCTCGGGATTACCCCGATCACCTAAAGGCATGAATAAGATTTGGGTGATTGTGGATAGGCTAACGAAGACAGCCATATTTATCCCAATGAAAGACACGTGGACTATGGACCAATTGGCCCGAGCCTACATTGATAACGTGGTACGACGGCATGGAGTACCACATGATATCATTTCCGATAGAGACAGTAGATTTGTCTCTCATTTCTGGATGGAGTTACAAAAAGCTCTCGGTACTCAAATCAAAATGAGCACCGCATTCCACCCGATGACGGATGGACAAACCGAAAGGACAATCCAAACACTAGAAGACATGCTGAGAGCATGCGTGTTGGAGTTCAAAGGAAATTGGGAATCTCATTTACCCTTGATTGAGTTTTCCTATAATAATAGTTACCATGCGAGTATCGGCATGGCACCTTTCGAGGCATTGTATGGACGAAAGTGCCGAAGCCCTTTGAGCTGGGAAGAAAACGATAAGTCCGTGGTAGTGGGACCACAACTTATCGAAGACATGGCTCAACAAATCAAAGTGATCCAAGGGAAGATGAAAGCCGCTCAAGACCGTCAAAAGAGTTATGCCGACGTGAGACGACGAGACCTAGAATTTCAAGTGGGAGATAGGGTCATGCTAAAGATATCACCCATGAAGGGGGTGATGCGCTTTGGCAAACGAGGGAAGTTAAGTCCTCGATACATAGGACCTTACGAAATTCTAGAACGAGTCGGAACTCTAGCCTACCGATTGGCTTTACCGCCACACTTAGATAGAGTTCATAATGTCTTCCATGTCTCGCAACTAAAGAAGTATGTGCCGGACCCGACGCATGTACTTCAATCGGAGATAATTGAGCTCGATGAAGATTTGACTTACGAAGAAGTCCCAGTGCGTATTCTCGATACGAAGGAACGAGTAACGAGGAACAAAACCATCAAAATGATCAAGGTTCTTTAGTCAAACCACGAAAGTGAGACGGCAACTTGGGAAGTAGAATCCGATATGAGGGAACGATACCCGACATTGTTCCAAACCGATTCCGACACAGTTATGGGGACATAACTGCAATCTTAAGGGGGAGAGGATGTCATAACCCCTAATTTTTCGTGCATTTTTGTAAACTTTTGAACTACGTTATGGCTTGATCCCTTTACCGGGTACGTAGGCAGCTTAGAAGTTTTAATTCTAAGTTCAGTCACAACATAATAAAACAAACACAAGACCTTAGCACGAGACGAGAAAAGCCGAAACACAACTTCGAGGACGAAGTTGATTCTTAAGGAGGGTAGACTGTAATACCCGAGAATTTTCCAACATAAAATAAAACAATAATTAAATAAATAATAAATAAAATAAATACTATAAATAAATAAACAAATCCAGCAAATAAAAGAAATAAATAAAGATAAGAAAATGAGAAATGAGATTTTTACTTAAAAAGGAATTAAAGAAATTTAATTAAACTAAAGGATGGATAAATGGAACACCGACACCCGACACTAATGAACTCGAGTATTCGAGTCCAAAATATCCAACTAGACTAAGAATAAAATTGGAGAGAAAGTATGAACCCGAATATACCCCGGGAATCGGAATTCGGGAGCATAGAGGGATAGAAACCCGAAAGAGAGGCGGAAAAGCACGACGGATCGCACGACCCGCCCGGACCGAAGTCCAGGCGAAGCCGGCGCGGTGGCCGCGCGCTGGAAGGGGGAAACCGCGCCACGACCGCGCCACCCCACAGATTTGGTTGTTGCGTGAATCTCTCGCCCGAACGCGGATTTTTCGACTTTCGGTTGAACATCTCTCGACTCCAGACTTCTAGGTCGGTCATGGACGCCCTAGGGACTGAGGATTCTATAAATAAGCCCCTTGGAAGCCCCGAACAAGTTTACGAAACCCTAAAACATTCTATACGTTCGAAACCCTAAATCCGGAGTCGTCGGAGGCACGAAACCAAGATGAACGCTGTTGGACGAGTTCGCAACAGATCTCCATAGTCGTGGTAAGTCTCGGTCCAATCTTTATTCAATAAACGATTCGAAAACGAATCCTAATCATCTCCTTTTTCTTTCTACACCCCCGTATCGAATCTAGATCGTAGAACCCGACGAACGGAGAGGAGAAACGGTGATCTGGAAGCCACGCCTCCGAATTGGACATTCCCGACGTTCATAGACACTGTAAGTTAACCTTACATGGTTTTGTGAGATTTTAAAACATTCGAAACCTAAAAGATTCAACAAGAACCATAAATCTGTCCACTTTTGTTTTCTACCGACGCAACAGATTTGGTGAATTTTTCCGACCCTTAAAACGAACTCAAACGGAAAAACTTAAAACACGAAAAACGTTCCTAAGACTTAGACCTAGCTACTGTAAAAATTTGAGAATTTTTGGAGTTGGTTTGATATGTGAAAACCTGTCGGAACCGAACTGTTTGATTTTTAGATCTTGAAATCTTGGACAGAACTTAGGATTGATCTTGATCTCGTTTTTGACATAGGATCTAGGCTGTTTTAGATCTTTGGCCGAACATGAAAGTTGTAGATAAATGTCTTAAGATGGTCCCTGTCAAATTTCATTAAATTTGGAGTTGAATTGATATGTTAGAACTTGAAATCTTTAAACTGTGACCTGTAAACTCGGACAGATTTCTTGTTATGCAAAAATTAGCGTTTTTGACCTACTTAGGTATCTCGGATTGAAAAAGTTAAAACACGAAAGTTGTAGATCTTGATGTTTCCGAGTCAGATATGAAATTTTGGAATTTTTGGAATTAAATCTGATTTTAGACGAATTTTGGAGTAAACTGTGATTTACCGAAACGAAATTTTGAAATCTTGTTGAAACATGGAATTAACCTTTAGGGTTGAAACGAATTGAGATATCATTTCTAAATTAATACATTGGAAGTCAGATTTTTTTTAAAACTAAATCCCCTTACAAACTTGATAAATTAAAATTAGGGGTGAGTGCTCTGCAGGGTGCCCCCTAACGATTCACTTCGTGCCGTAATGGACGATGGTGACCCCGCGCGCTATACTTGAAATGTGATATTGCCAAAACGGCGAAACTTAGAGCCTACACTCTCGTGAATATCCGTATGGGTTTCCCGAGGCTCCGGAGTGGTACTGGGTATGGCTGATACGGCTGCGGCCGCCGGGCTACCGGCTAAACTTGTTGACATCGCGATCTTTATCGTGAAACTTGAGATACCAAATCGGGAATGTAATGGGGATTCTAAATTAAACTAAACTAGATTAAATGATATTGTTGTCCAATTAAATTATTAAATGCTTTATTTAAATTATGGTTATTATCTTGGACCATGTGATATGTGTTATTAAATAGAGCCTGAGATAGATTGTGCTATATGATATGGATTATATGAAATCAAATATTATGTTATTATCATGCTTTTGTTAAATTATTAAAGTATGGCTTTTAAACCCTACGATCATGCATGTGTTAACTTACTCAGCAATTTTGCTGATCAAAACCGTTTTTATTCCTTTCTTTACAGAATATGTGGAATGAGCATGTGTGAGCACGAATCATGCATGGGATTTTGGGAACTTTTATTTTAAATTTCATACTTAGACTATATTATGAACGGGCCTGTTTAACCCGTGTTTTGGCCATGTCGGCCCTATTTAAATTTTCCGCTGCGATACTGTACTAAACTAAATATTTCCGCTGCGCTATGCTATTGTTATTTTCGATTTATATTGTATGGGCTATTTTGAATGCTTTAAATATTTTTAAACACTGCAATACCTAGCCTTGCATCTCTTTAGTAAGCTCGGAGAAACCGTGTCTTACTAGGGAGATGTGGCGGTGACATCCCGACCTGGGTTACCAAAAACCGGGGTGTTACAAGTTGGTATCAGAGCCCGGCTATTTTCAAATTATTATTTTTAAACTATTATTATTTTTAAACTACTATTTAAACCACTATTATTTTTAAACTATTATTTTTAAACCATTATTATTTTTAAGCTATTATTAATATTTTGACATATTTTAAATTTTAAATTTTTATTTCCATGGAGAAATTTTATTTTAAAACCCATGGGAAAAATATATATGGTGCATTAAATTATTATTGGGGGGAACTATCATTTGCATATGCATGTTGCATCTCTGCTATGAACTTAGCATCTTGGCGAAACTTGAACTTAGAATCTTGGCGAAACTTGAACTTAGAATCTTTGCGAAATTTGAACTTAGAATCTTGGCGAAACTTGAACTTAGAATCTTGGAAACTCGAACCTAGAATCTTGGCGAATATTAACCTAGATCTCTTGCTTGCGCTAGATGGCTAGTCAGGACATGATGCAGTTGATGATCAGGATGATGAACGCTCACCTTGACACCCAACAAACTATACAACAAATGAAAAATCGTATAGCTCACTTGGAGGCAAATCTGCACCAAATGGGAGACTTAAGGGAAGCTGACCTCCAGCACTTCCTGAACTTGAGAGCCGCTGATCAAGATCGCATAAAAGACTTAGAAACTCAAGTGCAAAGACTCACCGAACGAAGCGATGCTGTGATAGATAGAGTTGAGGATCTAGGGTCGGACCTGCTTGACCTCACTGATATAGTAGTACCATATAGCCCTGTGGAAGACCACTTGATGGGACCACGAAGCCCAACACCCCCAGTAGAGAGCCCATCCGGCCTTATCCATGGACGCTACGGAACCCTTGGGCTCTGGCCCCACATGGTCCGCCCATCGCCAAACCCGAGCCCCGTGGAGAACCATCTGGAGGGGACACCGGACCCAGTTCCGGAAGCTGTCGATCCACCATCCCCAGTGTTTCATGGACCTTTGGGCACCGGCCAGGTCTCTGATGAGGATGATCCTATGGAAGACCCCGCTACTCTGCCAGAGGACGCGGAGATCTTTTAGATACTTTATCCTAGATAGTATATTTATTTTGCGCATCCTATTACTTGTATTTAATTTCTTTTAAAGGAATGGAATGCGAGTTGATTTTTTTTAGGAATTATTCAGCCCGAAAAAAAAAAAAAAAAAAAAAAAAAAAAAAAAAAAAAAAGAAGAAACCGGAACAGTTCTACCGCATTTTCTCTTAAACGATAACAGTCAAATCAGACAACAAGGATCCAACGGGAACATAAACTACGAAACAAAACACATCAATGATCATCCTTGTACAGTCCATAAGAAAATAACTAAATAAAACACTTCTACAGCAAGCCTAGAGGGAAACGCAGAAACAAAGGATCACTGGTCGGGAGGCGGGAACTGACGACGCATATACTCGTCCATCTGACGCATGTAGGCGTACATATCGGTCATGGAGGCCTGCTGCTCCAGCTGTCTCGTAGTGATCGTATCCATGCGAGCCTGGTACAGGTCCATCCTGGCATCCAGAGCGTCGTAGCGAGCCTGCCCGGCTGCAAACCCAGCATCCATACGAGCGAACCCCGCATCCATACCAAGCTGCATACCCTGCAGCATCTGAACTAGCTGCGGCATCTCCGCGCCCTGCTGGGGAACCTCGGGAGGCGGAGGTGGCTGCTCAGGAGGAACAACTAAGATCAAACCATCACCATTGGGCTCCGGGCGGAGGACAGCCGGGGGAGCCCCACGTCGAAGAGCACTGCGTCGACGGGCGTAGCTAGGGATACGGTAATAGCCGCCCGAGGATAGCTCGTAAGGATCCGTCTCTGGTGACGTACGGATCCCCTGAGCCGCACACATGCCGCAAATAAGATGAATATGGGTAATCACCCTGCTCCCTCGTCCTCGGCGCATACCCCTCAGGTTGTCCGCGATACAAGCCCCAACATTCACCCTACCACCCCGGGCGAGAAAGCAGATGGTCTCATAGACGTGGTCGATAACAATGTGGCTCCGGGTGATCGGCCAGACACGGCCTAACCATATCTGAGCTAGCTCGCGCCACGGAGAGTCCATCGTCGTCAACCTCAGCTCGTGATCATGCTCGAGCAGAGGAGCCGTCAAGGTGCATAAAACGCCCCACGCAGGCGGGGGTATACGACCCTCGGGTTGTGGCCGGAACACGCCGTCGTCAGGAAGGCCAAAGTAGACGTTGATCGCCCGAGCACTGAAATCCAGATGGCGACCCCGAACCCAGACTTGAGACAAGTCACTGTTCTCCCCGAGACCGCCAATGTTGGCAATGACCTCCATAGCTAAGTACCCAGAAGCGACGCCCTCGGGATGGCGCGCAAGCCCAGTCCACTGAAGAAGACCCAAAACTGGACTAACCCTGTCGTCGTCCATATGGCGAGGATATATGCCTCTCTCCGGGACATAAGACCTGTTTCGACGAAGCTCGTCGAAGTAGAACTCCTGAGAGGCCATAGTAGCGAACCGATACCTGTCGTGTCGACGGGGACGCACCTCGTCGGGGAGACCCCTGAGCTTAGGGCCCCGCTGCTCCTCGTCCTCCTCGGACTCGCTCTCGTCAAAATCAGACATCGCCGGAGCGGCAGTGCTAGGACCAGCCTCATCGCGCTGAGCAACTCGTCTCCTGGTCCTCGGGGGACACATGAGTGACGCCAAAACAATCCACAGAAAAGGCAGCATCCTGCAAATATCAAACCAATACCAAATGTGAGGATAAATCCCACACGGCGATTATACGAAGCATAATCTAGAAAACACGGGAACATGAAGTGGGAGCTCTAACACGAGCAATCAAGAAGATAACCAGACCAAGACTATGTCTAGAAAAGTCCCAAACCTCTTTGGGACATTTTGTCAAACACGTTGAGTGCGCAATAATCAATACCAAAGTTTACTTGCAAACACATGGGAAACGCCCCCAAACCAAAACAATTGTTTAGACAATACTTATCAACATAATAGGGCACAAACCGACGACAACAAACTCATCCGCATGCCCACAATACCATTACAAATCGGGAAATTCATACTTTCCTTAAGACATGGAATCTAGTAAAATTTCCTCAAACTAGGCATGCATTGTGGCACAAATACTTCCCAATCAACAAAAATAACACCAGGTATCGCCTAAACTCGCTAATTGCATAAATTAAGTCTAAAAACAACAAACCCCCAATTCTTGTCTCTAAACCCTAATTTTGAAATTCGCCCAAAGATTAAGGCTAATCAAGACATAAAATCTGGAATTGACAAGTAGAAGTAGTAGATGCATACCTTGCAAAGGAAAATCGAAGCCGGGAATGAGAGAATCGGGGGATGGGAGAACGAATTTGAGAGAAAACTAGAAGAAGCCTCGGAAGTGGAAATGGGGCGGAATGGCTCGCGCTCCGCGCGAGCCCTTTTACTCGAACTTCGACGGCCGCGCGGTCGCCGCGCGCCACCGCGCGGGCACCGCGCGAGCCTCACAGGTTGTTTTTTTTATTTTTTTTTATTTTTCCTGCTGTTTACTCGACGAGCTATACGGTAAACTGTCGAAATGTGACTTCTGGCTGAAAGAAGTGGCATTTCTCGGACACATAGTATCCGCTGATGGAGTATCAGTGGATCCGGCGAAAGTTTCTGCCGTGACGGAGTGGGCAACTCCGAAAAGTCCAACGGAAATAAGGAGTTTCCTTGGATTAGCCGGATATTATAGACGATTCGTGAAGGACTTTTCAAGGATTGCACGTCCTTTGACCCAGCTACTTAAGAAAGGAGCAAAATACGAGTGGACCGAAGCATGTGAGACATCGTTTCAAGAGCTGAAGAAACGACTCACAACCACACCCGTATTAACACTACCATCAGAGAATGGTGACTTCGAAGTATATAGCGATGCTTCGAAGGAAGGTTTAGGTTGTGTTTTGATACAAGACTCGAGAGTCGTAGCCTATGCATCACGCCAACTAAAACCTCACGAGGAAAATTATCCGACACATGACCTGGAGTTGGCAGCGGTCGTTTTCGCTCTAAAGATATGGAGACATTATCTTTATGGGCGGAAGTGTCGAATGTTCACCGACCACAAGAGCTTGAAATATATATTCACTCAAAAGGAGTTGAATTTGAGACAGCGAAGGTGGTTGGAACTTATTAAAGACTACGATTTAGAGATAGCATACCACGAGGGGAAGGCGAATGTGGTAGCCGATGCCCTAAGTCGGAAAACCCAACACGTGACAAACTCGTTGGTAATTCCGCCGGCATTGTACATGGATTTGGCAAGATTGGAGTTAGAACTTGTGCATCCTGGCACGGTGAGAGAAACGATCAATGCCATGGTCGTAGAGACTCCAATATTAGACGAGATTCGACTCGCTCAACCGGGCGATCCGAAACTCGAGAAGATAAAAGAGTATATTGCCAAAGGAAAGGCAATAGGATTTGCTGTCCACGAGGATGGAAGCATCCGTTTTAAAGGTAGATGGTGTGTGCCTCTTAAATGTGCCGAGTTGAAGCAAAGGTTGATGGAGGAAGGGCACAACACGCCATACTCCGTACATCCCGGAGGTGACAAGCTATACAAAGATCTGAAGAAGATCTATTGGTGGCCGGGAATGAAGAAGGAAGTGGCAAATTTCGTAGCAAGATGTCTCACCTGCCAAAAGGTTAAGGCAGTGCGACATAAACCCTTAGGATTGATGCAACCACTAGAGATTCCAAGTTGGAAGTGGGATAGCATCTCAATGGACTTTGTCTCGGGATTACCCCGATCACCTAAAGGCATGAATAAGATTTGGGTGATTGTGGATAGGCTAACGAAGACAGCCATATTTATCCCAATGAAAGACACGTGGACTATGGACCAATTGGCCCGAGCCTACATTGATAACGTGGTACGACGGCATGGAGTACCACATGATATCATTTCCGATAGAGACAGTAGATTTGTCTCTCATTTCTGGATGGAGTTACAAAAAGCTCTCGGTACTCAAATCAAAATGAGCACCGCATTCCACCCGATGACGGATGGACAAACCGAAAGGACAATCCAAACACTAGAAGACATGCTGAGAGCATGCGTGTTGGAGTTCAAAGGAAATTGGGAATCTCATTTACCCTTGATTGAGTTTTCCTATAATAATAGTTACCATGCGAGTATCGGCATGGCACCTTTCGAGGCATTGTATGGACGAAAGTGCCGAAGCCCTTTGAGCTGGGAAGAAAACGATAAGTCCGTGGTAGTGGGACCACAACTTATCGAAGACATGGCTCAACAAATCAAAGTGATCCAAGGGAAGATGAAAGCCGCTCAAGACCGTCAAAAGAGTTATGCCGACGTGAGACGACGAGACCTAGAATTTCAAGTGGGAGATAGGGTCATGCTAAAGATATCACCCATGAAGGGGGTGATGCGCTTTGGCAAACGAGGGAAGTTAAGTCCTCGATACATAGGACCTTACGAAATTCTAGAACGAGTCGGAACTCTAGCCTACCGATTGGCTTTACCGCCACACTTAGATAGAGTTCATAATGTCTTCCATGTCTCGCAACTAAAGAAGTATGTGCCGGACCCGACGCATGTACTTCAATCGGAGATAATTGAGCTCGATGAAGATTTGACTTACGAAGAAGTCCCAGTGCGTATTCTCGATACGAAGGAACGAGTAACGAGGAACAAAACCATCAAAATGATCAAGGTTCTTTAGTCAAACCACGAAAGTGAGACGGCAACTTGGGAAGTAGAATCCGATATGAGGGAACGATACCCGACATTGTTCCAAACCGATTCCGACACAGTTATGGGGACATAACTGCAATCTTAAGGGGGAGAGGATGTCATAACCCCTAATTTTTCGTGCATTTTTGTAAACTTTTGAACTACGTTATGGCTTGATCCCTTTACCGGGTACGTAGGCAGCTTAGAAGTTTTAATTCTAAGTTCAGTCACAACATAATAAAACAAACACAAGACCTTAGCACGAGACGAGAAAAGCCGAAACACAACTTCGAGGACGAAGTTGATTCTTAAGGAGGGTAGACTGTAATACCCGAGAATTTTCCAACATAAAATAAAACAATAATTAAATAAATAATAAATAAAATAAATACTATAAATAAATAAACAAATCCAGCAAATAAAAGAAATAAATAAAGATAAGAAAATGAGAAATGAGATTTTTACTTAAAAAGGAATTAAAGAAATTTAATTAAACTAAAGGATGGATAAATGGAACACCGACACCCGACACTAATGAACTCGAGTATTCGAGTCCAAAATATCCAACTAGACTAAGAATAAAATTGGAGAGAAAGTATGAACCCGAATATACCCCGGGAATCGGAATTCGGGAGCATAGAGGGATAGAAACCCGAAAGAGAGGCGGAAAAGCACGACGGATCGCACGACCCGCCCGGACCGAAGTCCAGGCGAAGCCGGCGCGGTGGCCGCGCGCTGGAAGGGGGAAACCGCGCCACGACCGCGCCACCCCACAGATTTGGTTGTTGCGTGAATCTCTCGCCCGAACGCGGATTTTTCGACTTTCGGTTGAACATCTCTCGACTCCAGACTTCTAGGTCGGTCATGGACGCCCTAGGGACTGAGGATTCTATAAATAAGCCCCTTGGAAGCCCCGAACAAGTTTACGAAACCCTAAAACATTCTATACGTTCGAAACCCTAAATCCGGAGTCGTCGGAGGCACGAAACCAAGATGAACGCTGTTGGACGAGTTCGCAACAGATCTCCATAGTCGTGGTAAGTCTCGGTCCAATCTTTATTCAATAAACGATTCGAAAACGAATCCTAATCATCTCCTTTTTCTTTCTACACCCCCGTATCGAATCTAGATCGTAGAACCCGACGAACGGAGAGGAGAAACGGTGATCTGGAAGCCACGCCTCCGAATTGGACATTCCCGACGTTCATAGACACTGTAAGTTAACCTTACATGGTTTTGTGAGATTTTAAAACATTCGAAACCTAAAAGATTCAACAAGAACCATAAATCTGTCCACTTTTGTTTTCTACCGACGCAACAGATTTGGTGAATTTTTCCGACCCTTAAAACGAACTCAAACGGAAAAACTTAAAACACGAAAAACGTTCCTAAGACTTAGACCTAGCTACTGTAAAAATTTGAGAATTTTTGGAGTTGGTTTGATATGTGAAAACCTGTCGGAACCGAACTGTTTGATTTTTAGATCTTGAAATCTTGGACAGAACTTAGGATTGATCTTGATCTCGTTTTTGACATAGGATCTAGGCTGTTTTAGATCTTTGGCCGAACATGAAAGTTGTAGATAAATGTCTTAAGATGGTCCCTGTCAAATTTCATTAAATTTGGAGTTGAATTGATATGTTAGAACTTGAAATCTTTAAACTGTGACCTGTAAACTCGGACAGATTTCTTGTTATGCAAAAATTAGCGTTTTTGACCTACTTAGGTATCTCGGATTGAAAAAGTTAAAACACGAAAGTTGTAGATCTTGATGTTTCCGAGTCAGATATGAAATTTTGGAATTTTTGGAATTAAATCTGATTTTAGACGAATTTTGGAGTAAACTGTGATTTACCGAAACGAAATTTTGAAATCTTGTTGAAACATGGAATTAACCTTTAGGGTTGAAACGAATTGAGATATCATTTCTAAATTAATACATTGGAAGTCAGATTTTTTTTAAAACTAAATCCCCTTACAAACTTGATAAATTAAAATTAGGGGTGAGTGCTCTGCAGGGTGCCCCCTAACGATTCACTTCGTGCCGTAATGGACGATGGTGACCCCGCGCGCTATACTTGAAATGTGATATTGCCAAAACGGCGAAACTTAGAGCCTACACTCTCGTGAATATCCGTATGGGTTTCCCGAGGCTCCGGAGTGGTACTGGGTATGGCTGATACGGCTGCGGCCGCCGGGCTACCGGCTAAACTTGTTGACATCGCGATCTTTATCGTGAAACTTGAGATACCAAATCGGGAATGTAATGGGGATTCTAAATTAAACTAAACTAGATTAAATGATATTGTTGTCCAATTAAATTATTAAATGCTTTATTTAAATTATGGTTATTATCTTGGACCATGTGATATGTGTTATTAAATAGAGCCTGAGATAGATTGTGCTATATGATATGGATTATATGAAATCAAATATTATGTTATTATCATGCTTTTGTTAAATTATTAAAGTATGGCTTTTAAACCCTACGATCATGCATGTGTTAACTTACTCAGCAATTTTGCTGATCAAAACCGTTTTTATTCCTTTCTTTACAGAATATGTGGAATGAGCATGTGTGAGCACGAATCATGCATGGGATTTTGGGAACTTTTATTTTAAATTTCGTACTTAGACTATATTATGAACGGGCCTGTTTAACCCGTGTTTTGGCCATGTCGGCCCTATTTAAATTTTCCGCTGCGATACTGTACTAAACTAAATATTTCCGCTGCGCTATGCTATTGTTATTTTCGATTTATATTGTATGGGCTATTTTGAATGCTTTAAATATTTTTAAACACTGCAATACCTAGCCTTGCATCTCTTTAGTAAGCTCGGAGAAACCGTGTCTTACTAGGGAGATGTGGCGGTGACATCCCGACCTGGGTTACCAAAAACCGGGGTGTTACACGCATAAGGTCACTTTCAGGCGCCACCAAGCACAACTGGCGCATTTTAAAAATAATATAAATTTTAAAAATTAAAATGGCGCAAAAATTGGCGCTGAGAAGGGGTTTTATGCGCCACCTAGAAGGAGTGGCGCATCCTGAAGCCAACTTGGAAAAACTCTAATTCAATGGCGCAAAAAGTGGCGCAGAAAGGCATATTTATGCGCCACCAAGCTTGTGTGGCGCATTTTGGAAAAACTTAGAAAAATTTCTAAGTCTTTTGGCGCATAAAGTGGCGCTTAAGGGTGTTTTTAGGCGCCACTATGCCTAAATGGCGCATTCTGTGTCAAATCGAGCAGAATGTGTTTTTCCTAAGTTCTTCCCCATGATGTCCAAAATCTCCAAATCACTCAACAATACCAATTTCACTTCATTTACACCTCAATCTAGTTCAAAAAAACTTCATTGATCTTTTAACCAGTTCAAAACACTCAATTAAGCATGTTATTGGTAAGAGCTACTTTATTGAATCAAAAAGCAACTAAAAACCTTAAAATTCATTTAAACTCCATCTACTACTCTCTAAAATTACAAGAACATGGATAATAGAGATAACAAGTCTAAAATAGCAAAAGTACTAAAATAAAATAGAGTTAGGACAATTACAACCCAAATGTAAATACTGAAATGTAGCAAAATGAACTCAGAAGCGCAATAGAGTCGAATAAATAGGCCTATCAATACATGTCATCTATAATAATCATAAGCCTATCTATCGCTCATCTCTCTCAGTCAGTCGGAGTCCTCAGAATCATCATCATCGTTGTCACCCACTTCTTCAGACCCATCTCCAGCATCAGCATCCTCAGCATCCTCATCGCTACCATCGCTACCATCTCCAGACCCCACGTAGTCCTCATCATCATCGTCCTCAGAAGGTGTCTGAGGAGCGACATATCGCTGTCCTAAGCTCTGGGACATAAAATACTCAAGTCTGGCTGCATGATACGCTTGGGCTCGGGCATTCTTTTCAATCTGATCGCTCAAGAAGTTTTGTCTCTGAGCTACCAACCTCATTCGTTCATCCATGGTGTTCATCCAGTTTTGTTGGTTGGTCATCATCGTCTGCTGATCAATCCTCAATACCCTGGCCCAATCCGGCTCTCCCGGATACTGCTGATGTGACTGCTGCGACTGCTGTGGCTGAGCTCTGCCACGTCCTCTACCTCGACCTCTACCACCTCGTGTACCACGGGTGGACTGTGAAGGAGCCTCAGAATGCTCCTGGCTAGCATGTGAAGGTGCAGGTGGCGGTGACTGCCTGGGTAACTCCCTCGGTAGTATCATGGGCTTGCATCTAATCCCAGGCAGCTTGAAGTTTCTCTTCCCAAAGGGAATAGGGGGCCTCATCCTCCAGTCTCTGTCAAACTGCCCCATATCCACCCCTGCCTGTGCACACAGCTGCCATATCAAGCTGGGAAACATGAGAGCAGATCTCTTAGACACCCCTGGTGTCTGTCTCAACTCCAATGCAATAAGCTCTCCCATGTTAACTGGGCTCCCCACCTTGATACAGTATGGGACGTACATATCCACAGCAGTAGGTCCAGAGGTGTGAGTCGAAGGACTCAGTCTAGATCTGTAGAACATGAGCAGCTGATACATGGGTGCATCCATATCAGGCCCATGTAACCTACTCATGTCATCGTCATCATAAGTGAGGACATCCTCCTGACCCTCAAACATAGACATCAAGACCAGCTTCTTGATCTCCTCCCTATCATCAGCCCTCATAACTGGCTCCCAAAAATCCCTGCCATAAGGCACATCCACTACTCCGAAAAACTGGTTGATGTGCTGAGGAGTGATGGGTACTCTAACCCCGAAAATCCACGAATCCTCCTCCTCAGCGTTGGCTAGAAACAGTCTAGTCAACTCCCATGAATATGTCCCGGCTGGATGTCTAACAAATCTCTCCCAACCTCTGGATCTGATAGCATCACGGAGTAGGGGGTGCTGTAGATCTCTGTCTGAAAATCCTCTATCGGCAATGATCCTCTTCTTGTGGAACCTCTTGTATAATTCATAGGCTCTGGCACTCCTAAACACAGTGGCATCAAATATGCCCGGACTGACATAACGCAACTCGGGGACAGGTTCTCGGATCCTGCTTTTTCGGTCCTCCCCTATCCTCCTGCTCCTCCTGATCCTTGGGGCTGATCCATCTGTGTCGAATTTTTAGTGCGGAGTCTGCGATTTTCAAAAACATGCTCATCAGGAATAGGAGTAGGAACGCTATCCGGTGACTGTGGATCATAAATCCCCAATCTCCCCTCGGGCATCGGTATATACCTATAACCCGATTTCTTAGGGAGATTTGGAGGATTATACATTATATTGGCACCTGATTGTACAAAAATGATGGGTTAGTATCATATATATGCATTGCCTCCCATCCTCACACTTAAGTTTAAACCATAGGTTTAACTTAAGTGTTAAGTATAAAGCAAACATATACATCAACCTAGAATGTGGGATTTATATGACTCAATGACCAAAATGTTGCATTTTAAGGTTCATAAATCCTAAACTTTGTTTAAAGAAATAATCCATTTTATCCCAAAGCTTAGAACTCACATTTAGGACAACTTTTTTAATAAGAACTCTCATTTTATTAAATTTCCAGATTTAATAAATAAAATAACCTAACTTAATAAACTAGTTTATCCTAAATGGTTTAAATTAATATTTAAATCCATTCCAATTTATTTATAGGATAAGTTAACCTAATTAAATTAACTAAATTACAAATAAGAGAGTTTTTATCAAAACATGGTTTAATTAACTCACATTATGAAAAACATGGAATTTTTGACAAGAATATAACTTTATATTTTTAATATAACTAAAATGACATATTCTAGTAATATTTCATCCCTTTAATTAACCAAAAATGCCATTTTAATCAATTTAAAAATAATTTTCAGATTTAATAATTCTCAAAAATTCCAACTTTTTAAGATTAATCCAAAAATTTCATATTATGCATTCCAACCATGTTCTACAACATTTTGTTCAAACTAGACAAGAATTTAGATAGTCAAAATCAAATTTTATCCCACATTCTACAAAAACCCAAAATTCAAGTAACAATACCAATACCAAAATTAATGCATTCCAAAGCACTAAATTATGATAACAATTGAATTAGGATAGCCATTCTTACCTAGATTGAAGAATTTGAACACTTTGAAGAGGAATCCCCAAAATTAGAAAACTAGGGTTCTTGAACCCTAATTTGATTGAACAAACAAAATTTGGATTTTGGGATGAGAATTTGAACAATGTAGATAAGAATTGATAGGAAGAAACAAGAATTGGAAGAATTTTTACCAAAATGGCGCGGATGGTGTCGCTTGGAAGGGGAGGAATGCGTCGGTCTTGAGAGAGGAGAAGGCAAAATTTTCGAATGGAATGAAAAGAGAAGGATTTTGGGGTTAAAAACCCGATTTTGGACCCGGGTCAGGGTTCTGACCCGCGGGTCGATGCGCCAAAATGGCGCTTCGATGGTGTTTTAGGCGCCACTCAGTACGAGTGGCGCCTGGGTTTTTTCCAAAAAATCCCAAGTCCAAAAATGGCGCGTCCAACGGCGCTCGGGAGTGATTTTATGCGCCACCAAGAAGAAGTGGCGCATAACCTGACTTCAATTTTTTTCAAGTTTAAATGTGGCGCAATTTTTGGCGCTAGGGAGCAGTTTTATGCGCCACTCAGTACAAGTGGCGCATGAACTGACCAAATTTTTCACAGGTTGAAATTTGGCGCATATTATGGCGCTTGAGCTCGATTTTAGGCGCCACCAAGAAGGTGTGGCGCCTGAACTGAGTCTGAGACACTCGAATTTTAGCAGAAACTCAACCAAAATAATAGCCAATACACTCCCTAAGGTTAGCAAGTCAGATTTAGTAAATGTAACCTCCCTAAATCCTCCCGGATCATAATTCTCCTCAATTAAATCAACTAGTCCATATATATCCTCCTCCTCAACTCATCACCGAGTCAAAAATGCACAATTCAAGATCAATATTCCAAGCACACACAAGTCTATCATTTCTCAACATTTTGCTACTTATTCCAATTCAAATCAATGTCCTACTCAATTTATTGAACACATACAATACAAAGCATAACAATTAAACAGCATAATTAAAAATGAAAACACAACTTACATTAATAAAAGCAGTAAAACAACTAACAGCACATAAACAATAAAATGCAAAATTTTTGTCTTTTTCTGCCATTTTATAATTTTTATTGATTTTCATAATTATAATAAATAAGACTAAACATAATTAAACATGCAATGCAAATACTTCAATAAGCAGATTTAAACAACCAAAGGCTTAACATTAATTTGCTCGATGAATTTAACTTCATCTCCAAAATAATGTTTAAGTCTTTGACCATTTACAGTGAATTCCCTTTCATCATCAGCTTTTAAAACTACTGCACCATTATCCAACACCTTCGCAATCCTAAAAGGCCCTGACCACTTCGTTTTTAATTTCCCAGGAAACACTTTAAATCTAGAATTATATAAAAGCACTAATTGACCCGCTTCAAACACCTTAGGCCTAAGCATTTTATCATGATAAAGCTTTGTTCTTTCTTTATAAATTAGAGCATTATCATAAGCATGACGTCTCATTTCTTCTAACTCATTAAGATCTACCTTTCTTTTCTCTTGAGCTTCTTTAAATTCGAAATTTAATTTCTTCATAGCCCAAAGCGACTTAAACTCAAGTTCAAAAGGCAAGTGACAAGCTTTACCATAAACCAATTTAAACGGGGTCATCCCTATGGGTGTTTTAAAAGCTGTTCTATAAGCCCATAATGCTTCGTCTAACTTAAAAGCCCATTCTTTTCTAGATTTTCCTACAGTAGCTTCCAAAATCTTTTTGATCTCGCGATTAGTGACTTCTACTTGTCCATTGGCTTGAGGATGATAGGGTGTTGTTATCCTATGATGAACATGAAATCTAGATAACAGTTGATTAACAGCCCTATTGACAAAATGAGATCCACCATCACTAATGATTGCTTTAGGCACACCAAAACGGGTAAAAATTTGCTTTTTCAAAAATTTAATTACTTGTTTAGCATCATTCAACGCACATGCTTCAGCTTCTACCCATTTTGACACATATTCTACAGCAACTAGAACATATAATTTCCCATTAGATGGTGGAAATGGACCCATGAAGTCAATCCCCCACAAATCAAACAACTCAACAGGCATAATTCCTTTTAAAGGCATTTCATCTCTTTTAGTGATATTACCGGCCCTTTGACATACGTCACATTTTTGCACAAATGATCTAGCATCCCTATAAATATTAGGCCAAAATAAACCACCTTCAAGTACCTTATGAGCTGTCCTATTCGGTCCAACGTGTCCTCCTCCAAGTCCTTCATGGCATGCTTTTAAAACTTTCTCAAAATCCTCATCCGGGATGCATCTCCTTATAATCTGGTCTGCACACAGTCTAAACAAATAAGGCTCATCCCAAATAAAATACTTAGCATCAGTTTTAAATTTTTGCTTTTGACTATGCCATTTTAAATGATCAGGAATTACACCACATGCTAAAAAATTTACAAAATCAGCAAACCAAGGATCAGAGGAAGTATTATTAATTAAATACAAATTTTCATCAGGAAATGCATCATTTATTAATTTTTCTTCCCCTTTTTCATGCTCTAATCTCGACAAGTGATCAGCTACAGGATTTTCTTCACCTTTTCTATCTTTAATTTCTAAGTCAAATTCCTGTAACAATAATACCCATCGAATCAACCGAGGCTTAGCATCTTTCTTTGTAAACAAATATTTAATTGCAGCATGATCAGTGTAAACTACAGTTTTAGAACCAATCAGATAAGGCCTAAACTTCTCACATGCATACACAACAGACAATAATTCTTTTTCAGTGGTAGCATAATTTCTTTGTGCAGAATTTAAAGCCTGACTAGCATAATAAATAACATGAAGTTTCTTATCCTTTCGTTGACCCAGTACTGCACCAACAGCAGAGTCACTAGCGTCGCTCATGATCTCAAATGGCAGGCTCCAGTCGGGTGGCTGAATAATTGGTGCAGTTATCAGTGCTTCCTTGATCCTATTGAACGCCTCAACACATTCATCAGAAAAGTTAAACTCCACATCTTTGCACAACAATTTAAACAGGGGCAATCCAATTTTTGAAAAATCCTTTATAAATCTCCTATAAAATCCAGCATGTCCCAGAAAACTTCTCAAAGTTTTTAAATTAGTAGGAGGTGGAATTTTAGCAATTACTTCTACTTTAGCCCTATCAACTTCAATGCCATTTTTAGAAATTCTATGTCCTAGGACAATTCCTTCATTAACCATAAAATGACATTTTTCCCAATTAAGAACTAAATTTGATTCTTCACATCTAATCAGAACTTTTTCCAGATTAATTAAACATTTTTCAAAATCAGACCCGAATACAGAAAAATCATCCATAAATACCTCAATGCATGTCTCAATTAAATCAGAAAATATAGACATCATGCATCTCTGAAATGTAGCTGGAGCATTACACAGACCAAATGGCATTCTCCTATATGCAAATGTACCGTAAGGACATGTAAAAGTCGTTTTATCTTGATCCTCAGGTGCAATTGGAACTTGATTATAACCAGAATAGCCATCTAAAAAGCAATAAAATTCATGACCAGCTAAACGCTCTAGCATTTGATCAATAAAAGGCAACGGAAAATGATCTTTCCTAGTTTTATCATTCAATCTCCTATAATCAATGCAAACACGCCATCCAGTAGTAGGTCTAGTAGGTACTAATTCACCATTTTCATTTCTAGTAACAGTCATACCTCCCTTTTTAGGCACTACTTGTACTGGACTAACCCACTGACTATCAGAAATAGGATAGATAATACCTGCATCGAGTAGTTTAATCACCTCTGCTCTCACAGCTTCTTGTAGATGTGGATTCAATCTCCTTTGGGGTTGTCTAACTGGCTTGTCGTCCTCCTCCATGTAAATCCGATGTGTGCACAATGCTGGACTCAGTCCCTTGATATCAGCTATTGTCCAACCTATTGCTCTAACATGCTTACTCAACACTTGGGTTAATGCATTTAATTGATCATCATTTAATTTATTACTTGCAATAACAGGTAAAGTGTCATTCTCACCAAGAAAAACATACCTCAAGTGTGATGGCAGCTCCTTCAATGTCAACGTAGGTGGCTTTTCAACAGACGGAACTAATTTGGATTCTTCAATTGCACATGTTACTTGCACAGGTAATCCTCCCTCACACTTACTTTCAGCTAAGTCTTCACAACTCTCCACTAACTGCTCAAATTTCCTATAGGGATCGTGTCTAGCAAAGAACTCTCTCTCAATCACCTCATCCTCCTGATAGATAGCTGTGACTCTATTACACGGGTAGGTGTCAGAACTAGCGTGTTGTGTTTTAGTTGTCTTAGAAATGTCAAACGACACTTGTTCATTACCTACTTTAAGTGTAATTTTACCATCATCCATGTCTACCATAGCCCTACCAGTTTGAAGAAATGGTCTACCTAAAATCAGAGGGATATCAATGTCCTTTTCCATATCAAGAACAACAAAATCAACAGGGAAAATGAAGCTCTCTACTTGAACAGGAACATCTTCTACAATGCCTAAAGGAGTCCTAATGGATCTATCAGCAAGCTGTAGCTGCATCCTAGTAGGCTTCACTACCCCTACTCCTAGTTCTCTAAAGACATGTAGAGGCATCAGATTAATACTAGACCCGAGATCACACAAAGCTTTGTTGAACTCTTTAGTGCCAATAATGCACGGAATAGTATAACTCCCAGGATCTTTTTGTTTAACAGGTTGCCTTCTTTGTAAGATTGCACTGCATTCCCCTGTCAGTGTCACTTTCTCTTCATCATCAACACTCCTCTTTTTTGATAGAATTTCTTTTAAAAACTTAGCATAGACGGGCATTTGTGCTATAGCATCAGAGAAAGGAATATCAATTCTTAAATTCTTAAAGACTTCTAAGAATTTAGCATAATCTTTATCTTCCTTAGCCTTTTTAAGACGCTGTGGGTAAGGGATAGGTGGCTGATATGACTTGACTGGAACAGTAGACTTTCCCTTATCCTTACTCCTATCAACACTAACTCTCTCACTCTCCTTAGGCTCCTCAGAATCCTTCTGCTGACTTTCTTTCTCTGCATCCTCACCTTGATCGCCTACAGTATCAGCTGAAACCTTTGGATCATCTAAGGTAGGGTAAGGATTAGGTAATTCCTTTTTATTCCTTAAAGTGATTGCTTTACATTGCTCTTTTGGATTAGGATCAGGCATGCTTGGTAGTGTTCCTTGCTGTCTATTTGACGTGTCCCTAGCAATTTGACCAACTTGTACTTCTAGATTTCTCATTGAGGCTTGCATTTGCTGAATTGTTTGTTGTTGAGACACGATTGTGCTCATTAACTCTTTTAAATTAACTTCATCACTTACTTGATTTTGTTGCAGCTGTTGTTGAGGTTGAAAGTTCCTAGGTTGTTGGTTAGGGTAGAAGGACTGATTTTGATTTCTGTTTTGATTAAAGTTTTGATTCTGATTTTGATTTTGGTTTTGAAAGTTTTGATTTTGATTTGGGTAATTTTGATTTTGGTTTTGTGGATAAGATTGACGGTTGTTTTGTGGATAAGTGTTTTGTTGGAATTGAGAGTTTTGATTAGGGTAGAAATTTTGGTTTTGAGGTCGGTTTTGGTTGTAATTCTGCTGCCTATTTCCCATGTAGTTCACATCTTCCACTTGCTCCTCAGTACTCTCACACTGCATAGTCTCTTGAAGTCCTTGATCAAGCAAGTGACAAGCTGATGATTCATGAGGTCCATGACAAATACCGCATCTCACAACTTTAGCTTGACCTTTCTTAAGCGTAGAAACTTCCCTCATCAAAGCATCTAACTTAGAATCTATAGCAACTGCCTTTTCTACCTCATAGATTCCCCCTTTTGTTTTATTTCTAGCATTTTTCTTACCAGGAAATTTTTTCATATTAGAAATCTTTTTCTCAATTATTTCTTTAGCTCTAGAAGGTCCTATAGATAGAAAAGAATCTCCAGCCGCTGCATCCAACAAGTTCCTCCAATGATCAATCAACCCATTGTAGAAGAAGTGCATCTGCTGCCAATCTTCAAAGCCATGATTCGGGCATCGTGCTAATAAAGTATTATATCTATCCCATGCTTCAAGCAAAGTTTCACCCTCATCTTGCACAAATTCTTTGATTTTTTCTTGTAATTCAATAACCTTAGATGGTGGGAAGAATTGTTCTAAGAAAGCTTCTAACATTTTATCCCAAGTAGTGACATCCCTTAATTGAAGTGAGTTGTACCAAGTTTTAGCCTTATCTCTAAGTGAAAACGAGAACAATCTCAACTTAATTTCATCACTAGTAACACCATTTATTTTCACTGTGTCACAATAGTCTAGAAAGTTCCTTATGTGTTCTACAGCATCATTCGTAGGTGATCCATTATATTGATTAGCTTGAACCATAGTGATTAGTGCAGGCTGAAGGGTAAAGCTTAAAGCATCTACATCAGGCCTAGGAGTTCGATTAAGCAGATTTCCACTAGTTCCTTGTAAGTGTTCTTCAATAGTCATTTCAGCTTGATCATCGTGCTCCAAATCACCACCGTTACCTCCATTATTACCCTGATTATCGTTCTCATTCGCTGCCATGTTTAACCTATTGAACTGAGCAACTAGTTGATTAGTAAGATTTGTTGAAACTCCAGTCGTTGGAGAATAGTTTTCTTCATCAGAGGATGAATTAATTAAAATTTCCAACTGAGCTGGTCTCCTACGTTTTCCTAATCTAATAGCTTTAAGAGTACGCTCAATTTCAGGATCATAAGCTATTTCTGCTTGCTTGCTTCGCACTGCAAATATTAAATAAAAATAAAATACAATAAGTAACAGTTAAATTAATATTTAACTTAATAGATTTAAATTAATAAACTAAAAACAATTAAAAATTCACAACAAATTCCCCGGCAACGGCGCCAAAAACTTGATGGGTGATTTTCACCACTCATATTTTACCACAAGCGGATGGTTGTCATCAAGTAATAAAAACCGGTGAATACCGGGTCGAACCCAAGGGAATTTCAGAATATTATTTCATTCCGGAGAATATTTTAATTGTTTTAAGTTTATTTAATATATTTTATATTTTGAAAAAGATTTGTTTAATTCTAATGGTGATTTAAATTAAAAGCAGTGATATTAAATTAAAATAAAGCAAATTAAAGTTTTAATTGATAAAAATACTAATGGGAGTTGCTTGTAATATTTTAAAAATTGCCATCTTTATTATAAAATAGAAATTGTGTAATAATTTGACATTTCCCAATGTTCTAAGAATCAATCTCTTAAATTTAAATATTTTTATAAAGATTAAAAATATAATAATCTACTAAAATTCCAAATTATGCTTAAACGGACTTCATGGAAGCTGATTAGATTATCTAACATTTAGCAATCATTATTCTAGGCCTAAATTTGAGTCTTTTCCAAGCATACAAATTTTCCTATAGCAATTAATAGGCACTTTTCATTTCCCAAATCATTGTGCACATGCTAGAATCCATTTTTAATGTAATTTATTCCCAATTCCGGTACTAAAATATTAAATCTACTTTTTATCTCCCGATTTAGCAAAGCAGAATTTATGGAATTAGATTCTAACATTCAAATTATGTTAAACAGTGTAAATAATCTAATAATTATGGTAAAATAATAATAAAACATGGTAAACTGGATTTAAATAATAATATTAAAATGCAGATAAATTAGAATTAATGCCAGATTACTAAAAATAGGGAATTAAGATTAATCGATCTTTTCAGGCTTTAGCAGATTAATAATTTTGATAGCAGATTTAGCAAAAACACAGAATATCGATTAGTTTAATAGCATCTAACATATAATTCCAATACAGATTCTAACATCATATCAGATTACTCCAATTTGATCGACCAAAAAGCAAACTAACAGCAAAATATGAATTTCACTTCTACCATTCATGCAGAATAGCGCTCAAACTAGATAATTCATAATCTGACATTTAATCATAATTCCAGATTCCAATAGAAAACATCGACATATTATATTACTTCCATAAAAGATAAATTCGTACTTCAAAGTGATTCTGAACTCCCGTTCTAGAACACTTCTAACACGAACAATACAGAAATCCGTCTACAAATTAAAAACATGATAGCAGATTATTTTTAGAGGCAATTTCAATTCATTACAATGCAAGAAAAAGAAAGGCAACACCTAGAATAGGAAGAACACGCCCAGAACAGCGTCCTTGATGCATTCCTCCGGCATGATTTTGTGTTTCTGGCCTTCTTCTCCCATTAGCAGAATGTTTTCAGAGTGTTTCTATCGATCAATGGTAAGTCTCCTCTGTCTGATCCCGAAAAATGAAGAAAAACGGTGTTTAAAACTGAGTTCGGGCGGTTAAGAAACTGCTCAACCGCGACATCGGCGCATAAAATGGCGCTCGGAGAGGGTTTTAGGCGCCACCAAGTAGAACTGGCGCATACGCTGATTTTCCGAATTTTCCAAAATGGCGCAAAAAGTGGCGCTGGAGGGGCATTTTATGCGCCGCCAAGAAGCAATGGCGCATTCTGAAGCTTTTCCATCCAAAATTTCTCCAAGTGTTGATGTGGCGCATAAAATGGCGCTGGAGAGCATTTTTATGCGCCGCCATGCTGAAGTGGCGCATTCTGGAGCCTTCCAGTGTTGAAAATTCCGAATTTTGCATCCTTTGACCTCCGAACATCTTCTTTCTTCATTTTAATGCCTGAAACATCATTGCAATGTCTTAGAATTGCCAAAGTCTTATTAAAAGCATAAAACAAGGTAAATTGAGCTCAAATAAGCTCAAATTAAGCAGTCTTATTAATATTTACAAAACACATGAAATGTACACTAAAAAGCAATAAAATAGGATCTCATACATGCAATTTAGGTTCTTCTTATCATAATTTAAGCTTATTTAAATGTGGTTTCTCAGGGTGCATCATAGCCCGGCGGCCGCAACCGTATCAGCCATACCCAGTACCACTCCGGAGCCTCGGGAAACCCATACGGATATTCACGAGAGTGTAGGCTCTATATTTCGCCATTTTGGCAATATCACATTTCAAGTTTAGCGCGCGGGGTCACCATCGTCCATTACGGCACGAAGTGAATCGTTAGGGGGCACCCTGCAGAGCACTCACCCCTAATTTTAATTTATCAAGTTTGTAAGGGGATTTAATTTTTAAAATCTGACTTCAATTGTATTTATTTAAAAATAATATCTCAACTCGTTTCAACCCTAAAGGTTAATTCCATGTTTCAACAAGATTTCAAGATTTTGTTTCCGGTAAACCACAGTTTACTCTAAAATTCGTCAAAAATCAGATTTAATTCCAAAAATTATAAAATTTCATATCTGACTCCGAAACGTCGAGATCTACAACTTTCGTGTTTTAACTTTTTTAATCCGAGATACCTAAATAGGTCAAAATCACCGATTTTCGCAGAAGAGTAATTCTGTCCGAGTTTAATGTATCACAGTTTAAAGATTTCGAATTCTACCATAGCAATTCAACTCCAAATTTGATGAAATTTTACAGAGATCATCTTAAGACAATTATCTACGACTTTCATGTTCAGCCAAAGATCTAAAACAGTATAGATCCTATGTCAAAAACGCGATCAAGATCATTCCTAAATTCTGTCCAAGATTTCAAGATCTAGATTCAAGCAGTTCGTTTTCGGTGGGTTTTCTCATATCTAATCGACTCCAAAAATTCTCAAAAATTTACAGTAGCTAGATCTAAGTCTTAGGAACGTTTTTTGTGTTTTAAGTTTCTCAGTTTGAATGCGTTATAAGGTTCGGAAAAATTCAACAAATCTGTTGCGTCGGTAGAAAGTTTAGATTGACAGATTTTTGATTTCTTGTTAATCTTTTAGTTTTGAATGTTTTAGTTCATCCCAAAACCATGTAAGAGTTAACTTACAGAGTTTATGAACGTCCGGGATCGTCTATTCGAAGGCGTGGCTTCCAGTCCACCGTTTCTCCTCTCCGTTCGTCGGGTTCTACGATCTAGATCCAATACGAGGTGTAGAAGAGAAAAGAAGATGATTAGGATACGTTTTTGAATCGTTTATGGAACAAAGATTGGATCGAGACTTACCACGACTATGGAGGTCTGTAGAAATTTCGTCCAACAGGTCTCGCCTTTGGTTTCGTGCCTCCGACGACTCCGGATTTAGGGTTTCGAATGTGTAGAAAGTTGTAGGGTTTCGTAAAAGTATTTGGAGCTCCTAGGAGGTCTTATTTATAGATTTCCAGGTCCTAGGGCGTCCAACATCTGACCTAAGGGTCTTGGGTCGAGAGACGTTCAACCGAAAGTCGAAAAATCCGCGTTCGGGCGAGAGATTCACGCAACGGGCGAATCTGTCGTGTGGCGCGGTCGTGGCGCGCCCAATGCCTTGGGACCGCGCGGCCACCGCGCCGACTTCGCCTGGACTTCGGTCCGGGCGGGTCGTGCGATCCGTCGTGCTTTTCCGCCTCTCTTTCGGGTTTCTATCCATCTATGCTCCCGAATTCCGATTTCCGGGGTATCTTCGGGTTTCTACTTTCTCTCTAAATTTTTACTCGGGTCTAATTGGATGCTTGGACTCGAATCCTCGAGTTCATTAGTCGGGTTTCGGTGTACAATTTATTTACTTTTAATCCATCCTTTTATTTAATTAAATTCCTTTAATTCCTTTTTAGGTTAAATCTCATTTTCTCATTTCCTTATCTTTATTTATTTATTTATTTGCTGGATTCATTTATTTATTTATGGTATTTATTTTATTTATTATTTATTTATTTAATTATTGTTTTATTTTATGTTGGAAAATTCTCGGGTATTACACCCATCATGTCGCCGGAATGTGCTTCAGTAATTAGAAGTTCCCGGACAGATCCCTTTGGCATACACAGCTTGTTTCCATAGTAGAGAAAACCATTCAGTTTAGAAAATTCCTTAAAAGCTATTTTCTCGGTTTTCTTATACACTTCTCCAAAATCAGCATCTTGAGCATATAAATCCTTGATGTACTGAAATCCAATCAGATTTGTGGTGGCTAGGGATGGCAATGGGTCAGGTCTGGATCGGGTCCAGCCGGACCCAAGACCCGAACCGAGAAAAAAGCTTGGACCCAAGACCTGACCCAGACCCGAGGTGTTACTCCTTGGACCTGAACAGAACCGAACCGATTGGACCCGGACCCAGACCCGCGGACCCGAAAGAATTAATGGAAAATTTAAAAAAAACACTTTGGACCCGACCCGACCCGATAATTTTTTCTTAAAAAAATAAAAACAACAAAAATAGCTATGAAGCAACACTACAGTAGCAGCAATTGAGCAACAACAAACTTTAAAAATAAAATATAACAGCAAATGTCAGCAACAAAATATTAATCACAACACCAAAAGAAGCATCACAGTAGCAGTAAAACAATCCACCTACAAAATCATACAATTTGTTCCAACTTCCAATTTACACATACAAATCAAATGAGGAAATCCAACATGCAAATATGATGAGCAAAGCAACAAACTCCAGTACATCATTTAAAATATTATAATTAATAAAACATGAAAATAGTGAAATAGATAATAGATAATACGCTCGGGTCGGGTCGGGTCGGGTCGGGGCGGGGCGGACCCTAGACCCAAGACCCGACCCAGACCCGAAAAATCTAGATTGGACCCTACCCAAGAACCGACCCAGACCCGAAAAGAAGGACCCGAACCGAGCTAAACGGGTTGGGTCCGGGTCGGTTCTCGGGTTCACCGGGTCCAATTGCCATCCCTAGTGGTGGCGAATGATGCTAGATTCAGTCTTCTTGATAAGGCATCTGCGACCACATTGTCCTTCCCGTTTTTGTAGCAGATCACATACGGGAATGATTCTATGAAAGAGATCCAGCGGGCATGTCTTGCATTCTTCAGTTGCCCCTGTCCTTGTATATGTTTCAGCGTCCCGTGATCTCTGTGGATGATAAACTCACGTCCTCGCAGATAATGTTGCCAAGTCCTCATCGCTTGTACCACAGCGTACAATTCCTTATCGTATGTGGAGTAGTTCAGTTGAGCTCCTCCAAACTTCTCGCTGTGATAGGCAATAGGTCGGCCATCTTGCAATAGGACACCTCCCATGCCGGTTCCAGATGCATCACATTCGATTTTGAATGGGAGATCGAAGGTCGGTAGCGCTAACACTGGTGCATGGGTGAGTTTTTCCTTTAACTCCTCGAATGACTTCTGCTCTTTCTGTCCCCATTTGAATGGTAAGCCTTTCTTGAGTAGCGAAGTCATCGTTGCACCGATGACTTCGCTAAACTGTGGTACAAATCGTCGAAAGAACACACACATGCTCAAAAATCTTCGGATTTCATTGACGTTGGTTGGTGGTGTCCATTCGGATATTTCCTTATCTTAAACTCATCCACCTTCAATCCCTTTCCTCCAACGACAAACCCTAAAAATGTGATTTCGTGAACGTGGAAGGTGCACTTCTAGAAATTCGCATAGAGCTCGGCCTTTCTCAGTTTTATGATCACCTGCACAACGTGCTTGACATGATCAGATTCATTGTGGCTATAAATAAGAATATCATCAAAGTACACAACAATGAATTTTCCATTAAACTCCCTCAGTGTCTCATTCATAAGTCGCATGAATGTGGATGGAGCGTTAGTGAGTCCAAAGGGCATCACAAGCAATTCATACAGCCCAAACTTTGTCTGGAATGTTGTTTTCCATTAATCTCCTGGTGCATGCAGATCTGATGATAGCCGCTTTTCAGATCTACTTTGTGAAGATACTTGCTCCACCCAGCTCATCGAGCATATCATCGAGTCGTGGAATCGGATGGCGATATTTGAAGGTTATCGCGTTGACAGCTCTGCAGTCTACACACATCCTCCACGTTCCGTTCTTCTTTGGTACCAAGAGTACGAGCACTGCACATAGAGACAGACTCTCTCGAACCCAGCCTTTGTCCAACAGTTCCTGGACTTCCTTCTGGACTTCTTTGGTCTCTTCGGGGTTCATGCAGTAGGCGGGTCTGTTTGGAATTGATGCCCCTGGTACGAAGTCGATTCGATGCTCTACACCTCTCAAAGATGGTAATCCAGCTGGCAGTAATTCGGGCAAAACATCAATGTTATCTTTTAACATCATGCAAAACTCATTTGGAACATTAAGTGTAGCAGGGGAGTTCTTAGAAAATTCTTCAACATGTTTGACAAAAGCTAAGAAACAGTTACCTGGTATAGGCGCATCTTCAATGGTCGTTTCCAGCTCATGCTTCGTGAGTAGCAAGCATCGATCATGACCTGTCAAGAGTAAAGGAGACGGATTAGAATTATCAGATTCTATTAGAGTCGCCTTACCCCTTTGTTTTCTTTTGAACTCTTGTTCTTCCTTTATGATGTTCTCCACTAAGTTCCGATGGTTGATTTTGACAGTTTTCGGTGGTATTTACTTCATCGTGATTCTGCTTTGTCCATCTCGGAAGGAGAGATCATTTTATGTGCCTCTATATATGACTCGCTTGCCATACATCCAAGGTCTTCCCAACAACACATACATGACATCCAGTCATGGGCACTACATCGCATAAAATCTCTTCGGAGTAGGGGCGGATGGTGATTGGCACACTTGCTTGCTTTGTGACCTTTGTAGTCCCGTGCTCATTCATCCAGTGTAGATGATATGGCTTCACATGGTCATGGGTTGGTATACCTAGCATACGCAAAATATAGAGACTAACAGCATTAACACAGCTACCATTGTCCACAATTAGTGAGGCTACATTGCCTTTAAGTTTACAATGATAGTGAAAAAGATTCTCCCTTTGTTCTGGTGCATTGCCGATAGGCTCATCAGGTTTTTCCACAGTCAGTTCCCTCATGGCGATGAAATTCGTCACATACTCTTCTTCATTTTCCCAAAATGACTCGGCTCAGAGCGCCCTCGTCTTGGTACTGCTCACAACCATCTTCGTCCTCTTCGTGTTCAGCTTCTTCTCGATCTTCATCAAAATCAATCTCTTTCCATGTTCCTGGTTCAATCATGACCATTCATCTTTCTCGTCTCGGACAATCTCGGGAATAGTGGCCTTTCTGCCCACATTTGAAACATGTGAGGTCCTTAACGTCCCGCTTAGGCTTATCATTGTCATCTTTTCTGTACCGATATGGGTCTTTGAAATCCTTGCCCATCTCAAATGCTTTGGGCCGGTTGGGCCTGTCTTCCTTTGTAGCATTGGGCTTGGCATACTTATCCACTGGTCTTGAAGGCTGCTCATTAGATCTGGTTGTACAATACTTGGTGGTATTTGAGATGATTGTGGACTTGACTGGTCTATCCCTCAGTGGTCGATCAATTTCAGCAGACTGCTGAACCAAGTGTTCCAAACTAGTGTAGGTCCTTAACTTGACTTCCGCTAGAAACTCCCTTCTCAGACCTCTCTTGAATCTGGCTATCAGTAATGGTTCATCCTCATTGATCCGGGCTCTCATCATGAGGCGTTCCAAGTCCTTGTAGTAGTCGTCAACAGTTCGATTGCCCTGCACACAAAAATTAACTTTCATGTACAAGTCATCAAAATAACTACTAGGAACAAACCTCTTTTCCATAGCATGCATTAATTCAGCCCAAGTAGTGATATTTTGGAGTCCTAGACGCTGGTCGTCATGTTGAATTTTCACCCACCATGTCAGAGCGTAGTCCTTGAATTCACAAATGGCAAGCTGGATCTTTGTGAACTCGTTGTATTGTTGGCAGTCGTAGATCAACTCAATAGATTGTCGCCAATCGATGAACTCTTCCGGATCGTTCGAGCCTTTGAATGCTGGATTTGTGAATTTGATCCATCTGAGATCTGCTTCTAATCTGTTCTGCTCGACAGGCACTTGGCCCTCATTATCAAGGTCAACCACAGGTGGATCCCTTTGAACTGGATTCAGATTCAGCCTCTGGTGGATAGGAGGATAAATTGGCGGCCTGTCTGCAGCTGCGGGTGCTGGAGGTGGAGGTACGGGACTTTGGAACTGCGCGTCTTGGGTGGCCTAAGGCCGTGGAGCCATTGGTGCTAGACGTCGAACTTGTGGTCTCTGGCGTCTATCATAGGTTCCAAATTGCAGTTCCCTCTTCTCAATGGCTGTTTCTGCTTCATCCATCGCTGACCGGTGAACTCCACTTGTGATTCCGGGAGATGGTGTTGGATATTGAGCTTGTTCTTGCACGGCTACCCGACTAGACACATCATTTACATCATTCGCTAGAGCATTTACATGTTCATTTACAGCAACTACACTTGCTATATTTTCATCTAATGTTTGGCGTACTATTTCCAAATCAGCTTGTCTAGCAGAGGTCTTTGTCAGAATCCTGAGCATTGCCATGATTTCATCCAGCCGATGGTCGGTATTCCCTGCCATTCTAGATCACAAGAAAAAGAGAACTAGATATATGTATAGGGTGCTAGGAAAATATACAGAAATATGTAGAGTGATCTCATATGTGTATCCTTACTGAAGGTCCGAATTCTTCACCAGTTGGATCCAGTAAGCCAGAGAGTGCTCAACCGTATAGACCAACTATCAAATGATGAGAGAATGTAGTAATGGACGGACAACGCAAGAAACAATTTGCAAACCCTTCGCAATTTAAAAGTGTAAAGTAAAAAACCTCACAAAAATATAATGCTCGGAATAAAAATATTTGCGTCACTCACACAATCCCAAACATAAATATTACCAAGCTGTTGGAAACAACCTGATACTATTTACTGTTGAGGAACTCCAATATCTGACATTGCAGACGGAGCTTCAACTTTGTGGTTTGTAAAATAAATCAGAGGAACAGTGACAAGCACTTATTGCTCGAGGAATTCCACTGTCAGTTATAGACTCTGACGGAACTTCAACCAGAAAAATTATTCGTGATTTAAATCAGTGAAACCGTACAATTATAAATAATGTCAAATCCGTCAATTTTCAAATTTGAATTTGAATTCTGAAATCGGGAACAATATCGAGCCTCGGAATTGGAAATGGCACACATGGCAGCCGTGGGTTGGCCCTGAAATTTGTTCTTACGTCGCAAGGCAAATGTTACGTCGTGATACCTGCTTCGCGACGTAGTGCGGGATGCTTCGTCTTTGAACTTACGACGTGAGACTTATTTACGTCGTGAGACTGGTCTTGCGACGTGATGGAGGATTACGAAGTGCTGGCCTTGTTTAGACTTTTACATCGCAAGGCGATATTACGTCGTGAAACTGGGTTCGCGACGTGAGATCGGTGACTTATATGATGCTGCCTTGACTTCGTGAAAAAAAATTACGTCGTGAGACTGCTCTTGCGACGTAGCTTGTGGATCGCGATGTACTGATGGCTGGCGACGTACTTGGTGGATCACAATGTAATTGTCTTTGCTGGACTTTACGTCGCTAAGCAAGATTACGTCGTGAACCTGGGTTCGTGACGTGAGGCGTGGCTCGCGACGTAAGTGTGGTCTAGCGACGTACTACTTCCCTTTTTGTCCCTTTTGCTGAAAGTGACCCACTTCTTGTTTCCCAACAAAGTTGGCAGAACAGTACCCCTAATTAATACCCCAAAAAGCATGCACTACCCATACGTATGCTTTTCCTCAAACAAAGTAAAATAACACACACCAACCCTAATTTTTCGGATCAAACAAGATCAAACAAGAACACTCAAGAAAAATTTGAAGATACAAAAATGTTCATGCATAAACCCTAAAAATCCCAAACTCTCGGATGGCTCTCAAACTTGGATATTGCATACATATAACACCGATTAACACTTAAAACTAACAATAATAATCCAAACCAAACACAAAGTCACAAGATTAAACAAGAATAAACCCTAACCCTAGAATAAGGAATTCTCAGCCATGGTGGTCATTTTGCAACTCTTGGTGAAATCAAATGAGGGTGGTACGGTTGGAGAGCTATGATAATAGGGAGTAGTAATATGCGAACAAAGACACAAAACAAGCAACACAAGACACACGAATGGATCAAACAATGTATGGCCAACAAGCAAAATGATGAACAAAAATATATTTTGTGAATTTTTTTTATTATTAGAAATGAAATGGAATGGAAAATCGATCCAATCTAGGCTCTGATACCGAATGATGCCATGGATCGGATTAGATACGATTTTGGAAGTTGAAAATGGGGAGAACAAATTAAAAGGATAGGTGAGATAGCACTTCGGAAGACTTAACCTCGGAATCGATTACACACGACCTTGTCCTCTATTCCCTCGATCAATAGTCCTAATGGTGTCAATACGATCAAACACTCTCAATGCTTGAAAGAAATTTGCAAACAAAGTGGAAATTCATGGGTTGACCTTCATATGCTCTCGGATGTGTTTCAAAAAAAAAAATAAAACAAAACAACTCATAATATGTTTATACTTCCTCCGTTCCTAAATTATCGACACATTGGAGATTTTATCACTGTTCATTGAGTAACTTTGATTCGACTTTTTAATTCATTTATGTAAGATAAAATATAGTCAAGTGGGATCTTGTTAGATTCGTCTAATCGCATAGATTTAGAAAATCAAATTTTCATAATTTTTACTTGTGTGCAATTTGAGTTATTACGGATTAAAAATGTGTATTGGATTGCGTGAAATGTGGGTCTGTGAAAAATATTAAGGAACGGCGGTAGTATCATTCAAAGGTGAATAACACAATGTTTGGGAGGCCATATATAGGCACCCGGAAGTACAAAGGATTAAACAAGCCTAATCGAGAATTAAACAAACAAGTGAAAACCCTATACTAGAGCTGTTGTGACGTCGCGAGACCTTACGTCGTGAAGCTCGGCTTGCGACATAGGTGGGGTCTTGCAACGTAAGGTTCCACCAGCATGGCGCGCGACGTGGTCCGAAGTTACGTCGTGATCCTTACGTCGTGAAACAAGGCTTGTAACGTAAGTGAGTCTTGCGACGTAGGGTTCCTCCAGTGTGGTTCGCGCGTCGTGGTCCAAGGCTACGTCGTGATCCTTACATCGTGAAACTGGTCTAGCAACGTAAAAAGGGTCCGCGACGTAGCTGTGTTGGACTCCTCCAATGACATCGTGAAGATTACGTCGCGAAAGGGGGCTTGCGACGTAATTCGAGGCTCGCGACGTAAGTTGTCCTTCATTTGAATTCGGCGGGGCCCACTTGGTATTTTCTCTCTCCTGCTTGTTGAATGTTCATGTGCATGCATGCAGGCGATCGACATCCGACTGCTCTCGATTAGTTATGGGCTTCCGGATCCATTTGAGTGGGTCCGGGGTCTTCCTCTATCTGGATCATCATCTTCAAGCCCATTTCCCAGCTTTGGCATCTAGCAGCTCGTCTTCAAAATTCCGGGTCAGCAGCTCAACAATTCTGGATATGAATTTTCTGGAATGTTGTTGGGACACCGGTCCTTCGGGAAACACGGGGATCAGCAACGCTCTTGTTCCGGATTCCATGCCAAAATGTCCCGACTGCATGGGCTTGTGGTCGTTGCCCAAATTTCAACCAGCTAATTGCCGACCGACTTTTGCGGGCGGTAAAGCTCGAAACGGCCCGTATTTGGCTTACCGACCGCAAATTTCGTTCGGTAATCAACATTTTTCTTGTGGTGATTGCTATCCCTAGTTATTATACATGAGTTCCACTCATGTCGAAACATAAATATGTCTTGTACATAACACAAGTGAGTTTTAGTGTATCATCTCTTCGTGGTTGTATTCCTAACAGAGAGTCATAGTGTATACATGAAATTGTATGTGACCCAAAAATAAATATATAAATAATGTGTAATTCACACAGTTATCTTATATTTTTGTTCCATGTAGTGTAATACCTGTAAAATATGAGCATGAGTTAAATACATTTCCCACAATATTATTACAATACTGATGATAAAATAATTTACTAAAAATAATTATTACTATATTAGAAAAAGCATCAAAACAAAGTTCTTAATTTTTTATTTTTTAAAAGTAAAATATAATTAACTGTTGAAAATAAAACGATAAAAATGTATATATGTTGTTTTTTTTTTTTGAGGAGCCGAAGCCAGAGAAGATACGGTGGGAACCCATGCAACACAAATTAAAAAGGGAGAAATGGAAGGGCCAGGTGGGGAATCGAACCCCCAATCATAAGGTTGGAAAGCAGGGACTTGGCCACTTCGGCAAGTCATTATCCCCATAAAAAGGTAAATATTTTGTGAAATATGGCCTATTAGTTAATTAGATTTATTTATATATAGATTATATACTTAAATATTGCAATAGGCTTCCGTTAGGGTGCGATTGAAAATTCTCTCTTGATGTGCTGCGGTTAATCTCAGCCATTGATTTAATTTGTAAATTGATGGTTGGGATTAACTTAAAGGTTAAAATAGTAATTTTGCTATATTTAGCTTTCTTAACAAACAACTTACCGTCTCTTCAACTCACCTTTTCCTTTACGCATTTCAATATGATCAGTTGATCTTACATTACCCATCAATTTGCTTCATTTATATATATATATATATATATATATATATATATTGTTGAACTAGTCGAGTCGTTGAATTGTTGATAAAGACGTCGCTGAATTGTTCTTGATTGTTGATGAAGATGTCGCTGAATTGTTCATGAAAACGTTGCCAAATTGTTTTTGTGGCGTCACTGAATTGTATATGATAGCATCGCTGAATTCTTCTTTGTAGTGTCGCTGAATTCTTCTTATGTAGTCGGTGAATTGTTCTTGATTGTTGATGAAGATGTCGCTGAATTGTTCTTGGTAGCGTCGGTGAATTGTTCATGAAAACGTCACCGAATTGTTTTTGTGGCGTCGCTGAATTGTATATAGTAGCATCGCTGAATTCTTCTTTGTAGAATCGCTGATTTCTTCTTTATGTAGTCGCTGAATTACTTTATGTAGCGTTGCTGGAATACTTTTGGTAGCATCATTGAATTGTTTTTGGTAACATCGCCAAAATTTTATTGATAGATCGCTGAATTCTTCTAGGAGTGTCGCTGAATTCTTCTATAAAGTGTCGCTGAATTCTTCTCTATTAGCATTACTGAATTATTTTTGGTAACATTGGTAAATTGTATTTGATAACTTCGCTGAATTCTTCTACTCAGTGTCGCTGAATTCTTCTACACAGTGTCGTTGAATTCTCATATGTGGAGTCGCTGAATTCTTCTACGTTGGATCGCTGAAACATTTTTGTTAGCATTACTGAATTATTTTTGGTAGCATCATTGAATGCTATACGTAATAAAGTTGTTACCAATAATATTTGAAAATTAAATATGATTACCAAATATTTGATATGATTTACCAAATATATTATATATGATCACATACTAAATATAGGGTTATATCTTCATTATGACAATTATACCCTCTTCCATTTACAACCCTTGGATTTTAAATAAACGGTTCAGATTGCAGCCTTGATGTACTGCGGTTTTCTTGATCGCACCACAACCGAGCCCACTGCAATAAGTAAATGTCTCGAGTTCGAACATTTGTGTATGCAGAATTATATTTTGAGAGGGTCAACCCTTCAATGCCCACCCAATCCTCGAGGGATTAGTTTTAGGTCTAATTATTCCTGATACCTTACGAGAATGAGAGATAAAGTGATGAAAGGGGGTGAGATCATGTAAGAAAATGTGATTTTATTCATTAACATCTTTACTGTACAATATGCCATATTTATAGAGAAGAAAAAGTACTAGCTTATTCATCTTCAAAGTTCCATAATCATAGGTGGATCTACCTTTATGCAAGGTAGGTCATCTGACCTTGTGACCTATCATAATTAAATAAATAAAAAAAAAAGGAAAGTAGTAACACAAATTAATTAATTTATGAATTATTTAATAAGTTAAATTTAGCCAAATTCATTTAAACGAAATAGATTTATAAAATTTAATTATATATATATCAATTTATATGAAATAGACCGTACATTTTAAGTTTAGCTTCAAATCTTATCTACCGACCTAAATCATTTTCAAAGTATTTCTCAACCATCGTCGGATTGCTCTTTCCACATTTTTTTTTAATTAAGAGCTATTATTCATTTCCTTTTTTTTTTGTTGGCAGTTGGCATGCATCAACTCCGGATTCGATAGAATATCTCAATCCCGACATCATCCTAGATTCACCTTTGAGAGTTGTTCTCAGGGGTAGGGTAACATGCTATTAGTTTTGATTCTAAATGATATATTAAGTACATTTCAAACTCGATTTTGTATTCTATTGTTGTCTTCTTGCTGCTTGATTTTGATATGGTATATTATGAAGATATTGAGTATTTTTTTTTTCAAGATTTTTAGTTTTAAATTTTAGCTTTTTGTCGTTTTTGTAAACTTTTAGAAATTGAGAAAGCTAACAATATTCGATCCTAAAGAATTTTCAGAAATGCAATTGATGATTTTTTTAATATTTATCGAATCGGTGAGATATTTTGGGGTGTGAAGCATTTAAATGAACTTTCTAACAAGTTTGTTGAGACTAAGAAACATGAAACATATTCAAGAGTATACTTACTTTTAATTTGAAGTTAGTATTACTTCTTTATATAATAATAACAATAGCGGAACGAGTTTCTTCATAATGTTTACGGTAATGAATAGCTTACGAAATAATATAGAAGATTAGTTGTTAGGAAAAAAAAATGTCAATTTAGTGTTGTAACTTTGCCATTTTCCAATTTGGTGCCATAAGTTTGGAGTTTTCTAATTTAATTCCATAACTTGCGAATGGTATCCAAAATGGTTCTATCAGGCCTTAATCACATACATTTGCTGACGTGGCGCGAGATTAGTATAAATAATTAATTTAACTGTGACGTGTAGATGCCACGTAGGCATGGACTGAGTTTGAACTGCACATGTGGACACTTTCTAACCTTATTTCTAATTTAATAGTCTCTAGGGGTAAAAGCGGGATGGATACGGGCGGATAGTACTCTTCCCGTATTCTATCACATATTTTTTTGTCGAATACGGAATCGAATACGAATAAGCCGAATACAAATACGAATTCGAACGTTTCGGGATGCGAATACGGGATAGATATAGGAGGGATTCGGATTGTGACAAACAATAGTATAATAATCTTATAATTTTTTAAGGGCGGTGGGCGGTGAGCGATGGGGAGGGGGTGAAGGATGAAGACGGCGAGAGTAAGGTTTTTTCCTATTTAAATTAGTTTTTTAGAGTAGAGCAATGGACTATATATAATAATATTACATACTAGTAAATAACCCGTCGAGACTCGACGGGCATAACTTTATATTTTATATAATATATATTTATATTATATAAAGTAATAATATAAATTATATATTGAGTAATGAAAAATGTGTAAAGAATTTTTTATATATTCAAAAGATGATGTACTCCCTCGTTTTTTTTTAAGTTCACCATTAGCATAGTAGATACTATTCATTGAGTAACTTTAATTCAACTTTTTCATATAGTTATATAAGATAAAACATAGTCAAGTGAGATCTTGTTGGATTCGTCGAATCATGTAGTTTTAGAATATCAAACTTTTATAATTTTTACTTATATGTAATATGAGATATTGATGATTGAAAATGTGCATTGGATTGCGTGCAGGATGGGTGAAGTTAAAAAAAAACGGAGGGAGTATATGATAATATAATTTAATTATTTTTAAAACTAACAAAGAAATTATATTATACCGTATTTTTTAGCTTTTGTGGCTTGTTCAGTACAAACATAACGTCTCAATAAAAATAACTATTAAAATAATATTTTTATTGATTTGAAATTTATATTAAAAATAAAATTTAAAAATAAGTATGAAGCATAATATGAAAATTTTTCTATCAATTTGCTGAAATTTCATTGGTGAAAATCTCATAGATAGGGGCTAGTAATCTTTTAAAATGTTTGAATTTGAAATGGTGCAGTTCATATTTGTATATGTACTTTAAAAAATTACCGCTATAGGATCACCCGTAGAGTTCATAAGAATATCATCCGAAAATGTCACATCTAATTGTACATCTCAAAAAGCTATACACGCTTTACCATCAACTACATCAACTATCCATTTTGCAAAGTTTCTGTCATATATAAATTTCATTGTAAACAACAATTCTTGTGGTATCTTGAGTTCATCATTGTTAATTGCATATTAATACTTTTAGCCACATCTTGCTAGTGACACGAAATATTACAACGTAACTGTTCATGACTAAAAACTGGTTTTGCATGATAAAATCCGACATTATTTAAAGATTGACATTGACTTTTGTTTATAATCATAGCAAAACAAACTGTGAGTGATAATTTTCTCATCTCAAATGAAATAAAAAATTTGGTTAAATCAAATAGACTCATAATCATTCTACCAATTAATAATTTTATACTTTCATAGTTTCCCGAAAGTTAGTTTAACCCCAACTATCTAATTCCGCATCTTGGTTGCTATCAACATACTTCCATTACATAATTTATTTGATGTATATATATTCTTAAGAAGCATGACTATGCAATCCTCATTCAACCATATTTCATGATTCAGTTATCCAGAACAATTGATAATGTTTAGATATTCCAGTGAAGATAATTTATTGGCATTATCTATACTTTCATCATTTAAACAAATATTGTTAATTGATTGTAGTAGAGAGACATTGTTATTTTGATGGCTGTGAACTCACTTGTGTTTTATGGGAATAAAACATATGATTTCTCAAAAAAATTGATAAAACTGATATATATAGACACATTTTCATTTGCAGACATACATACTATGATGTAATCATTGATCGTATCAACAATCTCGTTGGTGGGGGTTAATATATAATAAAAATATCAGGATTTGAAATTGTGCAGTTTATATTTGTATAAGTACTCTCAACAATTGCCGCTATAGAATCTCGTGTAGAGTTTATAAAATTATCATCTGGAAATGTCACATCTAATTGTAAATCTTCAAGATTAATACCAGCTTTATCAATGACCATCACGTACATGAAGTATTTATTGTACAAATTTTTGCCATATATAATTTTCATTGTAAATAACATTTCTTATAGTATCTTAAGTTAATCCATCTTTATAACTATTAATACTTCGAGTCCCCTCTTTACAGTGACACGAGATATTGCAACATATCACTGACATGAGTAAAAACTGATTTTTGAAGATAGAGTCTAACCTTCTTTAAAGGTTGACATCTTCATTTTTTTATAGTCATAGTAAAACAAACCGCGAGTTGAATTTTTTCATCTGAAATCGAATGAAGAATTTGGTTAATTCTGACGGGCTCATAATCATTCTACTAATCAAGAATTTTCATCCCAAATATTGAGCTTTGTTTTAATGAGAAGAGAGGTCAAATAATTTTCTAAGGTAAGTTTTTTGCAGATAGAGTTCTCGTCACAATCTAGTGGAATACCAAATATAGAATGTAAAGTTCTACCTCTTGGAATGAGTAAGTGTGCTATTCCATTGGATGCTACAGGCAGCATAATATTACATCTACCATGAAGGGCTAAACATAATATTTTCTAGATAAATTATCGATAAATGTATTGTCAGTTCCACCACGTAAAGAAAAATTAATCAACACCCATCACTATCAACCTTTGACATTATATTATTATAAACATTCTTCTTATGATTAATCAACAAAGGTAATACTTAGCATGATCCGCTTTCATTTCTTCCTTATTATAATATGTCTATTCTAGTATCAATAGATTATTTGTTTACTAAATAAATTTTATTAACTTACCTTAAATCTTGTGTTATTTCATAGTGTTACACTTATAATTAACGTAGGAGTGTATCTTAAAAAATATTCCATCCGTCACTCAAAGTGTCTCATTTTGACTTTTTAATACTGTTTATTGATCAACTTTGACATAATGTAATCGTAATTATATACGGAAAAATATAGTCAAATTTGGTCTTGTTAGATTTCTCTAATCATGTAGTTTTAGAATATATAAATATTTTACATAATTTTTACATATGTATATTTTAAGATATTAAATGTTAAACAAATGTATTGGACGACGTTTCCAAAAGTTTTGAGACAGAAATAATGAGATAGAGGGAGTAGATTAAAAAAATTAAATTTTCCACTTTTAAGCTATCGCAGCCGAATTCGGCCAAATTGCCTAAATTTAGGCCCAAAATCCTTCTAATGGTATATTTGCCTAAATCAAAATATCGTGGCCTCAAAGTGGAGGGACCTCCTTCTCGTGACATATTTTAGTTATTATCTCTTTACTTTATTTACTGATGGATCTATTTGTAATTATATAATTGTATATTACTTTTAAGAGAAGTGACATATTTTTGTGAAAACCTAGCCTAAATATATACATTAATTAATATATACAAATATTTTTTATATATTCATTACTGTATCTTTTAATAATATAAATTCCATATATACACTGTAAATTCCATTTAAATTTGAAATTCCATTTTCGGGAACTTCATATAAAATTGGAAATTAAATATCTTTTAAAAACTAAAAATTGGGATTTCCATATACACATTAACATATCTTTAACATGAATAAATAAATCTGATGTGCAATGTACATTTTAATTACATCATTCACCATACAAAAAAAATATAACCAAAGTTGAGACCAAACCTACAAAAATTACCGGCATTATAATATATTCACCATATTGAAACATAAACGCAATATAATTCTTAATTGCCAGTGCAAAAGCTCGTCATAATCCTATGGTCTATAAATAAATTCTAAATGCTGCAATAAAATTTTCAATAAATAAAATAAAAAATACAAAACAATAAATTCTAAATTAGATAAAATAAAAAATGCAAATAAATAAAATCCAACATAGATAAAATAAAAGTGCAAAATTTTAAGTTTTATGTATCAAATCTTTTTAAAAGTAAATATATAGTGACATGATATGATGATACAGTTGGAATTTATAAGTAAATGATAGATTTTATACACGATAGATTAAAATCCATAATGAATAAATAAATAAATACGAAAATCTAAAATTAGTAAATTAAAAAATACAAAATAATATAGATAAAATAAGATATGCAAAATTTCAAATTTCAAATCTTTCAAATCTTTTTAAAAGTGAATATTGTAGGAATTCCATATATTTTAAAAACTGAAAATCTATAATAAATAAATAAATAAATAAATATGAAAATTTATAATTGTTAAATTAAAAAATGCAAAAATTTATAAAAATTAGAAATTGGAAATGGAGACACCACATTAAATGTAGAATAGGTTGTTCACTAATGCTTTAATATATATATAGATTAAATATTTAAATTAATGGTAATGTCGTATGGTCTAATGTACACATTAATTTTTATGTAATATATTATTTATTTGTATATATAAACTGTATCATTTTTTAATAAATTTAACATTTATGCATTTCACGCAATCCAATACACATTTTTAATGCTTAATATCTCAGATTGTGCTAATCTAAAAATTACAAAAATTTAGTATTCTTATGTAACTATATTAAAAATTCGATTTAAAGTTACTAAATGAATAGTATCATCTATACAAATGTCAACTTTATTAGAAAATGAATGGAGTAGTATATAAATGGTCTATTGGTCTTCTTCTCACTCTGCAAGTATTCATACATTGTACAACAAGCGCACTCCCCCTTGCCTACTCCTCTCGTTCTGATCACAGTTCGGAGCGAGCCGCAGCGGGATGGACACTTGGGATGGGAATGACTCAGCCCACATGTATCATTTTCTGAAAGCACAGAAGCCTTGTCTTAGGGAAAAAATGCGCCTCCTGGAAGTGGTTTATCAACCACGCTTTCCCTCCCTCAAAACAATGCTCCTCGCCAAATGCCCAACCGGATTCACTGGGAAGACTTATGTACTATCTTTATTAAGCGCGGGGCCAGTTGGCGAATCCTCCTTCTCACTCTGCAAGTACGCAACAAATGGTAGGGGTGTGCAAATTTCGGTCAAAACCGAACAAACCGACCGAACCGAACCGAATTTTGCAATTTGGTTCGGTTTTTGGATTTCGGTTTGGTTTTTAGTTTTGAAAATCCAAAATTTCAGTTTTCGGTTCGATTTTTGGTTTTTAAAAATCTACAATTCGGTTAACCGAACCGTACCAAAATTTAAATTATATTTTAAAAAATATATATAAAATACATTATGCCATTATATAATAAATACAAAATAATACCCCTATTCGGTGACTGTTTGTGTGGATGAGAAGTGAGAACTACTGTTGAGAGTTTTGAGACTTTTATATTGTTTCGTATTTGAACTATTCTGTGACTGTTTCATTAATTTGTCATTTTATTTGTGTGTAATTTGAACAATGAAATTTGGAATGGTTTAGTATTATGCACTCATAGTTATATGTAGATATGATGTTTTTGTTTGACAGGGCGAGTTTACAGGTTTGGAAATGGTAATAGAGATGTTTTGATAAAAAAATATTTTATTTTTTAGAAAATCAGTTCGGTTCGGTTTGGTTACCGGTATAACCGAACCGAAATATTTCGGTTCGGTTATTTCAATTTTCAGTAATTTTGGTTCGGTTTTGGTTTTTAGAAAAAAAATTCGATTTTTAATTCGGTTTTGGATTTTGGTTCGGTTCGGTTAACCGAACCGACCGATGCACACCCCTAACAAATGGGTTAGACACTACAAGAAAAACGGTGGAAGGCGAGGACAGCTTTTCCTCGCCTAAGTCCTCGCCTAGGGCTATAGGCGAGGAAACAGGCGAGGAAACATGGTCGTCGCCTACGGCATCGTCGGGTTCCGACATTAGTCGACCATGTCCTCGCCCACAGGCGAGGGGATGCGCGAGGAACTGGGCGACAACATAAGCGAGGATGGGGGCGACGGAAGGGGCGAGGAAATTGGCGAGGACACAGGTGAGGAAATGGGCGACAACAAGGATTTAAGCATGTAGGCGACGACATGGTTTCCTCGCCCATGTCCTCGCCCCCCACAGTTTTTTTTTTTTTTTTTTCTATATTCCTGATGCCCTGCAATCTACTGAATTCGAATGAACTGAAATTTCTCATATTACTCAAGATAAAAACTACAATCAAGATAAAATATAATTCCACGAAGAAATCTACAATTTCGATTCACTCAAAGATAAAACATAGTGACATAACATCAAGTACTACAAATTCATATTCAACTACAATCAAAGCCGAAAACCTTTTTGAGATGGTGATCGCATGACAACACTTCAATACAGGACTATAATGATTCTCTATATGAACAACGAAAAGACTCCAATCGAAATGGTGCAGCTTTTCCATATGCATAAAAACTGTCCCAGCTTGTATCGTCCTGCATATTATACCTGGCTTCAGCTTTCTTTAGGTACGGGACAGCAAGTGCAAGCTCAGCTCTAGCAACATCTAAGGAACTCATGATTTATCTACCTGAAACCGAAAAGCCAAGAATCAACAGATGAATTCACATTACTTGAATAGTAGTATATATAGTGCACCAAGCATTAAGCAAACCATTAAAAGAAGTAGATTGCGTCATCACTAACAAATGTACAAACATTCCACACAAAATAGCACCCATCTCAAAATGATTAACCAAATAAGAAAAAACAATGAGATAATGCATAAAGCTGGAAGGTATATTGAAAGTTCTTACAGTATTGTTTCAACAAAAGCCCCTTCCACATGATGCATTTCAGGGCTGTCTTCAGCACCTGATTCGAGTCTTAATTTGTTCACCTGTAGTCACAAAAAATACAAATTCATGAAATGATTTCTTCACGACAATTTTATTGTCTCCATGCATATGCTGCTGACTTTATATTTATCTATGGATTTGAGGATAATAAAAGAGCATGATAATAAAACACAACTGTTACACTGTGAATAAGTGCCCTCTCTCACTTTATGTTTATCTATGTATTCGAGGATAACATTATTAAAAAAAAAAGGCATATGGCTCATGTCAACTATATGGTCTAATCTAACTAAAGAAACAGAAAGGACATCCCATTATTTCCAGTTTCTCTTGCTCTGTCAGAATCAACAAAATTGACCTGCAAGATGCAACAGAGAGGAGAATGCTTTCTGAGTTCTTACTTGTTGGGAATGTTCATAATCATCCAAGTAGTTCTGCCATCTTCACCTTTTACAATTTTCTCCACATCTAGTTGATACTGCTTTTTATTGTCCATCAGGTTTCCACTCTCAGCCCTTCTAGTTCTGCCACTTATTTCATCATTGCCAGTTGTTCCAAACGAACCATTCCCAAAATATATAGGACTGTTCCTTGGAATCAACATCATTCTAGAGGTAGGAGAACTGCTATCGGATGCTACCCACAGGACTGATGCTACCCAATTTAGGCGTTTGACGATAATCGTTCAATGAATTTTGCTCGATTGGACACACCAAAATTAGGCCAGCTACCTGCAGCATACTTCTTACCATATCAGTTCATGTGTAATGTACAATTATAACCAAAGAAAGAGCTAGAAAGGGACTGATACAAATGTAGGCTTTTGCCAACTTGCCTGGAGGAGAATCAGCTATGGGAGAACCAACTCGATGCAGGAACGCTCGAACTTCATCCTGCTCCTGATCTTGACTCAGTTGCAGCATTAAGCTACAGTACAAGAGTACAATAAATTAATAATGTTGACAAAATGGTCATCAAAGCTAAAATTTGTAAACCAAGTAGACCAGTATTCCAGTAATAAAGATGACGAACCAAAGCTGAATAAATTAGGATGTTAAGTTTCAAGGCAAGTAGGCAACAAACAGCAAGGCGCAGAAACTGTGAATTCAGGATCATCATACAAAAATTTTATTCTTATTAAATATATACAATATTATAATAAGATACCTACATTAGTAAAGCCTCACACAGCTAAGTCATAGCATAACAAAGGTAAAGGCCAAAGAGTAGGTGCCTAAACCAAATTGTTTAATAACTTTAAGATCATGCATTTAGTCCAACCCCTAATTATTATAGCAATATCTGTTTGAAACAAATATAAGCTTGTTCCACTGTGGGTGCCAAAAGTACCACGTATTTGATCAGGTTAAAATCTTTTAGGTATTGTATTTAACTTAGATGTTGACCATTTCATTGCTTTGGGTACTGTTTATTTAATTATGTATCCTTTGAATCCCTTTTAATGGAACATCTTATTATTAGAGAGAGAGAGAGAGAGAGAGAGAGAGAGAGAGAGAGAGAGAGAGAGGAGAAGAGGATTGCGAGATGTGAATCAACTAGTAATAGGCCATCTTTATGACTTCCCAAAACTGTTAAGAATAACAACAAGCTGTAATGATAGAACAATTTTATAGAATATGCAAGCATGAGATACCAAGTTAGCACATCAAACTGGATGTATGCACACAGCCAGTGTACCTGCGACGAGCTCCACCAGGTCGGCTAGGTTCAAGCTTTATGCGTTTCCCAGCTAGGTCACTTCTATTTAAAGCCTTGAGAGCTGCCTCTGCCGCTCTAACATCATAAAACTCGATGAACTTATGGTGTCTTTCTGCTAACAAGTTTTATTCCATGAATTAGTTGCTATTGACCTATTGTGCAGGAATTCACATCCATCTTGAAATCAAAATGCTGATTGATGTTGCTCCATTACAAGAGAACACTTTGTTCCAACAATTGAGACCATAAGATAAAAGCAGACTAACCACTTGCATAGCATAAAGGCAGGATAAGAACATAACTCTTTCGTATAATAATATTTAACTGTGAACATTTCAAATACATAATAAGTGAGATTTCAGATGCTGTCAATAAATTTGAGCTCTGGTTCTCAATGAATTCAAGTAAAAAATATTCACCAGGTGTGTTCATATAATTCAGTATGTAGTTTTCTGTATGCACTGCAGGTAACCTTCGGTAGAAAAATTCAAGAAGCCATCATAGTTACAGGGCTCTCAACACTGCAAATCTTTTGAAGGAATAATTCCAAGATCCTAATTAATATTAGTTTCCGGCCAGGAAATACTATAATTGCTTAAGTTGCTTGAAGACTCGAGAAATTTAGTGGAACCATAATAATTAATTAATACAGGTAATGGAATCCATCACTGAAACAAAAGAATAGCATGTGTGAGCACAAAATGGAGTGGCAAGGAAACAAGTATAAACACTTTGGCAAATGTATTATTCCAATAAGAGCTTTCAGATAAGATTAAGCATCTACATCCCTTAGCTTCAATAACAAAAACCATATCTACATAACAGGCAACATGTAATGGTACATGATCAAGCTCCCAATCTTGTGGGCTGCACTCCCTGACTACCACTGAAAGCCAAGAAATGGCATCTAACTGAAGTTTACTATAATAAAGTTAATATTTTGGAGCATAACAACATAAATTACCACAGATTCAGCTTAGACAAGCCCAAAATGTTTTACACATCCTCAGCCCTTCAGTTCAAACCCATAAACTCCATCATTTTGTAAATTCAGTTCAAACACATGTGAATCCTTATTCTCACTCGTTTCAAATCGGATCCTATTTCTAAATGCTACATTAGTGCTGCCTGGTTTGCGACTCCTGATATCATTCCTATCACCATATCCTGCATTCACAGAATTCATTCCTTCTGAATCATTCAAATACTTTCCCGTACTGCCCTTCTTCCTAATCTTTCCCCTACTCAGCATCTTTCGACCTCAGAAACAACAAATAAGTAAGAAAAATAAAATACAGAAAAACTTTAAGCATCTATAACAGACGAAATTCTATAGACAGTACTGATGCATCTGCAATATAAACGTGAAAGGGGCAAACAATCAACTTACAGTGAAAAGCAAACGTGAAATTTCAAGTCAAATCAAGCAAAATTTCCCTGAGTTTAACAATTTTCGATTGGAGGGTAGGGCACCAAGGTTCGATTGTGTTGATAACTTACAGTGGAATCAAAAACTCCCAATCAGCAAAACCATCATACCGAAGAAAACCAAACACCAAAATGCACAACAGCTCCAACGAAATCGACACATTACCCAGGGGCGTGTTCCGGACACAAACCAGACAAAAAGATGAAGTCGAGTCATTACCTGAATGCGTCGTCTCGGATAACAGAGCACGAATGGTCAGGGGCTAGGGCCTGGGCTACCGATTCGCCGTTCGCCGTCGTCGCGGGTGGCTAGGGCTGCGTCTGGAACCCACAGTGAGTGGGAATGGTCAGGGGGTTTTGGCTTGGGAGTTTTTGACGCGCTGTGGATTTTGGCGGGCTAGGGTATATTATAATCTATTTACAAGTATATGCAGGCGACGACAACAATCCTCTCTCAATTCCTCGCCCTAGGGCGAGAATTCTTATTTCCTCACCTCAATTCCTCGCTCCGGGGGCGAGGAACACATAATTCGTCGCCTTCGTCCTCGCTAGTGCAGGAAAAAAATAAATGAAAAATAAAATTAAATATGTAGGCGACAAAAATTATATGTCGTCGCCTATGTCCTCGCCCCCGGGCGAGGAAAATTTTTTCCCTCGCCCCCCGTCGTCGCCTTCGGACGATTTTCTTGTAGTGAGAGTATCCACATATGTAGGTCAAACTCAGTCAATGCCTATGTGGCACTTACATGGTACAATTAAATTAATTATGTACACAAATCTCGTACCACGTCAGTAAATATGGGTGATTAAGGCCCGGTGGCACCATTTTCGAGAACATTAGCAATTTATGACACCAAATTAGTAAACTTCAAACTTATGACACCAAATTAAAAAATTAACAAAATTACGACACCATTTTGACATTTTTCCTTATTTGTTAAATGATTGTTTGGTTATTTTCATAGAAGGAGGTTTATTTATGAACATATTATTGATGATATGAAGAACAATACAAAAATAAGTGAATTCATCATAAACAAATATAATTATTTTGACATAATATTATTTTTTTATTATTTTTAATTTGACGATTTTAATAATTATTATATATATTTTTGCTGAATAGCCTATACAAGCTATGAAAGAAGTGGTGTGAGCTCATACTACATAAATATAAATGGATTACGTGGGGGATAGGGGTCGGGTGGGGAATCGAAACCCCAATATAAAGGTTGGAACTTGATCATTAGGTCAAGTCCTCATTCCTGAAATAATTATTACTCCCTCCGTCCCACTCCAAGTGTCTTGTTACTGTTGGGCACGGGAATTAAGGTAGAGTTGGTTTGTGAGTATATGGTGGGGTCCACATAGTTGTTGGTGGGGAAAATTATTTCTATTTATAGAAAGAAGACATTTGTAATGGGACATCCAAAAATAGTAAGTAGGATATTTGGAATGGGACAGAGGGAGTATATTCTTTTGGCGTATAGGATAGAAATAATTATTATATTAAATACATTATTAAGTTAATTTATACTATTGGGATTGAGACTTGACCCAAGTGGTTAACCTCCCTGATTGTCAACCTCTAGATTGAGGTTTGGAATTCTACCCGGCCCCTTATTCGTCCTCTATGTTTCTAATATGAGTCAAACTTAAATAATGAACAATGCCCAAAATCTAAATGTTTCAGTATTAAAAGAACAAAGGGAGTATAAAACTACTATAAATTTAAATGTAAAATAGGCATTTTTCTATTTTTTTTACCCTATTGGTCCTCTACATTTACATATAATATCCAAAATAATCCTTTATTCTCACTAAACATATACTTTGAGCTAATTAATTCCTTAATTATGTCCATATGGGATATTTAAAATTTAACTACATATATAACATGCCAAATCATAAATATAAATGAAATAATAAAATAAAATTTAATTTAATTAAATAAATAGATCAAAAAAAACTATATTTAAAATAGTATTAAATTTTAATTAATTTAAAAATTATATAAAAAAGTTAAAAATAACTATTTAAACTTAAAAATTAATATATAATATAATACATATCAAAATGGATTAAATAATTATTTAAATTCAAAAAAAAAATTAGATATCGAATAAATTAAATTTAAATTAGATATCTTATTATTCTAATAAATTAAATTACCTAATAGATATTAATTTTAAATTTTAATAGTTATTATAATTATTTTTATATAACATAGTTTATTTTATTTTAAAATTAATTATTAAATTTAATATTATTCTCATTAATGTTTTTAATCTAATTATTTTCAAAAATAATTTTTATTTCAATTTTATTTTATTATTTCATTAATATTTATGGAGATAATAACTAAAATTGACCACCAAGAGGATGTTCTTCCACTTTAAAGCCATGATACTTTGATTTAGGGAAATCAACCATTAGAAGGATTTCGGGCCCGAATTTAGGCATTTGACTGGAATTTGGGCCGTGATGGCCTAAAAGTGAAAATGACTCTTGTAGTGGCCTATTTTAGTTTTTTTCAATTATTTTTTATTTTATGCAATTAAAATAAATAATACTCATTCATGTGCCATTATTTATATCCTACTTTTTTTTTTCTTATTCCAAAATTTTTATTTCATTTTAATTTTAAAAAAAATAATTAAATATTAATCGTCAAACATATCCATCACATCAATTTAATAAATAAATATATTGAAGTATCAAACCTCTACCATTAATAATTCCAATCCAACTTACAACCACATATCATTAAATCACACATAAATAAATAAATTAAAATTGTAAACTCATTACAATTACATTATATAAATTATTAAGTTCCCTTTTTAAATTTTTATAGATTCGTTGTGTTTCAGATTTTCATCCCTGTGTATAAGTACGGGTTAATTATCAATCCTTTTTTCGTTTTCCATGAGTTCGCCGCTTTCGAATGCGGTTTCAAATGTTGGTAAAATCAATTGATTGCTTCGGATCATTCCAACAGTTTTGGGGGTGTGAGTATAACTTTGTGCAAAGCAGAAATTGTGGTACAGGAGTCCGCTGCAGGAAATCTCATTTCTAAAAACATGCTCCCGCCAAACTAAAGGTAAATATCAATTGCCGGATTTCTTACTGTCGACCATTGCCGCCAGGGGCGGATCTACCCCTAGGCCCGGTGGGGCCTCGGCTCCACCTCAAATTAAAAAAAAAAAAAAATTTCTATTACTTTTTATTATCAAATTTTTTTTATTATTTTTTTTACTTAAGATTAAAAAAAATAGACTCCGGCCCTACCTTCCGAAAAATCCTGCGATCGCCACTGATTGCCGCAGTCTATCGAGATGTACGGATACTCAGAGAAGAGTGATATAAGTAAAACGGAAGTTCGATCAATGGATAAAAGCGACTTGTGGCGTATTCTGGCCGAGTATTTTCCTCAAATCCATGTCGACAACGTTTCGGAGTTCAATTTCCAACTTACTTCAGAATTAACTCACTTCTTCTCGTCTCCACGGGGGCGCAACAGTTTGTTGATCAAGTGCGCCCATTGGTGTGTGTATTTGATTATTTGTTAATCCGCCAACTCTTATTGGTAACCCGATGCAAGTTGTATTGTGAATTAAAGATAGTGATACAGTGCGCCCAGAATTAATTTTTCCATGCACTGAAAATGTGAGCAGATCATTTTTAACAAAGACCATTCGCCGAAGGAGTTTGTGAGAGTTAAAGGTATGTTGAGTTTACCTTATTAAATTAAAAAGGTAACTTAATAATTTATATAATGTGATTGTAATGAGTTTACAATTTTAATTTATTTATTTATGTGTGATTTACTGATATGTGGTTGTAGGTTGGATTAGAATTATTAATGGCAGTGGGTTTGAAAGTTTAATATTTAATATATTTATTAATGTAATGTGATGGGTATGTTTGACGATTAATATTTAATTAGTTTTAAAATTGAAATGAAATAAAAATGTTGAAACAAGAAAAAAAAAGTATGACATAAATAATGGCACGAAATGAGTATTATTTATTTTAATTACATAAAATAAAAAAATAATTGAAAAAAACTAAAATAGGCCACCAGTCATTTCCACTTTTAAGCAATCGCGGCCCGAATTCCAGCCAAATAGCCTAAATTCGGGCCCGAAATCCGTCTAATGGCCGATTTTCCTAAATCAAAATATCGTGGCCTAAAGTGCAAGGACTTCTTTCTGATGACTTATTTTAGTTATTATCTCATATTTATTTATTTTTTCGGGGGAAAAGGATGGCTGAAGCCGGTTTTATATCAAATATGCCGAGAAAGAAACAAGCAAGACGGGCCAAGACAGGGGAAACAAACAAAAGGGCCCAAGAGCTGCCCTAGGGGTTAGGATCAGACAAGCCCACACACACAAAAACCCTGGCCCAAGCCACCAAAGGGCCCTAGAGGCTAAAATACACAGACGAGAACCCTAAGGCCAGAATGCCTTCTGTTGCGAGCAAAAAATGCCTCTGTAAACTCCAAAATTGAAGGCAGGTAACACCATTGACAATGCGAAACAATCTCCAAAATTGGAGGCAGATTACACCATTGGCAATGCGAAGAAAGTTCCCGGCCACGCTATGCCGCAACCAGTGTACCAACGCGAGAAACTCTCGCCTAACCACCCGGAGTTCTATTCCAAACGAGCTCTGTCATTCCCAATTAGGTTTGCTGGAGGTGAGCTCGCATGGTGTCCCTCAAATTGCCCTGCTCCCGCTAGTCCGCTACTCAGGCTGGCAAGCTGGATGCCCGGTCCCTTGACTTCTCTAACGAATGTCCATCGGGCAATGGCTGTGATCCGGTGGCCTACACCGATTTCCGCCTTTTCCCTTAACCCGTTTTCTGACGTGGGTAGACGGATCTATCAACCTCACGACTGTATGATGCCTCTGGGGGGAGTGAAGATGTGAGCTTTTGTGCCCAAGCACCAGATGGTTGATGGATCCAGGAGGGAGAGAGCTCGGAGGTACTGGGGCTATCTGGTGAGGGGTTGCGGGAGGATTGAGATCGGGAACTGCGGCTGCGGTGAGGGCATGATTGGTTATGAGAGAGAAGGTGGGGCGGAAGGGTTGTTCCATTGGAGGTGCGGTGAAAATCCTCCGACAGGGAGGAAGTCTTGTTTTGGGAGGGTCAAGGGCGGATGGCTGGGAGGGATGGTCCGTTTGAGGTTGCAGCCCCTGTAGGAGGCGGATGACTGGAAGATGAGGGCGGGGGAGGAGGCACATCTGAACCATCGGTTGGATCCTCCGCCAGAGAATCGAAGCAGTTGCAGCTAGGGCTAGGGTTACTTGAGTTTGGGATTTCCTCGGATTTGTGATCAGTCCTTGTATGGGGCGGCGGCATTGTTTTGCTTGCATCCAAGGGCCAAATGCCGGTTTGGGATCTTGATTATTTGGTGCAGGTTGTCTGATAGTAAAGGGTTTCGGGTATCTCTTTTGGGGGATGAAGTTCTGGACAGGAACCCTTCAAATGGCCGCATTTGCCGCAGTGGAAACATATGAGTTTCAAGTTCTCATACTGTACTCCAACAATGCAGTCTTCCAACATGACTTTAGGGTTGAGGGGCTTGTCCAGCTCGATCTTGATGGCAAGCCGAGCAAAACGCCCTCGGGAGGTATCATCGATGTTGAAATCGATACTCAGGACCTGTCTGACGGCTTAATCCGCTCGGAGGAGATATTTCCGGTTGTAGAAGTAGACTGGAATACTTGCGAATCAAACCCAGACGACCATTGATTTAATTTCATTTTTGGAGGGATCGAAACTTTCGTCCCATTGCTGGACGTGGAGATAATTACCGAATACCATCCACGACCATCCGGTTAGGGCAAGAAGAGCGTTCTCTGCTTTGTTAAACTTCACGATGAAATAGCCGTTATCAACGTCAATTAGGGGCACCGAGGCTGAATCTGACCAAATATGATCTAAACGGGACTTGAGGATCCGGTAAGAGACACTCCTTCCGATGACCTTGATTACTACCGAATGTTCCCAGGGGCGAAGAAGAGCATGTTTAAAGGCTTTGGATAATTGAAACCGAGGGATTCCGTTGAAGATAGATTGTATAATGTCATCTGGGTCGCCTAACAATTCGCTTGCAATTTCGTCCTTCAGAACATGGATAAAACCCGCTTGCCAGCGCACCGCCTCGCTGTAGGAGGCCCTTGGTCGTTTGATCTATCTTCTGTCGAAAGGGTCCGACAGTTCTCCACTGTGGTCCACCATCTCGGTGTTCGCTCATCTTGAATTGGGGTGGCAGAGTTCTTGGAAGGGTCTTGGAGAATCAAGAATCGACTATTTCTGAAAATTTAGTTCTTTTTTTTTTTGTTATTATCTCATATTTATGATTTGGGATGTCATATGTGAAGTTAAATTTCAAACATTTTATATGGACATAATTAAGGAATGAATTAGCTAAAATTACATGTTTAGTGAGAAAAAAAAAAGACTATTTTGAATATTGTGTAAAACTAAACATAGAACACCAATAGGAACAAAATAGAAAAAAGTATTACGGATGCATGAATATTACACATATGGATGCCTATCAATGTGGACTTTTACAACAACAAAGGCGGCTCTATATTTATAGTCTACAACAACAAAGGCGGTTCTACATTTATAGTCATCAATCTTGTCTTTGTAACCACGAAAGGTTGCTTATTTATGTCTATAAATATAGGCTTGCATAATGTAATAATAGAAGCAATCAAAAAAAAAGCTCTCTCTGCGTTATCTATCTCCAATCTACTATCTGTTTTCTCTTTCATTATCATACATACACATACACATACATAATATTATAACACGTTATCAGCACGAGCTACGAACGGAGCTCTGCAGGAATTTCTTTGAGGTAATACTTTGTATTTCAATAATTCTATTATGGCTAACTTGACAAAGCAGGATTTCAGACCACTGATGGTATCTGGAGATAATTATCTATCTTGGAAAATGGATGTTCAAATCCATTTGGAATCAATGGGTCTTGAAAAAATAATTGAAAAAGATAATCAGGCTTCAAGCCAAGACCGTGCGAAGGCTATAATTTTCATCCGTCATCATCTTGATGAGGGATTGAAAACACAGTATTTAACGGTCAAAGACCCAAATGAACTCTGGGAGAATTTAGAAAAAAATATGATCATTTAAGATCAATAAATCTCCCTCGAGCCCAGTATGACTGGTCACACTTACGATTTCAGGATTTTAAATCAGTAAATGATTACAATTCTGCTCTGTTTAATATCGTGTCACAATTAAGACTGTGTGGTGAGACAATTACTGATAAACAAATGCTAGAGAAGACATTCTCTACATTCTACCCCTCCAATTCGGTGTTACAACAAACATACCGAGCACAGGGTTTCATTGAATATTCTGATCTGATTACGTTTTTGTTATTGGCTGAAAAGAATAATGATTTATTATTAAAAAATCATGAAATGAGACCAATTGGCAGTAGTCCATTGCCAGAGGCACATGTGACTGAATCTTCCAGCCGTGGTCGTGGCCGTAGTCGTGGTCGGGGTCAGAGACCTCGTGGTCGTGGGTATAACCGAGGTCGTGGGAAAAATCATTTCCGCAACAATGTTTACATTAGGCCCACGACAGACACACGTAATCAGAATCAGGGCAACACCAGAGGTGATGTCCAAAAACAGAATTATGAAGAAGCAAAATGCGATAGATGCGGCCTAAAAGGGCACTGTTACAAAAATTGTCGTACCAGAGATCATTGGGTGAAATTTTATCAAGATTCCCAGAGGGATAAAGGAAAAAGGGTGGTTGAAACAAACCATATTGACGGAATGAATTCTGAGGAGAATATGCCCAATATCCCAGAATTTCAAGTTGAAGATTTATATAGTGATTTAGTTTAATTGTTATGTTGTATTATTATTTTATTACGCTTTGAACTTCTGTATCTGCCTTTACTTTTGTATGTGTGCTATCTTATTGTCTATGTATTGTAATATTTCACTTATGCTAAATCTTGTTTTAATATTAATTATATCTTGTTTTAATTACATCAAAATGGGGAATTATAAAGGTGATAATATATGTCTTATTGATAGTGCTTCAACGCACACGATACTAAAAGACATAAGGTATTTTTCCAATTTAAAAATGGGAGATACAAACATAAACACAATATGTGGTAGTGCAAATATTATAAAAGGAATTGGCACAGCCAACCTTATTTTCCCAGAGGGAACAAAATTAATTGTGAAAAATGCACTCATATCTCCCAAGTCTCGAAGAAATTTATTGAGTGTTAAAGATATCCGAGAAAATGGGTATCATCTCGAGACATCGACTTCAGAGAATGTCGAATATTTATTAATTACAAATACCACACATGGTAAGAAATATATGTTGGAAAAATTACCAGCTCTGTCTTCTGGATTGTATTTTTCAAAGATAAATACAATTGAAAATTATCACTTAGACCACAGGTCTAATATTCCCCAAATAAACCAGAGGTTTATTGATGGCCATAGGCCCACTAATGAATATCATCTCAAAATAAGCCAGAGGTCTATTGAAAGCCATAGGCTTACTGATGAATATATGATATGGCATGATCGCCTAGGCCATCCCGGCTCTACAATGATGATGCGAATTATTACAAATAGTCATGGCCATTCATTAAAGGGACAAAAATTGCTGCAACATAATGATTATATATGTGTTGCTTGCTCCCAAGGAAAATTAATTTCCAAACATTCACCAACAAAAGTGGGAACTGAAAGCCCCAGTTTTCTTGAAAGAATTCAGGGCGATATATGTGGACCTATAGATCCACCATGTGGACCATTTAAATATTTTATGGTGCTAATTGATGTATCAACACGATGGTCCAATGTATCATTATTATCATCTCACAATCATGCGTTTGCAAAATTACTTGCTCAAATTATTAAATTACGAGCACAGTTCCCTGATTATACAATAAAAAATATCCGATTGGATAATGCTGGTGAATATTCATCCCAGAGGTTTGATGAATACTGCATGTCAATTGGCATAACAGTTGAGCATCATGTTGCTCGTGTCCATACACAGAATGGACTTGCTGAATCGCTTATAAAGCGTTTACAATTAATTGCCAGACCATTATTAATGAGATATGGATTGCCATTGACAGCTTGGGGGCATGCAATATTACATGCAGCAAAATTGGTGCGATTAAGGCCGACACATTATCATGAATACTCCCCTATACAATTAACATTTGGGCATGAACCCAATATATCCCATCTCAAAATATTTGGTTGCGCAGTGTATGTCCCGATTGCACCACCTCAGCGCACAAAGATGGGTCCCCAACGTAGATTGGGAATATATGTCGGGTATGAATCACCATCGATTATTCGATATCTCGAACCATTAACTGGTGATTTATTTACTGCGAAATTCAAAGATTGTCATTTTGACGAATCTCATTTCCCGACATTATGGGGAGACAGAAATTAACCAAAGAAACCAAAGAAAGAAAAAGAAATCAACTGGAAAACACCGTTAGATTTCTTTGATCCTCGTACAAATGATTGTGAACTAGAAGTACAAAGAATTGTACATTTGCAGAATATTGCAAATCAATTGCCGGATGCATTATGCGACTCTAAAAGAGTAACTAAATCTCATATACCGGCAGCAAATGTTCCAATCAAAATTAATGTCCCAGAGGGACCAATTACAAGTGTCAAAGATGAATCTACTGCACGCTTGAAGCGTGGTAGACCACCAGGTTCAAAAGATAAAAATACTCGAAAGAAAAGAGGATCACAAATAATTGAAAATGACAAAATTGCAGAAAATATTTCAGAGGAAAAAGAAGCTCTTGAAGAGCAAACTGCTTCAGAGGAGCATGAACTTGCAGTTCCAAAGGAACAGGAAATTGAAAATAATGAAATATCAATCAATTTTGTCACAAGCAGAAATGTTTGGAATCGAGATGCAATTATCATAGATAATGTATTCTCGTACCACATAGCACTTGACATCATAAATGATGACGAGGATCATGAACCAAATTCGGTTGATGAATGTCGGAAAAGAAAAGATTGGCCAAAATGGAAAGATGCAATCCAATCTGAATTGGATTCCCTGGCTAGACGTAATGTGTTTGGACCGATTGTCAAAACACCAGAAAATATAAAGCCAGTTGGATACAGATGGGTCTTTGTCCGAAAAAGGAATGACAAAAATGAAATTGTCAGATACAAAGCGAGATTAGTCGCCCAAGGGTTCTCACAGAGACCCGGATTTGATTATGAGGAAACATATTCCCCTGTAATGGATGGAATAACATTTAGATATCTTATCAGTTTAGCGGTCCATCAAAATCTTGAAATGAGATTAATGGATGTTATTACTGCGTATCTATATGGAAATTTAGATACAGATATCTATATGAAGGTCCCAGAAGGATTAAAAATGTCAGAGACATATGAATCAAATCCTAGACATATGTATTCCATCAAATTACAAAAATCCCTATATGGACTGAAACAGTCCGGGCGGATGTGGTATAACCGACTCAGTGAGTCATTGGTACGAGAGGGTTATACAAATGACCCAATATGTCCATGTATTTTCATTAAGAAAAATGGACAAGAGTTTGTAATCATTGCAGTTTATGTTGATGATCTCAATTTGATTGGAACTCCAGAGGAGCTCCAAAAGGCTGTTGAATACTTGAAAAAGGAGTTTGAAATCAAAGATTTTGGTAAAACCAAATCATGTCTTGGTCTGAAAATTGAATATTTAAATAATGGAACATTTGTCCATCAAACAGCTTATACTCAGAGAGTATTAAAGCGATTTTATATGGATAAAGCACATCCATTGAGTACTCCAATGGTCGTAAGGTCACTTGATATAAAAAAGGATCCATTTAGACCACAAGAGGAAGATGGAGAAAGTCTTGGGCCAGAGGTCCCATATTTAAGTGCCATAGGTGCTTTAATGTATCTCGCAAACTGCACTAGACCAGATATATCATTTGCAGTAAATTTATTAGCGAGATTTAGTTCATCTCCTACAAGACGACATTGGAATGGAATTAAACATATATTTCGCTATCTCCAAGGAACTATTGATCTTGGGTTATTTTACCCAAATAATTCTCGGCATGAAATAATCGGCTTTGCTGATGCTGGATATTTATCAGATCCACTTAAGGCCAAATCTCAAACTGGCTATGTTTTTACTTGTGGTGGTACTGCAATTTCATGGAGATCAATGAAGCAGACTTTGACTTCTACTTCCTCAAATCATGCTGAAATTTTAGCAATCCATGAAGCCAGTAGAGAGTGTGTATGGTTGCGATCTTTGATACACCATATATTGAATAATTGTGGCATAACTACTGAAGAAAAAATACCTCCAACAATTATATACGAAGATAATGCAGCTTGTATAGCACAGCTGAAGGGAGGGTATATTAAAGGAGATAGAACGAAACACATTTCACCAAAATTTTTCTATACTCATGATCTACAGAAAAATGGTGAAATAGATGTGCAACAAATTCGTTCAGCTGATAATCTTGCAGATTTGTTTACTAAGGCATTGCCAACAACGACATTCGATAAGTTGATTAAAAATATCGGGATGCGCCAACTAAGGAGTCTTAACTGATGCTTTGATCAGAGGGAGAAATTAATATACAAGAATAATGTACTCTTTTTCCTTCACTAGATTTTTTTTTTCCCAGAGGGTTTTTATTTAGTAAGGTTTTAACGAGGCATATTTTTTGTATTTAGACATCCAAGAGGGAGTATTACGGATGCATGAATATTACACATATGGATGCCTATCAATGTGGACTTTTACAACAACAAAGGCGGCTCTATATTTATAGTCTACAACAACAAAGGCGGTTCTACATTTATAGTCATCCATCTTGTCTTTGTAACCACGAAAGGTTGCTTATTTATGTCTATAAATATAGGCTTTCTGTTAACGGTGAAATTCGGGATAAAAGATTTCTCTTTTATTGATGAACTTAGAGGAAGGATTACAAGAAAAATGGAGGAAAGATTACAGGAATTGAAAGGAAAAACTGTAAAGGAATCGAAAAGTACTGAAAGCTGTAAAGTGCAGGAAAACAATAAAGAAAGTAAAGAAAAATAAAGACGGCTTCTTGAGAAGAATTGGAGCTGCCTCTTGCGTATGATGTTGCCTGCACTTATATAATGGGAGGTCTTAAGCTTGAACGCTCCATCCCTAACTTTGTTTCCTTAGGTGACGCGATTTGTTTCCATAGTTGGTGATTCGTCTCCTTGGTTAGTGATTTACTGCTTCATTGTATGGGGTTCCTCAGCTTGACAGTGTCTTGACGGAATGGGCTGTGTCTACGCGGCCTCCCTCTTCTGGGTATATTTTACCCAACTCACGTGTCTTGACGGAATGGGCTGTGGCTACGCGGCCTCCCTCTTCCGAATATATTTTACCCAACTCGCGTGTCTTGACGGAATGGGCTGTGTCTACGCGGCCTCCCTCTTCCGGATATATTTTTGCCCGGGCCGAGCAATCTACAAAAAATAGTTGGGCCTCCAATATTGGACTAACAGATATGGACCTTAGTATTTTTGTTGGTGTTAACAGATGCCCCCCTTGCGCTTTTAGTCGATGGAACTGAGACTGAAATTGCGCATATATTTTTCTAATGCCGCCGTCGGCAACCTCTTTTTTTTATTATTTATTTATTTTTTTTTTATTTTTTATTTTTATTTTTTTGTTTTTATCATCACATGGCCGCCACTACCATGTTATTGGCCGCCACTTCCATTTTTTTTATTATTATTTATTTTTTATTTTATTTTATTTTATTTTTTTGTTTTTATCATCACATGGCCGCCACTACCATGTTATTGGCCGCCACTTCCATTTTTTTTTATATATTTTATTTCACTTGGCCGCCACTACCCTTTTTTTTTTTTCAAGCCGCCATCCATCTCATTTCAAGGTCGTTGCCACCTTCTTGTGGGATAGGAAGGTCGCCGCTACTGTCTTGATCAAGGGCCGCCGACGTCGAGTTCGGGAGGCCGCCATCATCTGCTTCGGGAGGCCGCCATCCCCATTCAGTCTCCGGAGGCCGCCATTGCTCGAGAGGCCGCCACCCTGTTCCTGATGGCCGCCGCCATCTCCCGTTGCTGCTGAGGCCGCCACTACCTTGCTCTCGGAGGAGGCCGCCACTCACTTGCCTTGGCCGCCATTCAGAAGGCCGCCATCCCTTGTGCACGAGGCCGCCGTCCCTTTCATCCGGAGGGCCGCCATCCCCGAGCGCCGTCCCCAGTCACTGACTACTCGGCCTCCAAGGCCGCTGTCGACTGCGTTCAAGGGCCACTATCCAGGGTTTTTATCACCCAATGTTACTGCATTGGCCACCACTCTTGGTTCGTCTTCCTCTTTATCATGTTTCAATTTCTCAAAACGAGTCACGTGTATAGGTAGACGCTTCTCATCTTGTTCCTCAAAGAACTTTTCCAAGCGGGCCGCTTTCTCGGCCAACTGGGCAAGATCAATCGCATCATGCACAATTAAATGTTCCTTTAGTTTTGGCAACATATTAGCCACTGCTATATTGGCTATTTCCCTATCCGGGATTGCTAGGGTGCACCGGCCTTTCAGCCGTTGTAATCTATTGATAAAAGTACTTGCCGCCTCATCGGCATATTGTTTGGCATTTGTAAGGTCTGCAAGACTTACCAGTGATAGTGGAGTGTAGAATCTATCATGGAATGCTCGTTCGAGGTCGGCCCAATTTTGAATTGAGTTAGGCCGCAAGGAAGCAAACCATGCGAAGGCAGGTCCAGTGAGGGATGAACAGAACAGTCTTAATTTCAGCCAATCATTGGCCGCTGCTTCCCCGCACTGAGTAGTGAACCTTCCAACATGCTCCACAGTGGACTTGCCATCATCCCCTGTAAAGGTGGTGAACTCGGGCATCTTGAAGCCCCTTGGGTAGGGATGCATGGTGTCTACCCAGTCAGGATATGGCTTTCGGTACGTAGGCCGCTCCATCGGCTTTAACTGAATTCCGAAGTGCTGTTGTATCATGTCCGCGAGCAGCTCTGGTGAAATCACGGGTGCCTGCGTATGAGGCATGGTGGCAGGTGGTGTGGGTATTCCACATGGTTGAGGAGCGTGTCCACCTGCGTGCATAGGAGTGGCGGTCGATGGCATGGGAGCCGCCATCATTCCACTTGTCTGTATAGCCTGCCCCCCTAGGGTTGGTGGCATCCAACCCGGGTTGAGAGGAACCGCCACATACGGTGTTGGGATGTTCGGCATCTGAGGTGCAGCCTGCCTTGGTGCCGTGCTAGGCCCGGCCGCCATGCAGCCTGGTGTAGGATTGGTTGCCATTAACGGATTTGATGGGACGTACACCGGCATGGGAGGTGCCGCGTCACCCGAATTCGGCAGGCTGGGTGCCGCTGGTGAGAAAGTATACGCTGTCTGGTACGACTGTGGAAACATATTGGCCACGCTTCCAGAATCCTGGAATGGCGGCTGGCCAGGTGTGTTTCCCCATACCCGCTGTTGTCCTCCTGACGGTACTGGGTACGGAGTGCTTGGCGTCATAGTAGTAATGGGTGTCGGGGGGCCTCCATCGCGCAAGGAACCGCATATCTGGCTGGTTTGGTCGGCCATAGCAGGCCGCAGAACGTCCATCAAGTGCCTTGTAAGTAAAGGCATGATTTCGCCCATCGATTCAGTTATCGATAGCTGTATTTGCTCGGACAATGTAGGGGCCTGCATAAACCCATTTAACGGTTGAGAGGTGCTCGCCGTTTCACCTGCGTCATCTTCCGTTCGCTTGATCGTCTGATCTTGTAGGGACATGTCTTCAAACTTCTGTGTCAAGTCAACAATAACTTTTCCGGATCTAAGACGCATACACAACTCGAAGCGGATATGGTCTCAAATCGAGTCCCACTGGGCGTGCCAATTTGTTAACGGTGAAATTCGGGATAAAAGATTTCTCTTTTATTGATGAACTTAGAGGAAGGATTACAAGAAAAATGGAGGAAAGATTACAGGAATTGAAAGGGAAAACTGTAAAGGAATCGAAAAGTACTGAAAGCTGTAAAGTGCAGGAAAGCAATAAAGAAAGTAAAGAAAAATAAAGACGGCTTCTTGAGAAGAATTGGAGCTGCCTCTTGCGTATGATGTTGCCTGCACTTATATAATGGGAGGTCTTAAGCTTGAACGCTCCATCCCTAACTTTGTTTCCTTAGGTGACGCGATTTGTTTCCATAGTTGGTGATTCGTCTCCTTGGTTAGTGATTTACTGCTTCATTGTATGGGGTTCCTCAGCTTGACAGTGTCTTGACGGAATGGGCTGTGTCTACGCGGCCTCCCTCTTCCGGGTATATTTTACCCAACTCACGTGTCTTGACGGAATGGGCTGTGGCTACGCGGCCTCCCTCTTCCGGATATATTTTACCCAACTCACGTGTCTTGACGGAATGGGCTGTGTCTACGCGGCTTCCCTCTTCCGGATATATTTTTGCCCGGGCCGAGCAATCTACAAAAAATAGTTGGGCCTCCAATATTGGACTAACAGATATGGACCTTAGTATTTTTGTTGGTGTTAACACTTGCATAATGTAATAATAGAAGCAATCAAAAAAAAAAGCTCTCTCTGCGTTATCTATCTCCTATCTACTATCTGTTTTCTCTTTCATTATCATACATACACATACACATACATAATATTATAACAAAAAGTACTACTACTATTTTAGTTTTTAGGAAAAGAAAAAGTACCACATTGTTGTGATAGTAATATAACTAGGCCTATTAGTGTATTATATGATCGGTAGATGTATAAATATGACTAGATATGTGTGTGATGGAGTGGTATGTATAAGGAAGTATTTGAAATAAACACGGGATAGAGAGATCAAGGTAGTGAAATCGATCGTATTCATCTCTTGTATGAGCATGTATTTATACTACAAATAATGGGCACAAAACCGCCACATTAGGTAGAGAAATAGGATTTTGCTTTCTCATCTACGTTTACTTAACTACTAAGACATCAGATGCATGCACATGTACTAGGTAATTAGATACATGCATATTATAATACTCCCCCTTGATGTCTTCAATACAAAGAATATGCCTCGTTAAAACCTTACTAGGAAAAAACCCTGTGGGAAAAAAAATCCTAGTGAAGGAAAAAGAGTACAATATTCTTGTATTCGTTGCTCCCCCTGTTTTGTACATCATTGCAGATTCTTTAGCCGCCGCATCCCAATTCTGTTCACGAGCTTCTCGAACGTCGCGGTCGGCAATGCCTTGGTCAATAGATCCGCTAAATTATTGTCTGATCGAATTTGCTGCACATTGATTTCACCATTGTTTTGAAGATCATGAGTATAGAAAAATTTTGGTGAAATATGTTTCGTTCTATCTCCTTTTATATATCCCCCTTTCAGTTGAGCTATACAAGCTGTATTATCTTCATATAATATTGTTGGGGGAAGCTTTTCCTCGGATATTAACCCACAATTCTTCAGGATATGATGGGTCATTGATCTTAACCAGACACATTCTCGACTGGCTTCATGAATTGCCAATATTTCAGCATGATTTGAGGAAGTAGCAGTCAAAGTCTGCTTCATTGATCTCCAAGAAATTACTGTTCCTCCACAAGTAAAGACATAGCCAGTTTGAGATTTGGCTTTATGTGGATCAGATAAATATCCAGCATCAGCAAAGCCAAGCAATTCATTTTGAGAATTATTTGAATATAACAACCCGAGATCAATTGTTCCTTGGAGATAGCGGAATATGTGCTTTATACCATTCCAATGTCGTCGAGTGGGAGATGAACTAAATCGTGCAAGTAAATTTACAGCAAACGATATATCAGGTCGAGTGCTATTTGCAAGATACATTAATGCACCAATTGCACTAAGATATGGCACTTCAGGGCCAAGTTCTTCTTCATCTTCTCCCTTTGGTTTAAATGGATCCTTTTCTGGATCAAGTGCTCGAACGACCATTGGGGTACTTAGTGGATGAGCCTTTTCCATTAGAAATTGCTTTAACACTCTTTTGGTGTAAGCTGTTTGGTGGATAAAAACACCACTTTCAATATGCTCAATTTGTAAACCAAGGCAATATTTGGTTTTACCAAAATCTTTAATCTCAAATTCCTTTTTCAGGAATTCAACAGCTTTTTGGACCTCTTCGGGGGTTCCAATTATGTTGAGATCATCAACATATACTGCAATTATTGCAAACTTTGACCCATTTTTCTTTATGAAAACACATGGACAAATGGGGTCATTTATATAACCTTCTTTTGTTAGACTTTCACTGAGACAATTATACCACATGCGTCCAGATTGCTTGAGCCCATACAGAGATTTCTGTAATTTAATCGAGTAAGCATTTCTTGATTTTGATTTACATGTTTCAGGCATGTTGAACCCTTCAGGGATTTTCATATATACATCATTTTCAAGGGAGCCATAAAGATAAGCAGTAACAACGTCCATTAGACGCATATCAAGTTTTTCATGTACTGCAAAGCTCACAAGATATCGAAAGGTTATCCCATCCATGACTGGGGAATATGTTTCCTCAAAATCAACACCCGGTCTTTGGGAAAAACCTTGGGCTACAAGTCTTGCTTTATATCTAACAATTTCGTGGGTTTCATTTCGTTTTCTCACGAACACCCATCGATACCCAACTGGCTTCACATTTTCTGGTGTTTGGACTATTGGTCCAAAAACTTTTCTTTTAGCCAATGAGTCTAATTCAGACTGGATCGCATTTTTCCATTTTGGCCAATCATTTCTTTGCCGACATTCATCAACTGATTTAGGCTCAGGATCCTCGTTATTTTCCATTATATCAAGTGCAACATTGTATGCAAAAGCATTATCAATATTTGTATCCTTTCGATTCCAACATTTTCCAGTATTGATATAATTGAATGAAGTTTCAACAACTTCATTTTCATCTGGGTTACTAGTCCCAACATCAACCTCTTCAGGGGTTGAACTTCTATCAATAACTTCTTCAGGTGTTTGATTATTTATCAAGTTTTCATCTGTTTGTATAATCCTTTTCTTTCTTGGATTTTTATTCTTGGAACCCAAAGGCCTACCACGCTTCAGGCGTGCAGTAGGTTCATTTGCACTTGGTATTTGTCCTTCTGGGACATTTATTCTAGCTGGTGCATTTGCTGCTTGAATGTATGATTTAGTAACTTTTGCAGCATCATTGAATGCATCAGGCAATTCATTTGCAATTTTCTGTAAATGAGCAATTCTTTGAACTTCAAGTTCACATTGCCTTGTACGAGGATCAAGGAAATCAAATGGACTTTGCCACGATATTTCCTTTTTCAGTTGATCTTTTCCTCCCCCTAATGTCGGGAATTGAGTTTCGTCAAAATGACAGTCTGCAAATCTTGCAGTAAATAAATCACCCGTTGTTGGCTCAAGATATTTAATAATTGAGGGTGATTCATACCCGACATAAATGCCCAACCTTCTTTGAGGTCCCATTTTAGTGCGTTGGGGTGGTGCAATTGGCACATAAACAGCACACCCAAAAATTCGCAAGTGGGATATATTGGGCTCTTTCCCAGATACAATTTGTACAGGGGAGTAACAATTATAACTTGTCGGCCTTATTTTCACAAGTGTTGCTGCATGTAGTACGGCGTATCCCCAAGCAGATACGGGGAGCTTAGATCTCATCAATGATGGTCTAGCAATTAATTGTAACCGTTTAATGAGCGATTCAGCAAGGCCATTTTGTGTATGCACATAGGGAACAGGATGTTCCACTGTGATTCCAATTGACATGCAGTAATCATCAAATGCATGTGATGCATATTCTCCAGCATTATCAAGGCGAATTTTCTTTATCGGATGATCCGGAAATTGAGCTCGCAATTTAATAATTTGTGCAAGTAATCTTGCAAATGCCATATTGCGAGTTGATAATAAGCAAACGTGTGACCATCGTGAAGATGCATCAATTAGTACCATAAAATATTTGAATGGTCCACATGGTGGATCTACAGGCCCACATATATCGCCATGAATTCTTTCAAGAAATGCAGGAGATTCAGTTCCCACTTTGGCTGGAGATGGCCTTGTTATCAATTTGCCTTGAGAGCAAGCAGCACAAGTGAAATCATTTGAATTCAATATCCTTTGATTATTCAAGGAATGACCATTTGAATTTTCAATTATTCGTCTCAGCATTACGCTGCCAGGATGCCCAAGTCGATCGTGCCAAGTAATAAAATTACTAGTAGACTTCAGGTCTATTAGATGATGTGTTTCAGCGGCACTTAGCTTTGCATAGTATAAGCCAGAGGATAATGATGGCAATTTTTCTTTGATGGATTTCTTTCCATTAACAACTTGAGTAATCAAAAGATACTCCATATTTTCAACATTTATTGTTTCAATGTGATACCCATTCTTTCGAATATCATGAAAACTTAACAAGTTTCTTCGAGCCTTTGTCGAAAATAGGGAATTTTCAATCACTATTTTTGTCCCTTTTGGGAGAAAGATGATAGCTCTTCCAGAGCCTTGAATCACATTTGAAATACCACCAATAGTGCTAACAGTAGTTTCCCTCATCTTCAGGTGAGAAAAATGGCTTTTGCCTTTTAAAATGCTATGTGTAGTAGCACTGTCAATGAGACATATGTTATCCTCTGTTTTGTTTTGTTTGGCATCCATATCTTTTCAAGAAGGTAAAAAGAACAATTATCAGAATAATATTCATTGAAAGGAAACAAACATCATAACAAAATACATAATATTTTGGGGGGGTACAAAATGGGGAGTACTAAGCAAAATACATATAATATTAGTACTAAGCAAAATACATATAGTATTTAAAATACATAGGGCCGCTAGTTTAGTTGGCACTATCATCGTGCTCAACGAAATCATCAGCATCTAAGTGCGTGATGTCATCATTTAATACATCATCAAAAGTATCATCGTGATCTGCATGATTAGTTTCAACTTTGGCCTTCCCTTTGCCTTCAGTTGAGGCTTGATACAATTCAGCCAGGTGATTAGCAGTGCGACATATACGGGACCAGTGGCCTTTGATCCCACAACGGCTGCATTTTTCATCATAGTAGTTGTTTTTCTTGGCATTAAACCTCTTCTGGGGTTTATAAGCCTTTTTATCGTTGTACTGACGATTTCTATCATTTTGGGACCTTTTCTGATTTTCATTGTGCCTGGATGACTCAGCCCGATTTTGTTTGCGATCACGATTTTGATATTTTGCTGGTTGGCGGTCACGCCTTGAACTTTCAGCATAAGCCACATTCACTTCAGGGAATGGGCGGGCACCTGGCGGCCTGGATTCATGATTCTTAAGCAGCAATTCATTTCTCTGTTCAGCTAATAGAAGACAGGTGATTAGCTCAGAGTATTTTGTAAAACCCCTTTCGCGGTATTGTTGCTGCAGAAGCATGTTTGTAGCATGAAAAGTGGAGTAAGTCTTTTCAAGCATATCACTTTCAGTGATAGTTTCACCACAGAGCCTTAGCTGGGATGTGATTCTGAACATGGCGGAGTTATACTCCTGGACTGTTTTAAAGTCCTGCATACGTAGATTAAGCCATTCGTCACGTGCACTGGGCAGTACGATCATCTTCAGGTGATCGTACCTTTCTTTCAATTTTTCCCACAGCTCCAGTGGCGTATCCAGTGTGACATACTGCCATTTCAGCGATTCATCGATATGGTGGCATAAGAATATCATCGCCTTTGCTTGTTCCTGGCTAGTTGTTTCTTTGCCCATAACGATCGTATCACCAAGACCCATAGATGCTAAATGCATTTTAACATCCCTGGCCCAGGATATATAGTTTCGCCCAGAAACGGCCAACGGTACAAACTCCTGTTTGGAAAGATTAGCCATATTTGTATAGAAAATAGTAGAGATTTATACCCAACTGATTTTTCTTGTGAATTTGGAAAATTTTGGCAGAACCCCGGTATGAACTGGAATTCTAACAAAACTCGTACGGAACCTCGACCGGAACGGAAAACACCAACAGCACTCGGACGGAACTTCGATAGGAACGGCAAACTCCAACAGCAGTCGTGCTGATAACGTGTTGTGATAGTAATATAACTAGGCCTATTAGTGTATTATATGATCGGTAGATGTATAAATATGACTAGATATGTGTGTGATGGAGTGGTATGTATAAGGAAGTATTTGAAATAAACACGGGATAGAGAGATCAAGGTAGTGAAATCGATCGTATTCATCTCTTGTATGAGCATGTATTTATACTACAAATAATGGGCACAAAACCGCCACATTAGGTAGAGAAATAGGATTTTGCTTTCTCATCTACGTTTACTTAACTACTAAGACATCAGATGCATGCACATGTACTAGGTAATTAGATACATGCATATTATAATACACATCAACTATTTTTCCATCCTAAAATTCTGCGAAATGTACGAATGTATGCATAGAGGACGACTAAACCCTAAACCAGCCACTAGTGATCCATTGACGGCTAAGCCCGGGCGAAATTTGGATCCTGAGTATTCCCGACTTCAAGTTGTAACCCAGATTCCAACCCATAATTTTTTCTTCAATTGAATGATTGAAGATGCAGTTGAGTTCTTCAGTTAGGATTTTCCGTGCCCTGCTCACGCCTCGGGCAAAGTCCAGATCATTTTCCACGGTTCCGATTGAGGAGGTGGACGCAGTGGTGGTAGGCGCCGGCGTGGTCGGGATAGCGGTGGCCCGCGAGCTGGCGGTGAAACATGGCAGAGAGGTATTGGTGATAGAATCGGCGTCCACTTTTGGAACGGGCTCCAGTTCTCGCAACAGTGAAGTCATTCATGGTGGCATTTATTATCCCCGTGATTCTCTCAAGGTATCTTGCTGTATTGGTCATCTAGATTTGTTATTGCTATTTCTTGAGCTCACTCTGATTTCGTGAGATTTTGTTCAACTTTGGTGTTTATCTATTCTGTTGCATAATACAGTTGAGATTTCAGAAGTGGAAATGCATTTCTGGAATTGTTTGCTATGATTGTTCTACCCAGTACCATACTTGCTATAATGTTAAAATCAGGCATAGCCCCCCCGGGGGGGGGGGGGGGGTTGTTTCTTTCCATAGTGTCAGATTCTAAGTAATGTGTTCCTGAAAGCTCAGAATTTTGAGTCAAGCTCGGTAGATATAGCCCGTGAACAATAATGATGAAATTTTAGTTCCTGCATTCTGCTTTGGTGACTTCTGGAAAAGAAAGGGGTCATTTTCTAGTTTTCTGTCATTGTATCTTGATGATAATTGTCCAAGGAACACACCACTGTGCATGCTGCATTCTATGGTTCTATAGTAAAAGAGCATCTGTGATGTCAGAGTGGTGTTTGGCTTCAGTAAAGTGCACTTGTTAATTTTTTGAGTACTGCATATGTGAAGGGTTGAGGGGATTTTGTTGTGGAATTACACGATGAACTATGGTGCTTTTGAAATGACCTTTTCATTGATTTTGACTGTAAAGCTGAAGATCTGTTTAGACAGGCACCATATATGCTGCTATTTAAATTAGCACCAAAGTCATTTCTTACGTTTTAGTTTTTAGTTTATAATAAAAGCATAAGATGGATTTTTTATATTTTCTATATATGTAACCTCTGTTTAGGTTAAATGATATATACAAGTTTTTTAGGACATAAGTTTGCACTGAACTGTGATGCATTTTGCACCCAACTGTGCTGCATTTTGCACCATGATTCCGGGATGCACTGTGCCATGGCATGCTATTTTGCCCTTCACTGATGTAATCCTTCCATTAATTCTACCTCATGAAAAATCTTTGAAATTATCAATAAAGTCCTATATGACAGTGATTGGCTATCTTATTTTTCAGGCACGTTTTTGTGTTAGAGGTCGGCATTTGATGTACGAATATTGTAAACAGCGTGATATTCCTCATAGACAAACCGGCAAGCTAATAGTTGCCACTGGACTTTCCGAACTTCCCAAGTTAAACTTTCTGATGACTCGAGGAACTGAGAATGGAGTCGAAAGCCTGAGAATGATGGAGGGTCATGAAGCGACCCAACTGGAGCCTGAATTACAATGCGCAAAAGCTCTATACTCTCCTGAGTCTGGAATAGTTGATAGCCATTCATTTATGCTATCCTTACTGGTAGGATTTTTATCGTACACTGTCCCATGATTTTCTTTGCTAGTAATTTGCCATTTTTAGAGTTATTACATGCATAGTGACAGGAATGTAGCATATAGGGAGAAGCTGAGAACCATGGTGCAATTTTTTCCTATGGTTCTACTGTAATTGGTGGCAACTACGAACAAGGCCTCATCAAGCTTCATGTTTCTGAAAGCCAGGCTCTTAAAAACTGGAATGGAAAGTCTCCGGTGAAGCCGGATTTAATTGTTACTCCCAGAATTATAGTGAATTCTACAGGGTTGGGTTCAGTAGCTCTTTCTAAGAAAATCCATGGACTTGACAATAGAATTATTCCTCAACCCTACTTTGCCCGTGGTTGCTATTTCACACTATCAAATGTTAGAACTCCTCCCTTTCAACATTTAATTTATCCTATACCTGAAGATGGTGGCCTTGGAGTGCATGTTACCCTGGACTTAAATGGCCAAATCAGATTTGGTCCAGATGTGGAATGGATTGATGGTGTTGATGAAATCTCAAGCTTCCTCAACTTGTTAGTTTCTGTTTGGATTTGTATATAGCGATCACAAATCTTTTTACACATAATAACTCTTCGTCATTTTTAATGTCCTGTAATAAGGTTTGATTATTCTGTGCCTGGAGATCGTGCAAACCAGTTCTACCCAGAGATAAGAAAGTACTATCCATCTCTCAAGGATGGGTCGTTGGAACCTGGCTATGCAGGCATTCGGTCAAAAATTACTGGCCCAAAGCAGAATCCGGCAGATTTCCTAATTCAGGTAACAGCTTGCAGTCATAGTCCTGAAATCATTGTCATTGATGACAGTTGAATATGAATTCAGTTTAATTTGCAGGGGGAGGACGTTCATGGCATCCCGGGACTCATAAATCTCTTGGGCATTGAATCGCCTGGACTGACTGCCAGTTTAGCAATTGCAGAACATGTTGCTTCCAGATTGTTGAGGTGATGTTTTCTTGTCTTTCGTGCAATAGATTGTCAGCATGATACAACTTGGTAATACCTGCAAAAATATGGAGTTGATGAATTGAATTGGAAACTTATGTGAGTTGCTAAGCTAACGTACTGAAAAGATCCCTTAGTTTTTTTTTTGCTCAACAGCCTATATAGGCTGGGAAAGGGTGGTGAGAGCCCATGCCACACAAATTACAAATGGATAAAGGGAAGGGATAGGGGCCGGGTGAGGAATAGAACCCCAACCTATAGGTTGGGAGTCGGGGGACTTACTGGACTTGCTATAGCAAGTCCCCATCCCCAAAAGATCCCTTAGTTGATTCTCATCCTAAATTACACAATATATAGATTAAAAGTCCCTGCTTCCTTCCTGTAGTTGTTTGTAGGCTCAGACAAGTAGGGCGTTGACTCATTTTAAATATGCAATGCTACTAGACAATTTCTCCATATATGCATTGGTCTCATGACAAATTGGGCGAGTGAATTCACGGCCTTGTCAGCCGAAATAAGTGCCGAGATTTCTTATCCGATTGCTTAGAAGCCTTAGTCCAAAAAGATAAATGAATAGATTGTATTATTGCTAAAAATAATGGAAAGTGAGAGAAAAATTACGAAAAGGTAATGCTAGTCGAAAATGTAATTGGCAAGGAATGATAAGCTGCCAAAAAATAAGATAAAATTGTTTAGTAATGCTAACGATATAAAAACTGATAAACATAAATTGGCTCTGAAACCTTTTAGAGTATAAGAATATATTGTAGCGGCATCTTCCTAAGACTATCTTTAATAATTAGCCAAAGATCAATTTAAAGTGAATAAACAAAACTACATACTCGGATCTCTTTATAGTTCTTAGGGATGGCAGTGGGTCGGGTTTATCCGGACTCGAGACCCGAACTGAGGAAAATTTTAGGACCCAAAACCGACCCATACCCGAGGTATTACTCATTGGACCCGAGCACAACCGAACTAACAGGACCCGGATGTAGACCCGTGAACCCAAAAGAATAAATAAGAAATAGCTTCGACCCGACCCAACCCACCACTAGACTCGATAATTTTTTTTAATTTTTTAAAATTTTTTATTTGTTATTTTTTTTTTAATTTATAAAATAGCAGCTATATAACAACAAGGTAGCAACAACAATCCAACAAAAAAATATCACAATCTACCAACAACTATAAAACAACAACAATAACAAAACATTAACTCATTAATCACAACACCAACCAAAAAAAAAAAAAAGCATAATAGTAGAAGTAAAACAATCCATCTGCAATATCATACAGTTTGTTCCAACTTCCAACAACACATGCAAATCAAATAAGGAAGTCCAATATGCAAATATGATGAGCAAAACAACAAACTCCATCATATCATTTAAAAAATTACAGCCCAAACATGCAAATAGATAATAGCAAATTTGATTTCTCCAACTGAGACAAGAACTTCAATACTTAAATATCAAAGCATGTAACAATATAAACAAATTCTAGAAACATTTCTAAGTTTACTCAAATAAATGAGTAATAATATACATCTTCATTTGCTACCTTGCTTACATCTTCATTCATCCTCCTCTTCTTCATCAACAATGGTAGAACACTCCTGCAAGTTACCTAACTCACCACCTATTTGAATGAGTAGAAAAAATAATATATCATAACAATGAACAAAGTCATCAAATATTATAAATAAAAGTATAAATATATAGTAAAAATAACTTACCATTTATTTCATTCCACAACCAATGCTGACCATAAACTAATGCCTCAAAAGTAGAAGGATTAAGCGTACTAAAATGACGGCTAATAAACATTCCATTATTACCGAAAGTTGCCTCAGATGCAACAGTTGACACAGGAATGACCAATATATCCTTTGCCATTTTTTTTGCAGAATATGATATGTAACTTCATTAGTTTTCCACCAAACCAATATATCAAAATTTGTAGTTCTTGGCAACACACTTTCCTCTAAATATATATCTCTGACATTGTAGATAGTCCAGAAAAGCTGCTTGATATAAACCGATCAAAATTATTTAGAGGATCAAAGATCATATGCTTTCTCAGCTGCAGACTTGCTTTGAGATGTACCTCCAATATCCAAAGAACCAATACTAGCCAGTGAATTATCATCAAATATAGACCTAGACTCAATAGTCATTCAACAACCTCTGACAATGTTTTTGAACTTGTTCAACTTTTCCAGTAGCTCCATCGCCATAATTAGTATTGAAGTAAAACTCTACCAACTTCAATTTATACATTGGAACCAAAACAGCAGCCACCCCCAACATAATGTGACAATCAGTCCAATATTTATCATATTTCCCATATCTTTGAAGCCATCTTTTGGACATCTCACTATCACTAGATACTCATTCATCTAACTTTGATTTAATCTTACAAACATTTGCAAAATAAAAATTAGATGTAGGGTAAAAAGTTCCATAAAACTTCTAGATAAAAGATTTTCAACTTATCACATATTTCAACTGCATCATCCCAATTCTTATCCGTTATTTCAAAACTATAAGATTTTTCTCGACACTTAAGCCTTGTGAACACTCTTCTATACACTATGGTCATCTGCAACATCAAATAAGTAGAGTTCCATCGAGTTTTACAATCCAAAACCAACTTCCTAGTGCAATTAACATGCAATTGACGAGCAATTTCTTCAAAATTTTCAATTCTAGCAGGTGAGGCAGTCCACACAAGAATACTATCACGCACATTCTCTATGACATTGCCAATGATATCCAATTCATCTCTAACAATCAAATGAAATATATGAGCAGAGCAACACATATGAAGTATCTTTCCATCCAATAGCATATGATTGATCATGAAATCATTGGTAGTGCAATTATTGATGATTTTCTATAAATATTCCAATCCCTCAATCACTCAACAAGCACATTGGATAATGCTTCAGCGGTATGAGGAGTACGTACATAGATAAACCTATAAAAAAAATTAAAGGGTAAAATTTATTAAAGTACTTCAATAAATACATAGTATAAAATTGAAATATATTATAAATAATTTTTAGAATGTATACCTCAAGATAATGTTTTTAAATAGCCAAGAGTCATCAATAAAATGCACTGTAATTGCCATAAATCCTTTTTTGTTGTTGCTCGATGTCCACATGTCAGTTGTTATGACAATTCGACAATTAAGATTTTCCAATGTATCATAACACTTTGTTTTCTAGGCCTCATAAATCTTGAAGATATAATCTTTTCAAAGTATTTATGGTGATCTTGTTAAAACATGGCTAGAGTGTAGTAACAAACCTTCAAAAACCCATATGGTCAACCATAGACAAGGATGATCATGTAATGTAAGCTCATGTCTTGAATCATGTTGACTAAATATACCAATTTCCAAAATCCACTAGCTTCCTTATTACCCATGAGCAAACTTTGTTGAATGTTTGTTTTCCTTTGGCACTTTTTACACACTTGTTCATAATGGTTCTTCAAATTTGATGTCCCAAAAATGCCTGGTGGCTTGAGTTGTGCTTTGCAATAAATGCTTTCAACAACCTCGATACTATTCACAGTCAACAATTTGTAGTAATCCCACTATTTTTATGTTTTTTTCCTCTTGCCCTCCTTGGAGTTATCATCTTCAGTGTTTTCTTCTGAATTCATAGTCGTATCCACATTCACGCTTCCTTGAATACTTTCGACCGAAGGGACAGAAAGAGCATTGTTCCTTTCTTTGGATTCCATCTATAAATAATTCAAGGAGGGAATCCGAATGAGGGAAACATTGCTCTTTCTGTCGATTCAGTTGAAAGTATTCAAGGAAGCATGAATGTGGACACGATTATGAATTCAGAAGAAAACACTAAAGATGATAACTCCAAGGAGGGCAAGAGGAAAAGAACATCAAAATAGTGGGATTAGTACAAATTGTTGACTGTAATAGTATCGAGGTTACTTAATGCATTTATTGCAAAGCACAAGTCAAGGCACCAGACACTTTTGGGACATCAAATTTGAAGAAGCATTATGAATGAGTATGTCAAAAGCGACCAAGGAAATCAGACAGTCGACAAAATTTTGCTCATGGGTAATAAGAAAGCTTGTGGACCTCAAATTTGGGAAGTCGGTATATTTAGTCGAGATGATTCAAGACATGAGCTCGCATCGATTGTCATGTTACATAATTATCCTTTGTCTATGGTTGACCATATTGGCCTTCGAAGTTTGTTACTACACTCCAGCCATGTTTTAACATGATCACCAGAAATCTTTGAAAAAAGAGACATCTTCAAGATTTATGAGGTCAGAAAGCGAAGTGTTATATGATATATTGGACAATCTTAGTTGTCGAATTTCCATAACAATTGACATGTGGACATCGAGCAACGACAAAAAAGGATTCATAGTAAGTACATGGCATTTTGTTGATGATTCTTGGCTATTAAAGAGCATTATCTTGAGGTATGCATTCTAAAAATTATTTATAATATATTTCAATTTTATACTATATGTTTATTGAAGTAATTTAATAATTTCTACCCTTTATTTTATTTTTTATTGGTTTATCTATGTACCTGCTCCTATATCGCTGAAGCATTATCCAATGTGCTTGTTTAGTCATTGATGGATTCGAATATTGATAGAAAATTATCAACAATTACTGTTGAAAATTGCACTACCAATGATTTCATGATCAATCATATTTTAAGAAGGTATATGCTATCAGATGGAAAGGTATTTCATATGCGCTGCTCACCTCATATATTTAATTTGATTATTAGAGATGGATTGGATATCATAAGCAATGTCATAGAGAATGTGCGCGAAATTTGTCTTTTTTGGACTACCTCACCTACTAGAATTGAAAAATTTAAAAAAGTTACTCGTCAATTGCATATTGATTGCACTAGGAAGTTGGTTTTGGATTGTAAAACTCGGTGGAAATCTACTTATTTGGTGTTGGAGACGACCATAGAGTATAGAAGAGTGTTCACAAGGCTTAATTATAGAGAAAAATCTTATAGTTTTGAAATAATTAATAAGAATTGAGATAATGCAGTTGAAATATGTGACAAGTTGAAAATCTTTTATCTAAGTTTTCTAGAACTCTTTACCCTACATCTTGTTTTTATTTCGCAAATGTTTGTGAGATTAAAACAAAGTTAGATGCATGGATATCTAGTGAGAGTGAGATGCCCAAAAGATGGCTTCAAAGATGATAGGAAATATGATAAATATTGGATTGATTGTCACATTATGTTGGGGGTGCTGCGGTTTTGGATCCAATGAACAAATTGAAGTTGGTAGAGTTTTACTTCAATCTAGGCTTAATTTGAAATCTTTATAGAATTTGTTTATATTGTTACATGCTTTGATATTTAGTTTTGGTCTCAGCTGGAGAAATGGATAGCTGAAGAAATGAAATGTCAAGCTTGCTGCAAACCTTGAAGAAAATCAAATTTGCTATTATCTATTTGCATGTTTTGGCTGTAATTTTTTAAATGATACTCCCTCCATTTTCATATAATTGAAACATGTGGATAGTTACTACTATTCATTGAGTAAGTTTGATTCAATTTTTTAACATAGTTATATAAGATAAAACATAATCAAGTGAGATCTTGTTGGATTCGTCTAATCATATTGTTTTAGAATATCAAATTTTTATAATTTTTATTTTTATATAATTTAAGATATTATGTGTTAAATGTGTGCATTGGATTGCGTGAAAAATATGAGTGTTACATTTTTTGGAAAATAGATGGAGTATAATGGAGTTTGTTGTTTTGCTCATCATATTTGCATGTTGGACTTCCTCATTTGATTTGCATATGTTGTTTGAAGTTGGATTGTACTCCCTCTGTCCCATTTGAAATGTCCCATTTCATTTCTGCACACAATCCAATATACTTTTTTAGTCGCTAATATCTCAAAATATATACAACTAAAAATTATATAAAATATATATTCTAAATTTATACAATTAGACCAATCTAACAAGATCAAACTCGACTATTTTTTTTTAAAATATATAATTACAATAATATTGAGTCAAAGCTGAACAATGAACAGTGTCAAAAACTCAAACGGGACAATTCAACTAGGACGGAGGGAGTATGATTTTGCATGTGGATGTTTTAATGTTACTCTTATGCTTTTTTTTGGGTGTGTTGTGATTAGACTTAATGTTTTGTTGTTGTTGCTGTTTATAGCTGTTGATGGATTGTTTTTTGGTGGATTGTGATATTTTTTGGTGGATTGCTGTTGCTCCCGTTGTTTTATTGATACCTTTTTTTTTTTTTTTTTTTTTTTTTCGGGTCTTGGGTAGGGTTGGGTCGAGTCCAAGCTGGTGGATTGTTTTTGGGTGGATTTTGTGATATTTTTTTTGGTGGATTGATGTTGTTCCGGTGTTTATAGCTGCTGCTATTTTTATAAAAAAAATTATCGGGTCTTGGGTCGGGATTAAACTATTTCTTATTTATTCTTTCGGGTCCACGGGTTTATGGATCCGGGTATTGTCGGTTCGGTTCTGCTTGGGTTTAAGGAGTAATAAATAACTCAGGTTTGGGTCGGTTCTTGGCTCCTAAAATTTTTCTCGGTTCGGGTCTCGGACCTGACCCGAAACCGACCCTATTCCTAAGTCGGCAACATCTAGAGTAACACATTGTGTTTTTGCTGTGACGAATAATGAGGTTGTTAAATACGGTATCAGAGCCAGATCGCGACCGGGTGCTGTGGTATTCAGACACCTAGCGGGGGTGAATGATCCACGGAATGTGGATGGTTGAAGCGTCGAAGAATGTGGATGGTCGAGCTCAACGAAGACGTTGCAATCTTAAGGGATGATGAATTGAAATGGAGTGAAATAAGATACTCATATACCAACAAGGTATCTTTCTTTCTTGGTAACCATGTTATAAGAACTCCAAAACCAAGCGTGCTTGCCTTGGAGTAATTTTAGGATGGATGATCTCCTGGGAAGTTTCTCAGGGTGTGCATGAGTGAGACCAAAGCGCACTGGAAAGAACTGATGTTTAGTTTGTGAGTCAGCCTTCACTCACGAGCCGTCAATATCTACAGTAACAGTTAATACCATGTCTTTCGTTGTGCCGAAAAATAGGGGTGTTACACATTTAGATATTGATGGTGCGTCTGATCGGCCCTCGCCTATAATCGGGAAAGAAGAGTTTCAAATTGGCCCTCGCCTTTTAGAGCATGAATCTAGTTGGTCTTTATAGTCGTACCCAAGAACCTTACCCTTTGGTCGTTAGCAGGTGGAGGAGCTCTAATAAAGGGTTCCAAACCTTTCTAACAACTTGGTCGAACTGCTGCTGTAGCCATGGTAGGAAAGACACAACCTGAATCTGAGAAATGCTAATTCAGTTCTGATAGACTTTATTCAAGAATGCCATCATCATCCATAACTCAAATTTCTCCATTCGCGACCCCTTTACATAGATTAGAAAGGAGGTTTAGTGAGATTACTCGCCGAGGTTTACTTGACTTGCCATCCCCTCTCTTTCACTCCTTTGTTTAATAGTTTATATATTCCCTCTCATCTTCAATTATTTGGGTTCACATCCTCTTTGTTTTTTGGTATTCCTTTTCTCCCCCATGCTCTCCTTTTCTCCAAAAGATTTTATTTTCCCTCCATCTTTTTATTTTTGTATTCATATTCTCTGTGTTTCTTTCATCTGTCTAGCATCTGTGCCATTCTAACGTATTCATTGTTTTTTTTTTTTTTTTTTTTTTTTGGAAAATATGCAGTGTGATTGTGTGAATATATTCATCTTCGAAATCAGATACCATTCGGTCATATGTGTTTTCATTTGATTGAATATATATATATACTAGAATTCGTAAGGTGGCGCGCCACGCTGCGCGCCCCGGTGAGGAAAAAACATTTTGGAAAACTGTAATAAGACATTCAATTAACAATGTATGAATCGAAGAAACAATATTTTATATCTATAACAGGGATAATACTAATTAAGCATACCAAACAATAGTGTGTGTCTGGGCTATCATAATCCAACCGTACCATATGCTTTAAAGCCTGCACAAACAAAATGAGTAGCTTTATTGCTTCATTGGATCCTACATAAATATTAGATGTAATGCCAGGGCACAAAAAAAGAATACAAGTTGCCAATAATGGAAGAGTTATTCAAGAAATTATAGTTGAGATCTATGCTAGTGATTTGCAGCAGTTCCAGAAAATAAATACAGTAATCTCTTCAAAGCAGTTAACTGGCTAACTAAAATCATTTCGATTAAATAACTAAAGAAGAAAAAGAATAATCAACACCAGGGGACAAAGAAATGACTTGCAGTGCAAGTAGTATTTTGTGCTTTCTCATATATACTTCAGAGGAAGGAAGTGAGCCTCTATGAAATCAGAAGAATGTTTCTTTAATCAGAATAATGTTTCTTTAGTAGCATCAAGTACTTTGTAGCTTCCACCAAAGGATCTTCAACCTGGACATAAAGAATTATAGAGCGTCAAAGCATATCTGCTTAAACTATACACAAACTGTATTTTCAACAGTGACGGCATGTAGTAATGACGAGCTCTGAAAGATGAAGATAAAATCTAGAAGACTATGGAATATACTGCCCAAAATAGGTTCTTAGGCAACAATATTAATAACCCTCACTCCACTGAAATTGTTGCATAGTACCTGCAATAGCTTCTCTCTATTTGGGTCCAGATCAACGTTTTACTTGGCGTTTGCCAGATCTTGAAACAACAGTAGCATTAGACTCTTCCTTCTCTTCAGCTTCCTGCATAAAACACAATTATTCATTTGGACGAAAAAAGAAACAAACCCTTACAACAATTCTGACATAATTGAATTCATTACTTTCTTAGCTCGGGCTTCAGCTTTCTCTCTTTTGTCTCAATTTCTTTTTCAAAGAGGCAGGCAACTTTGACAGTTCTTCATCTTCTCCACAGGATGACTTTGAAGGAGAATCATACCAGTTTTCAAGTAACATCTGTATGTCAAATAAAATCTCCTAAGGAAAGACCGCATTAGAAGGATTCTTGTTAAGCAGACAACATAACATCTAAAGTCCAACATGATCACCAGAGAAATTTAGAGAATTACTTTATGGCCCCAACAGCTGCTTTTCGGAAATAAGTATAGGAGTGAAGGTGGTCCTCAAATTTCAGCGTTTCAACATAAGTTCGAATGGTCATTGAAATCAATGCTTGAATATATAGAGCAACAACATACTAAAGCTGGGTTTTTGAAATCAATACTAAAGCATCTTGCAGAGAAGGTCCAAAGCTGGGTTTTTGATAGCCAAATGAACTACATTGTGAAGTACACCATTATCACTGTAAGGAAAAAATAAATCAAATAGATCAACAAATAATAAACACATGAAAGCAGTCCACAGGCAACCAAGATACTAATAACAAAATCATATAGAAGGAAGGGATGCAACTAACTATTTGAGCCCTTGGATACGTTGCAAATCAGACTACCAATGAGGAAGATGTACAAGATTGGGTCACTTTTCTTGAGTGGGATGACGAAATGCCAGAAGCATCAATCACAAACTGTACATGTAAGAATTATGAACAAAAACGAATCTTTGTAGGATTCTCACCTAAGACCCTAAAATTTTTTTCTGGTTGATCAAGCTGCATTGTCCAAAAAAAATTCAGGAAAAAACACCAACCATCAGAAACAAAATCCTGAATCAGCCCACATGAAGCACAACATATTCATATTACGAGAGAGAAGATAAATGCAGCGAACTGCTCACATGTCTTTTCAATACACCAAAAAAAAAAAAGTATTCTAAGTCTTGTTCTATTCCAAATGTGTAATGAATCATATAGCAATACCTAACTTCAACATCAATTACGAACAATAACAAAGAATGCAAAGCCCACTTCAAATAGTGCTAGTATTGGTGGTGTAAAAGGCCATTTCGGACTAATAATGCTAGTATTGGAGCAGGACAAGCAATTGACTCATGACGTTACAGATGGAAGGCTATATGGCAAAATTTTTTAACTGCATACAACAATAATAGAACGGTTACCTTTCTATTAGGTATGAACAAAAACCTAGCAAAAAATACTTATTCAACAAAATCAATAATAACTACAGTCAAGCAATACCCACCACTATAATTTAACATATAACAACAATTTAAACATGACACAACCATACAACGCTTGCCCGAAAAGCAAAACCACAAGTAACAAAACTTAGATACATTACTCACACTGCACAACGAATTGGATATCATTTAGATATCCAGACATGACAATTACACCACAGAAATCAGATGTTTATTATCACTGCCATGACCAATGAATACCGAAAAATAGAAATATTCATCCAGCATTTCAAAATTTTGATATGAATGGTGAAATTCCTGCATAGTGCAACTATAAAATTGGTCTCACTCCACTTAAAAATTATTTTTCTGCGTATGGAGACAAGATGTGAATTTCATATATACTTAAATATAAAATCAATTGAAACCTTAGCAAGAAACAAGTAGACTAATTTTAATATTTCAGCTGTTCTTTTAATTTTACACACCAATTAATAAATTGCAATAAGTTTTGCATAGGCAGTTTTACAGAGGATTATGACATTATGCTGCAAGTACAGAACTACAAACACATCTCAATCTCAACTCTCAAATACAGAACTACCGTGAACACGCAGCAAAGGATGATATGTTATATGTCAAATTTCCAATACCTCAAACACCACCTCAATTTCTCAATTGACAAATCAACCAATATAAAGCCAGAAAACACACAAAAACTCTTTAGCCACGAATTGCTACTAAATGCAGTAGGAATGGAAAATTGTTTCATTATACCTGTAGCGAACGAACAGCGGTGGGGAATTATATGACAAATTAGAGTTGGAACAGAGATACAGATGAAGCAAATTACGGCGGTGGGGGTGCTTGGCTGCATTGTTCGATCTTCGGCGCAGAGAGTGAATTGAGGTTGAAGTGAAAACGAGACAGACAAACCTGAAGCGTTAATTTGGATCATTCCAATGAATTTGATCGCTAGACATTGCAGAAGTCCCAATCATTAAGGTAAGATTCCAAGCTTAATATTCTAAAGAACATTTATAGAATCATAGTAATTCCCCATTCTAAACAGCCGAACCAAAAACAACCCCAAACATAATAAATCACACATTATTCTTCTACAATTATCAAAGATCTTTCAAGTATTCACTAATAACACAACCATAACTCAAAATGACACCGAACACAAAAATGATAAAGAAGACTGAACTATAGCAAAGTTAGAACAAAAAAGCGCACAAATTTGTGACACGGAAAGAGGCACTAATACAAAATACAACCGGCTACATAAATAGAAAACTTACCTAATATTCACTGGAAGGCCTCCGTCGTCATCAACGTCCAGGTATAGAGAAAGTGCACGGGGTAAAATCAAACTATTGGAAGAAGAAAACAAAAGCAGGAAAATGAAGCAAAGGGAAACCGAAATTGAAAGGGTGAATGAAGAACGGACGTACCGAGCAAGGCAAAGGGAAGCTTGCGGGGAAGTAATGGCGAGCGAGCAAGGAGAGAAGGCTGGAGCCGGCGGGTAAATCAGTGAACTACAAAATAAACCCAAAACAGAAAATTATTTCTCGAAGAATAAGTATCGTTGAAACTTACACACATGATGGAAATTTCTATACGCAACTTCTGTAAATCAAAATTAACTTTTATGATAGAAATTTGTATACGCAACTTCTATATATTTATTTCGAACCATTATGATTCCCTGGAGAAATCCTTTCTAGAGTGAACCATTCAACATTGTCCAGGCACCATAGGAATTTAAGAAAAGCACATAAACCAGTGGATTGAAGAAGCAAAGGATGGGGCTGGCTACACAATGTGGCATGGCGATCAATACAGGAACTCATAGCAAAATACTAAAAATCGTTACCTCAATCGGTTCCTTCTGACATGACGAACATGAGGGGGGGTTGGGGAGGGGCGGAACCGCTGCAAAGGCAGGGAAGGTGCGCACGGGACAGCAACACAGGCAGCACACCAGTTATGGAGAACGCGAGTGGAGGGTGGCACCAAAACCTTAATAGAACAGGTAGAAAACCATTAAATGCCAACATACAGAAGTCGATGTTGAAAATATAAAATTATGATAGGACAATGCTAGATTTAACAATTTTGTATGATCCTGCATTGCATTGAGGACCGATTGCCCTTGTTACTGATACATACATATTTTAAGCCTACACTGCAACCTAGTTGCCCTTAAAAAAGATCATACAAAAGAATTATTATCTCTTAATTTATATAGATGATTTAACAACACACAATATCTGACAAAAATTATGATGTGGAATGTAAAAGTAAAAAAGTTGCCCTTGCTGCTGGTACACAAAATTAAGATGGAATCTCAATTTTGTAAGAAGATCAGTTGGCCTTGTTGCCCTAATCTTTTTGAGGGGCAACAAAATTTTAGGCACACAACGAAATTCGGTTTATCCATCACTTTTGACCAGTGGTATGCCCATATGTTAATTTAGATGGAATCTCAAACCAGTTGCCCTAGTTGCCCTTGAAGGATCATACAAAATTACTGCATTACATTGTTGCCCTTAAATGTGCAACTGATGGTACACAAGCATTCAACTAAAGATGTTGCTCTTGTTGCTGGTTACACTCCAAGAACTCGGTCAATGAAACTACAAATAAAATGGCAAAAAACTACTCATTAACCAATAAATTGAGCGTATCCACCTTACATTACTTCTCATTAAATTATATCCTTCTAGAATGCAAAAAACTCTAGCATATCCACCTTATATTACTTCTCATTAACCAATAAAAATTACTAAGAGAGTGGCATGAAACCCGAAGACACAGACAATATGTACACTTCCTAATAATAATTCAAGTACATTATCTTTCTCTTATGAATTGGCAATGATAAGGCTTTGAATGGATTAAAATTATATAGTCTAATACGCTAATGCATTAAGATATGCATATAACTACAACCTTGGAATAAATGGCAGCCAAATGAAGAATTACCTGGGAATAAATTATGGTTAAACCCATATATAATCAAAATAGGAGCAGCCCACATAAGCATGGATGCAATGAAGCACTTGCTCACAACCCCCATTGCAGGTTCTCAAATCTACATAATGGTAAAAAGAAAGGAAGACAAAAAGAGGAGTCAATAAGCAGTATTAAGTACTCGCTGCTATCACATGATCTGTAAGTCAAGCAAGAGTCATAAAGAAAACTAAGCTGGGGATTCAGCAACACCAATTTGCATGACAATTGAAAGCCGTAAAGGTAGTCAGACTCAACATCATAAGCTGGAATGATTCATGTTCCTATTCTACAAATTTAAACAATTGGAGAATCAAACCTGAGGCACAAATTGAGCAAGAAATTTCAGCGACTTCACAACAAGCAAGGACGAATAGTAATGGAATCGAGCACAAATTCAAAGAAGCGCAAAATCAAATGTGAGGCACAAATCGAGCAGGAAATTGCAACAAGCAGGAAATTACCGAGAAGCCTTGGGTAAAAATAAGGAACCATGGTGGCGGCGGGCGGAGCACGGGCCGGAGGTGATAGCGGCGGGCGGCGACGCAGCGGTGAGGGACTATGGTCGAGCACAACAGCAAAGAAGGAGGAGAAGGGGCAGGGGCGCTTGCAAGGCTGGAGGGGCGGAGGCGGGTCAGCGTTCACAGATACGATGGAGCGACCGGCAGTCGGATTGCGTAGCGGCCGGCGGGGCGGTGAACACAGGCGCCAACACAGCAGGTCTGGGAAGGGAAAACAGGTTTTAGATCTGAAAATTGTTTTCCCCCCTTTTCTGTGCCCTAATTTTGTAAGCTGCTACAACCATGGATGGAAAGCTGGAACCGTGGGAACGAGGGGAGGCTCCAACTCCGTGAGTGCGATTGAGGCCTGCTACTGGCGAGCTTCGGGTACGTAGTCACAAACGGAAATGGGGAAGTAGGGGTGAGGCTGAAAGGTAGGAGGCTATGGGAGCAGAGATTCTAGTGGAAGGTGTCATACGGAAGGGAAAAGAAAACGTGAGGTTTGGAATTAGGGTTGTGGGAGGGAGGCTCGGAATCAGGTTGGGAATTTACTATTCATTGAATAGTACTTTGCTTGGCACTTATATATATTAGATATTTTGTAAGAAGATCAGTTGGCCTTGTTGCCCTAATCTTTTTGAGGGGCAACAAAATTTTAGGCACACAACGAAATTCGGTTTATCCATCACTTTTGACCAGTGGTATGCCCATATGTTAATTTAGATGGAATCTCAAACCAGTTGCCCTAGTTGCCCTTGAAGGATCATACAAAATTACTGCATTACATTGTTGCCCTTAAATGTGCAACTGATGGTACACAAGCATTCAACTAAAGATGTTGCTCTTGTTGCTGGTTACACTCCAAGAACTCGGTCAATGAAACTACAAATAAAATGGCAAAAAACTACTCATTAACCAATAAATTGAGCGTATCCACCTTACATTACTTCTCATTAAATTATATCCTTCTAGAATGCAAAAAACTCTAGCATATCCACCTTATATTACTTCTCATTAACCAATAAAAATTACTAAGAGAGTGGCATGAAACCCGAAGACACAGACAATATGTACACTTCCTAATAATAATTCAAGTACATTATCTTTCTCTTATGAATTGGCAATGATAAGGCTTTGAATGGATTAAAATTATATAGTCTAATACGCTAATGCATTAAGATATGCATATAACTACAACCTTGGAATAAATGGCAGCCAAATGAAGAATTACCTGGGAATAAATTATGGTTAAACCCATATATAATCAAAATAGGAGCAGCCCACATAAGCATGGATGCAATGAAGCACTTGCTCACAACCCCCATTGCAGGTTCTCAAATCTACATAATGGTAAAAAGAAAGGAAGACAAAAAGAGGAGTCAATAAGCAGTATTAAGTACTCGCTGCTATCACATGATCTGTAAGTCAAGCAAGAGTCATAAAGAAAACTAAGCTGGGGATTCAGCAACACCAATTTGCATGACAATTGAAAGCCGTAAAGGTAGTCAGACTCAACATCATAAGCTGGAATGATTCATGTTCCTATTCTACAAATTTAAACAATTGGAGAATCAAACCTGAGGCACAAATTGAGCAAGAAATTTCAGCGACTTCACAACAAGCAAGGACGAATAGTAATGGAATCGAGCACAAATTCAAAGAAGCGCAAAATCAAATGTGAGGCACAAATCGAGCAGGAAATTGCAACAAGCAGGAAATTACCGAGAAGCCTTGGGTAAAAATAAGGAACCATGGTGGCGGCGGGCGGAGCACGGGCCGGAGGTGATAGCGGCGGGCGGCGACGCAGCGGTGAGGGACTATGGTCGAGCACAACAGCAAAGAAGGAGGAGAAGGGGCAGGGGCGCTTGCAAGGCTGGAGGGGCGGAGGCGGGTCAGCGTTCACAGATACGATGGAGCGACCGGCAGTCGGATTGCGTAGCGGCCGGCGGGGCGGTGAACACAGGCGCCAACACAGCAGGTCTGGGAAGGGAAAACAGGTTTTAGATCTGAAAATTGTTTTCCCCCTTTTCTGTGCCCTAATTTTGTAAGCTGCTACAACCATGGATGGAAAGCTGGAACCGTGGGAACGAGGGGAGGCTCCAACTCCGTGAGTGCGATTGAGGCCTGCTACTGGCGAGCTTCGGGTACGTAGTCACAAACGGAAATGGGGAAGTAGGGGTGAGGCTGAAAGGTAGGAGGCTATGGGAGCAGAGATTCTAGTGGAAGGTGTCATACGGAAGGGAAAAGAAAACGTGAGGTTTGGAATTAGGGTTGTGGGAGGGAGGCTCGGAATCAGGTTGGGAATTTACTATTCATTGAATAGTACTTTGCTTGGCACTTATATATATTAGATATATATATATATATATATATATTATCTAATGTGCTTCTGCAGATCCGTTTGTAATCCAAAATTTAGGAAATAAAAAATGGCCACAAAGAGTTATGGGTTGCTGAACAAGTATTTCTCATGCTTGAGGTCCACTATGGACGTGTAGAAATTAGCACAACATAATAATTCCTTCTTACCGGTGCCTTAAGCTCTATTCGAGTGCACACTAGATGGAGTTTTTTATTTTTTATTATTTAAAATAAATTTGTCTATTTTGTATGGTAGTATTAGGAAGAGTATTATTTCATGAGAATGAAGTATGCGGATGCTTGACAGCTGATTTAATATGTATGTTTGAACATATCTATCTCCATGGTATATAAATAAGGTTGCAATTCTATTATTTGTTTGCTTACATATTTGATAATACCTAAATAAGGTTCCAACACCTGAGTTCTTATACAATTGCCATAAATTGTAATTTATTGACATATTGTTCGTATGTTCGTTGGACTTGGAAACTATCCCTTTATTCTACCATAAAAATTGATTCTACTATTTTACGATTGATTTATGTTGCTAATTGTATACTTTGAAATTATAGGTAACACATTCATAAATTTTAAAATTATAGTCTGGTGCCAATTGGGCCCGTTGCGTTGAGACACGATGCTCTGCTTATGGTTGGTTATTCTATCTTCTTGGTAATCTTGTTTCTTGGAGTGTCAAGAAGCAACCCACAATGGCACGTTCGAGTTGTGAATCTGAGTATAGGGCGTTTGCCTACACTGCTCAAGAAATTGTTTAGCTCTCGGGGTCCCTTGTTTCTTTGTGGCAACAAAAGTGTATTATTTCTCAGTCAGAATCCCGTTGCTCAAAAGCGTGCCAAACACATTGCTGTCGCTTGCCATTTCATTCGTGAGTTGGTCACTTTTGATCGGTTGGACACCAAGTTTGTTCATTCCCATCTCCAAGTATCCGTCTTAACCAAGAGTATTCCCCGTTCCAGTTTTGAGTTGCTACGTTCCAAGCTATGCATTCAGCTTCACCCACAACATTGCTCTTGTAGGGCGGTAATAGAATAACATAATTAATCTAACATTTATTCAATTGTATATCTTGCAGATATCTTACTGTTTTGATATGTTGTGATCTTCCTTATATTTCTCATTGTACGTCTCTACTTATATTGGAGAATTACTAGCCACCAATTAAGGGCGATCACATATAAATTGTTTACATCATCCATCTTAAAATCATTCTGAGACCTGCAAGCTTAACATAGGCTGCGTTTGCGAAACCTAGCATTTAGCGTTTAGTTTTTAAAATATATATTAAAAGAAGCTTAAATATCTATCTATAGTAAACAATATTGTTTACTACCGGAAAAATTGAAGATTTGTTTGCTAAAATTGTGGTAGTCAACGAATTTCGATAGCTAAAATTATGGTAGCTAGAGAATTGTGGTCGCAAATTCCGTGGCTAACCACTTCAGTCTCGAGAGCAAAATTTTTTTGGTAGTGAATAGTTTCTGTAACTGCTAAATTTTAAACTCTAAACTCTAAAATCTGAACGCTCATTCTTAGCTATTACTTTCAATATCTACTATTTTTGTGCCATCCCTCTTTGAAGGAAGAACTCTGGGGAAGGTTCTCCCCAGTTATGCTTCGGATTGACTATGCCATATGTAACTGCTGCAATATGATGAGAAGCTATTCATCGCGGAACAAAATGATCACAACCTTCCTCGCCCCACGATGGTTTCCCCTAAATTTTCGCTTTTGTTAGCCCAAGAAATAATTAGACGCATATGAATTAGCCTAGAAACATTCCGAAGCAAAAACAGAGTCAAAGAGGCACGATTGATATCCGCGTATTTTTTCACGACTTGTAACTCTTCCTCAGCCGGGCTTGGGCAGAACGGAACGTGGTTACGGTAGTTGCTAGGGCTTGCGCATGCTTATACATAAAACCTCAAGCGACTACATCAAGGACACCTCAAATCCACTCTTCAAAGAGCAGCCTTTATTTTTATTTTTCTTTCGTAGCATTTTACAGCTTTTCTTTATTGCTTTCTTTTATTGCTTTCTGCAATTAAATTCTTTACGGCTTTTGTTTAATTTCATGTAATCTTTCAGTTCATGTAATCTTTTCAATTTCGTTTGCCTCCATTCCATCCTCGATAGGGATCTACATCACAGACAATTTTTGTGGTGCAACATATTGGCACGCGCAGTGGGACTCGAATGGTAAACCATATCCTTTTAGAGTTTATGCATCTTAGATGTGGAAGATGAGTGAGTGATCTTACTGAGAACTTCGAAGAGATGTCCCTGCAAGAGAATACCTCTACTAGGACACATACTATAGATGACGCCGGCTATGTGGCGGTGAATAGGGAGCAACAGGGGATTACGCAAACCCCTACGGTCTCCGAACAGATGCAGCTCTCGATAACAAAATCGATGATCGAGTTCATGCCCCTACTTACCAAGCACCTTATGGATGTATTGCGGCCTACAATGGTTGATCTAATCGACAGAGTATGTAGTAGTTCCATGCATCTTCAGCGTGATGGAATTGCTGCTATGAACGGCGCAAGCATGCCGCCCAGTCTCCCATGTCCTGGGCCATTCGATGGCTAGCAGAGGACCTTGACGGCCTCACCTTGCCAGCCACCATACTCAGAATTTGGTGGTCCCTTTAAGTTGCCCTACCAAACAGTACCTGCCTATTTACTACGGCACCTAGTGTGCTAAGTTTCACGTATGCGGCACCTCCAATGATGATCTACGCCTCACAAGTTCCCAATGGCTGTTTTATAGCCTCCAATGGGCCTAACTTGTAGCCAAGCCAGGTGGCACCTCTTGTGATGAGCATGCATATAGCCCCGTATGCAGCGAATTTCTCGCCAGTACCGGTGCATTGCCAAACCCTAATTGGTTAACTCTAATGCTAGGGGGTAGCCGCCACTGCCACAAGGGATGTCCATGGCACCTACCATACCATCTACGCCCACTATAGCTCCTACGCAGGCACCACGGTGTCACCCGAATAGCCAGCAGATATGATGTAACTGAATTTCGGGATCCAGTTAAGGCCGATGGAGCGACTTACTTACAGGAAACCTATCCTGACTGGGTGGACATTATGTAGCCCTACCAGAGAGGCTTCAAGATGCCCGAGTTCACTATGTTTTTGGGGAATGAAGGCAAGTCTATCGTAGAACATGCGGGCATATTCATCACACAGTGTGGTGAAATGGTGGCCAACGACAGGAAATGGAGGTTGTTCAGAACATCCCTTACTGGACCTGCCTTCGCTTGGTACGCATCCTTAAGGCCTAACTTGATCCAGAATAGGGCCGATTTAGAGAGAGCCTTCCACGACAGGTTCTACACTCCATTAACACACATTAGCTTGGCAGATCTAACTATTGCTAAACAATTCATCGATGAACCGGCGAGTACATTTATCAATATATTACAAAGACTTAAGGGCCAATGCATGATGGTTGTCCCTGATATGGAAATAGCCAACATTGCTGTCGCAAATATGGTGCCAAAATTAAAGGAACATTTAATTGTGCAAGACTCCACTGACCTTGCCTAGCTGGCCGAAAAGGCGGCCTGCTTGGAAAAGTTCCTTGAGGAACAAGTTGAGAAGCATCGACCTACATACGAGACTCATTTTAATGAAGTGAAACTCGATAATGAGGAAGACGAACCAATGGCGGTGGTTGCTGCAGTGACCCTTGTTGGAAACGACCCAGGATAATGGCCCTAGAACGCCATCGACGGTGGCCCTTATGGCTGGGCGACGACGGTCGACAGCCCTCGACGATTGGATATGCGCAAGAGCTGCGGATGGTAGCTGGCGACGACTGAAGGAGAAATGGAGGCTACGGAAGTTCCTAAAATGGAGGCTACGGAGGCTTCCAAAATGGAAACCATGAAGGCTACGGAGATTCCCAAAATGGCAACCCTAGAGGCTGCGGAAGCTTCCAAAGTAGCAGCTATGTGGCTACGGACTTCCAAAATAGCAGCTATGGTGGCTACGGAATCCCAAAATGGCAGTTATGGTGGCTATGGATTCTTAAAATGGCAGCTATTGTGGTTGCAGATTCCCAAAATGGCAACTATGGTGGTTGCGAATTGCGAAAATGGTAGATGTAGTAGAGGCGGATTCCAAAATGGCAGGCAAGGAGGTTAAATTGTTTCCCAAAATTAAAACCATTGAGATGTCCAAGAGCTACGAACGTGTCCAAGCGGCTATGAAGATGCCCAAGGGGCTACGAAAGTGTCCAAGGGGCTACGAAGATGCCCAAGCCCCAAGTGGCTACGAAAATGCCCCGGGGCTACGAAAGTGTCGGAGGGGCTATGAGGTGGCCAAGTTGTACGAAGATGCCCAAGGTGCTACAAAGATGTGCAAGCTGTATGAAGGTGTCCAAGGGGCTACGGAGACGTCCAAGCAGTACGAAGTTGTCCAGGCTTCGGAGGCATCAAGCTATACAAAAATGTCCGAGCTCTATGAAGACGTCCAATCAAGAAGGATGGCTGGGAAGGGGAGGAACGACGATTGGCGGCTAAGATGTCTTGGGCGGCAGGCTGGCAGCTTCGAATTGCCTGCAAGGATCTACCGAACGGCGGCCAAGAGGTGGCGGCCAGACCCTATAGTGGCAAGTAGACCAGGGTGACAACCAAGGCAAACTTCAGTGGAGAGACTCGGGCGGAAAAATCCATGGAGGCAAAGGGAGTTGGCGGCTGCAAGACAACAACTAGTGGCGGCAAGTTGTGATCCGGCTGTAGGTTATGGGGTGGCAAGCAAACAATTGCAACAAGAGGGTGCTCCGGGTGGTCGCAGATGATGGCGGGAAAGGTGTCTCCAGGCGACAGAGTCAAGAGAGCTGAGGAGGGCGACAAAAAGGGATTGCGGCCAAGGTAGGCTCGATGGAGAGATTTGGGCGGCTAACAGAGAATGAGAGTGAGACAGCAACAAGCCAGAGACAAAGGAATGGTGCGAGAAAGAGACCAAACGGCAGACAATGGCAGCCAAGGCGAACCCCGGGCGGCTAAGAGGTGATGTGCAAGTTGATGGCGACATAAGGGTGTGGCGGCCTGAGAGATGGCGGTAGAGAGAGATTCGGGCAGAAGGAAACTAGGTGGCGGCAAACAGCGGCAAGGTGGCAGTAAGATGGTCTCCGGGCGGCTGCAAAAGAGATGGCGGCAAAAAAAATAAGAATACATTTTGTAAAAATCTCATTTAAAACACGCATATTTGTCTTAAAGCCTAATCGACAAATTGCGCAAGGGGGCATCCGTTAGCTCAAGAAATAATCAGGCGATATGACTTAGACTTGTCCGCATTGAAATTTGCACAACCCATAAGCCATAGGTATTATCGAACATTAAAAATGTATGAGAACTGGATAGACGACCAAGAAACATCCCGAAGCATGAACATAGTCAAAGAGGCACAGTTGATACAGAACGTGGATGCGGCAGTTGCTAGGGCTTGCGCATGCCTATAAATAAAACCACAGGCGCCACATCAAGGACACCTCAAATCCACTCTTCAAAGATCCGCCTTTATTTTTATTTTTATTTCGTAGCATTTTATATCTTTTCTTTACCACAATCTTTTATTGTTTTCTGCAATTCAATTCTTTATCACTTTTGTTCAATTCAAGTAATCTTCCAGTTCATTTAATACAAGTAATTCATTTGCAGTTCTTCAATTTTTAATTTGTTAGCTACCATTTCAATTTCGTTTGCCTCCATTCCATCTTCGATAGGGATCTACATCCCAAATTTTTTTAAGGTGCAATTGCTTTTCAAACTCCAACATCTAAACTCTAACTTTAAATTTATCATAAAACACCACTTTTAAAACTCTCTCACTTCAAAACTATTTTCACCCTAATATCCAAACTATAAACTCTAAATTCTATTTATTTCCCAAATATAGCCCTATATAATAAAATTTAACCAAACTTGTTTTAGAACATCTTATCCAGGTATTTGGGTTGTGGGTTTCAATTTCTACGCAATGTATAGATGTACTTATGTAGTGCTTAAAATAGTTTAAGGAGGTTGGAGAATGTAATCGACATAATAAAAATTGATATGTATTCGTTATATATCCTTCCTATAAATCTGTATTCGATTAAATCTGTATTTTTTTCGCTACATAATTAAATCTGTATTCGTTATAATAATCGAATAATTGTTATTCGATTAAATCTGTATTCGTTTAAGATGATCTCAAACTGAGAATTGTTATTATTCGATTAAATCTGTATTCGTTATATATCCTTCCTATATTTGATATGTATTTGTATCCCAAAAATGTTCGAATTAATATCGTTTCCAACATATTCATATTCAAGTGGAAATCAAGAAAAGAAAATAGTATGAGATAATATTCGTATCCAATATTATCCGACTGCATCTGTATCTATTCTCATCCGGAGTGATTCCAAGTAGAACGACAACGAAACAAAAGAATCCAGTAGTGAGTAGACAGTCGTCCCACACTCCCACTTGTCATGAAAGTGACACGAGATGCATGATAGGACATAGACAGTTGCCCAATATACAGCACAGACAGCACAGCACACTCTATCACACCCCATGTTTCTCGTCCACTTATCAGCTCACCCAAATTCCTATTCTTCCATTATTATTCTACCCTCCCTTTACGCGTTAATTACATAACTTATAGCCTATACGCATATAGCAGCTGTTTCCCATTTTCCACTACTACATTTTCCCCCTTTTCTGCTTATTTATTTATTTTATTACTCCCTACTATTATTATTATTATTATTATTATTATTATTATTGAGAGTCTTTGGTACCTTGCCCGCCCACGCTGTACTGCCATTTGCTGCTGTTTTCATTCTTACAAATCTTACTTTCTGTACAATTATTTTATTAAATAGCATGCTATTTATTTATTTATATTTTTTTCAAAACATATACTCGAGTACCAGCAAAAAGAATGAGAACTGAACTATATAAATTATAAATAAGTAAATAAATAGGAGAAATAGGAGATTATGTGCGTGGAGAATCAAACCTCAATCATAAAATTAAAAAATAGAAAATCTGAACATTGTACCAAATTCTCATCTTGTATTAATGCCCACCAGATTCTCGAGGGATTAGTTTTGAGCCCAATATGACTTGAGGATACCCGGTACGCGCAAAAAAAAAAATTCTCATCTCGTATTTATTGATATTTCATCTATATTTATTTTAACAATAATATGTTTTTTTTCTCTGGAGGAACCGAAGCCAGAGAAAGTGTAATAGAAGCCTATGGGGATGTTTGGAAGCCGGCATATTTAGGAGCATATAGCGGATTCAATCAGCATATCCTCTCACAATTCTCTCCGAATCTGCTATCTGCTAGCGGATCCGCTGACTCCCAAACATCCCCTATACCACACAAAGAAATAGGAGACAAGATTGGAATTTGGAAGGCCTTAGACCATTCACAATGGGGGTTCTTCCCATTTCAAGAACCCATATTTCAACAATAAAAATAATAAAAATTTAACATTGATGACATGTCAAGAGAATCAATTAAAATGGGTTCTGTGTGAAGAACTTATAAAAGATGCTTCTTCCCTCACAAGGGCCCCACATGACAAAAGAATCCATTTAAATGGTTAAATGGTTCTTTGTTGTTGTGAATGCTCTCACCGTTGGAAGGCAAGACTTGGTTGCTTGGAAAGTGCTCATCCCCACAGTAAAATATTTGAGAGCATTTCTGCATTAGCAACTAATATTCTGAAAAACAGAATTTTCAACCATTATGCTCCTTGATTACCTTCTTATTATCCCTTTTTATACGTTAAATAAACATAGTTTTATACTGAAAAAAACGAGAATTAAAGTAGATTTCTTAAGCGTTTGAATCACACTTTGAGGGTTGGATCAACTTAATTATGGAATTACTTGTATTGAATTATGATGACATAGTAAGTTAGTAACTCTCGCAACCAATTTGCATATAAAGCAGGAAATTCAAATATACTATATGGCTTGACCACTAAAATTACATTAATCTCTTCATTTAAGAGAAAAAAAACAGGGTAATAATGGCGAATCATCTGGGCCGTTGATGGTCCATCATGCGGCTGAAATCCTCGAAGCAGACGAAGCCGTCGCCGTTCCTATCCACGCCGCTTATCATGCGCCGGCACTCCTCTAACGTGCACCGCCCCGCCCCGGCGATCCTCCCCAGCACGCTGAAGAGTTCTTCCGCCGTGATCCTCCCGTCGCCGTTCGCATCGAAGAAACTGAACGTCTCTCTCATCTCCGCGTCGCAGGACGGCGGGGCGAACGCCGATCCGACCGATGACTGGAACTCCTCCAACGAGATGCAGCCGTCGCCGTCCCGGTCCATAATCCGAAGCTCCTCCTGGCTCGGCGGCTCCGCCCCGAGCCGCCGAAGCAGCGCTTCGAATTCCTCCTTCCGTATCTTTCCGTCACCGTCACGATCGATCATTTCGAAAGCCTTCTTCAGCTCGAAGTAACCGTCGGCGGCGCAGATCTCGCCTGAGGACCATTCAGCGGGCGGGAGGACGCTGGTGGGGGTGGATGCGCCGGCGTTGGGCTTTTTGCTTCCGTACTCCGATGAAGAGGCGGAGGAGGCGGCGTCGGATCCGGATTTATTCCGGCGGAAAAAGCTCCGAGGATCGATAGGAACGAATTTCATAGCGGAAGAGGAAGAGGAGGAAACGAATAATAAGTATAAGAGGAGAAATGGGAATTAGGAATGAAAGGAAGGAGGGAGGAAGGTGGGGGTTAAATGCATGGAGAATTCGGTACGTTGTTGCTGCGGCCTGCTGGAGACTAGTGAGTTTCCACGAAGCTTCCTTGGTCTCCTCGGAGAGAGAGAAATCTTTTTCACCTTTGCATTTTCCAACTTTATACTTTTGCTATTTCCAATTTAAACACGTACTCTAACGGTTACTTAGTCAATGAGTACTTATTGAATGTCATTTATTTTGATTTTTTTTAATAACTAGATTTTTGACCCGGCGCTTCGCGAGCGGTTTTTTTTTATTTTTTTTCCAAATAAAATCAAATATTTGTGGTCTTATTATTATTTGTACATAAAGATTGCTTTACTTTAAATTCATAACATATGCATAGGAAACTATAAGAATCTGTATCAACTTGATCATAAAACATACAACAAAATAAATAATCAGTTCATTAACTCGACATAATCGACATCAATTTCTATAGGAATATCTTGATCCACCAATTTCCATAAACCAAGCTATTCTAAACCATGAGTACGAATCTCCACAATTTCAATAAGATAGTAGAAGGGATGGATTCAATTAATTATATTATACAAACCATTATTTAGAAGACCTAGAAAATACTTATAATAGAGTTTTTTTGGATGAAAGATTTTAATAGAGTTGAGTATGAATGTTGCATAATGAATTAAAAATTTACAATAAAGAAAACATTCATAATTAAATCTCAGCCCTATAACCAATTATTAGATTCGAAGAGAGTTGAGCATCTATGTTTATCCATGAATTATAATAAAGCAATCACTGATATCAGATCTTAGCCATAATCTCAAAACCAAATATAAGATTCAAAGACAGGCGTGCATACTTGTTTCATTGAGGAATCGGGATACACAACATAATAAGATGTCATGAGACATGAATGATGATGCGTATTAAAATGTGGATTATAATTCACAATATCCTCTTATAAATTATAAGCTAATCAACGGGGAAGAAGATCAAAAGATAATGTGTAAGAGTAAATTCTTAAGCAGTAAGAGATAATTGTTCCCATCAAATAGAATTAGAAACCATGTCCTAAAGGAGTAAAAATGCATAGTCTCAAATATTAAAAGATGATTGGAGTGTAAACTTCAGTAATACTATCGGAAAGCATTAGTTATTACAAAGGTTTATCAGTTAATATGTTACTATAAATTACTCTTTTACACCCATTGCATGCAGATATAGATTGTATGTTGTATTTGAATGAATAGCTTAAAATGATTTTTCAAGTTTTTGTTATAAAAAATTATATATACAAAATTTAATTCTTTCCTCAAAAGGCTCCAGTAATTTTTTTTTATAAAAAAAAGAAAGAACAAAACTAAAAAAATAAAACAAAAATGGAATGGATGGATTTTTACGAACACATTATATACTCTCTAATTTCCCATAAAAATTCACACATTAAGCAACGTAAATGTAGAAATATATCAAATTCATTGCCATTTGCATCTAGAATTCCCTTACAAATCAAAACAAAATTGAACAAAAACTAAAGCGCTTAAACCCCATTCAAGAATCCTTAAATCATATGCAAAATATAAAATTCTTGATCATTTGTATCATAAAAGGAGAGAATTCAAATATGAACAGAATGATAGGAGAGAATTGATTCCATAGTATCAATATTGTAGTATAAAATTGCTAAAATCACCTGAAATTGCTACAATCACACTGAATGAGTTATGAACAATCAAATTCAAATAGAAATAGAATGATAGGAGAGAATTAATTCCATAGTATCATTATATCAATATTGCAGTATAAAAACTACTTATGTGGAGGTGATTATGTATGAAATTAGTATATAGTCATCTTGACATTCAATAACAATGTAATGGCATTTGATTTATTTATTTACTTATGTATTGTAACTGTCCGTATATGAATCACTTTCACAATGATTATCCAATGATATTTGTTGTTATTGAATGAATTCAAACTATCATACTTCATTATATTTATCATTTATCTTAATATGAAGAATGATTTAACTGTGGAAAATGAATCCAAAAATGTGTGATTAGTGGAGAACAATAAGTTAATACAATAAAGAAGTATCCACTTTTTATACTTAAATTTTCAGCAAAATTAGCAGTTTTTCAACTATTATGGAATGATTGTCTTTCTTTTTTACTTAGTAATAATATATAAGTGAATATGAATACATTTTTGGTACATCATTAAAAGTATTATGCGTGTTTTTAATGCTATGCACACTTCGATGCACAGAAGGGCTCTGTTCTATAGTCATATAATTAACACTTCATGTTTTACTTTTTTTTTCTTGGCAATATATCAGCAAATGATATCGTAAAATCGACTAATAAATTTTTTGACCTTTTTGAGAAACTAAAAAAAATGCAAATTTCTGGATTATGTTCATAAGAAGAAAAAAAATTATTTTTCAATAATTATTTTTTTTATTATTTTCTTTTACTAAAATTATTTTATGATAAAAAATATATTTAAAAATTACACCTTATACAAAAAATAAGGATTAAATTTTGATTAAATTTTTATAACGAATTATAATTTCTTATTAACTATATATATTTTGATAAATTACCTAAAAGATGATTATTATTAATTTTTATTTTATTATATTTTTTGGTAAATATTGACACCTATGTGTCGTCAAATGTGTGTGTAAGCCTAAACTATACATTTTTTATTTTATTATATTGATTTAGGTTAATATTTTAGTCTTGAATTTTAATATAAATAATATAATATAAATTTAAAAATATTACTTATTCAATTAAATAATTTATAATATACCGATTTAACTAAATATGTCATAAATATCCAATATATTATAATTTATTTTCAATTTATATTTTTATTAAAAAGTATATATGGAAAGATTTTCTCAAGATCTTTTTGTACTAACAAATAAATTTATTATCTAAATATAGAATATTGAAAAGATTAATCACGTGGCATGCAGACGTGTAATTATTTTGGATGACTGTACGTTTTTGTATGATTAATCAGCGCCTACGTGGAAACCTAAGGCATAATTGCTGTATAACCCTTGAAATTACGTTTTTTCGCCCGCTGCGCACGGATGTTGAACTTATATGAAGATTATAAAATTAGAAGATAACTTTTTTTGAGTTATTACATAAGGTTCAAAGTCTTTTGCTTAAATAGTGGTGGAAATGTATGGAGCAAAAAATTGCGGGAAATAAAGGAGATAATAGGAACATGGAAAGAAATTCAAACCCCAAATAGGTGGATATAATATAAAATATTTTTTTTCCATCACTGAAAAACTAAATATAGAGTTTCGCTTTCATATCTAAAATACTAAGAACAATTGGAAAAAAGACAACCTTTAATAAAGTATTTTTTATTTAATACGGTTATTATATTCCTTATGTTGATATAGGATTATACTTGTAGACATAAATTTAACCTAAATTAAATTTATTTAATAATATTATAATAATATTTTGTTAAAATATATATACAAATAAATAATTTATACTTCCACCGTTTTTGTGATAGTGCAACAAACACCCAACGCACGCAGTCCAATGCATATTTTGAACCATTAATAACTTAAGTTCGGTATAAGTAAAAATTTTAAAAGTTTAATATTTAAAAACTACATGACGAGACGAATCTAACAAGATCTCACTTGACTATGTTTTTCCTTATATAACTATGATAAAAATTAGAGTCAAACTCGAACAATAAATAGTAGCAAATAGTGCTTTGTTGCACTATCACAAAAACGGAGGTAGTATTATATAGTTTTAATCAATTTATATATTTTAAGTGTAATAATTTTTTTTATATCTTTTTAAAATATATATGGAGATTTTCTCAAGATTTTATTATATTAATAGTTAGATTTATTTTCTAAATATAGATATTGATGACGTGGAAGGTGAGTTGGAATTAGTCAGCGATTAATCAGCGATGATGTGGATTAATTGTAGCCATTGATTATAAAATGGTGGTATAATTACTGATAAAGCCCTAAAGATTAAAAATAATCAGTTTTATTTAATAAGGACAATACAGTCTGCACAGGCCAAAAAGTATTCTGCATTTATTATATAGATACGAAGTAGGAGTATAATTTTAGAATATGGGCCCGGATTTGCTTTTGAAAAAAGCAGAAGCTAAAAGTAGAAGCATGAACAGAAGTCAAAAGCAAAAACATGTAATTTTTGTGTTTGGATGTAATGTTTGAAAAACGCTTTTTTTTAGAAAAATATGTTTGGATGAATAAAAATGAAAAGTGCTTTTGAAATGTAGTAATTACTAAAAAGGATATGCTAATTAATATGATAATAAGATATATTTATAGTGTAATTTATACTCCCTTCGACCCGTTTAAAGTGTCTCAAAACTTTTGGGCACGGTGTTCTATGTGGGGATAGTTAGTATTTAAGTAAGGGTAGCTTAGTGTTAAAGTGGGGGGTAAATTAGGAATTTATGTGATGTAATTGTAATGGGTTTGAATTTTTAATTGATTTATATAGGTGTGATGTGATAGTTGTGTGTTTGAAATATTAATAAATTTATTTATTGATGTGATATAATGAGAGTGAGTTTGTAGTTAATTATTTCCTAAAAGGGAAATGAGACAATTGGAATGGGACGTACCAAAACGGAAAGTGAGACAGAAATAATGGGACGGAGGGAGTATTAAGTAGTGAGGGTATTTAAGTCTTTGCACATTTTACGAAGTGCTTTTGGCTTCTGCTTTTGGGAGAAGCACTCCCTAGGCTGCTTCTCTCAAAGCACTTTTTTGGCTTTTCGATGTGTTTTTGCTTTTTTTGAAAAGCCCAAACAAATACTTCTTTTTTACCAGAAGTGCTTTTGGCAGAAAAAAAAACCAAAAGCACCTCCCTAGAAGCCAATCCAAACGGGGCCTATGGGCCCGTTTGGATTGGCTTTTGAAAAAAGCAGAAGCCAAAAGTAGAAGCAGAAGCAGAAGTCAAAAGCAAAAGCATGTAACTTTTGTGTTTGGATGGAATGTTTGAAAAGCGGCTTTTTCTAAGAAATATATTTGGATGAATAAAAATGAAAAGTGCTTTTGGAATGTAGTAATTACCAAAAAGGACGTGATACTTAATATGATAATAAGATATATTTATAGTGTAATTCATATTAAGTAGTGGGGGTATTTAAGTCCTTGCACATTTTACGAGGTGCTTTTGGCTTCTGCTTTTGGGAGAAGCACCCCCTGGGCTGCTTCTCCCAGAAGCACTTTTTTGGCTTTTCGAGGTGCTTTTGCTTTTTCTTAAAAGCCAAAACAAACACCTAATTTTCATTAGAAGTGCTTTTGGCAGAAGCAAAAGCCAAAAGCACCTATCTAGAAGTCATTCCAAACGGCCTCTATATACTTCCCACGTTTCTTTTTACGTGTAACTTTATCCTCTGCACGTTTGCCAATGCATATTTTAAACTATTAATAATTCAAATTCGGTAAGAGTATAAATTCTAGAAATTTAAAATTTAAAAACTATAAGATGAGATGAATCCAACAAGATCTCTCTTGGCTATATCTTTTCTTGTATAACTATAAAAAAAATAAAAGTCAAAGTGATACAACTAATAGTAAAAAAAATTCAAAACATTAGATGGAGTATTTTATAATATACTATTTTTTATTTTTATTGATATTAAGTGTTAAATAATTGAAGGGTAATGCTAAATAAACACCATAATAGATACCAACCTTAAAAATAGTGAAGGGAATAATATGGGTGGAATTCCATACAACATTACTACACTTATTTATTTATTTATTTAATTTTATTTTCCTAACCACTTTTATTATTTATCGAGGGCAAGTATTAATAAGAAAAAAGAGCTGAGAATTTTAAACATTTTTATTCTATATTTATTGCATTATTTGTTCTAATTATTATAATTATTCTTTTTTTTTTATCAAACTTATTTATTCATAATCTAAATAGTCAATTGGGATGATCGGATGAGGACTTGGTTTAGAGTCCACTCTGCACGTCGAGCTGTAGCTGCGGGCTGTAGCTGCGAGCTGCAGCTGTAGGGAGCTGTAGTTGTTGGGAGCTGTGAGAGCTGTAGCTTTCAGTTTTTGCATAAGTGTTCGGTACAAGTAGCTTTAGCTGTCAAAAATTATAATTTGAAGAGGAAAATTAATTAAATTTGAAAAGTAGCTTGCGAAAGCTCCCAAAAGCTACCTCTTGTAGCTTCTAAAAAGAAGTTTCTAAAAGCTCTCACAAGCTCCCAAAAGCTAGTGTACAGAACGGGGCTTTTGTTTTGAAATGAAAGCTAAAGCTACCAAAAGCTCCCAAAAACTGCATGCAAAACAGACAAATAGTGTTCATGTCACCGAGTTCCAACTTTATGGTTATGGTTGGGAGTTTGATTCTCATCCGATCCCATATTCATCTCCTTTATACCCCTTTTAAATTGTGTGGTATGAGCTCCCACAAACCTTTGCTGATACATAAGGATTAATGTTTTTTTTTTAAAATCTAATTAGTCAATTCAATAATTATGTTCACTTAATATCTACACAAACCTTTGCCGACACACCCTGAATTAGAGTTTATACAGAAAATAAAGTAGTCATGTAAATATGTGCACTTAATATCTTAAACACATGTAGTAATTATTATTGTCTAAAATAATAATTACTGATTATTGAGTAATAAATAAGTCAAAATTAGCTGTTCGGCAATTTTGAGGCCAACTTTTTGCCTAGAATAAGCTAAAATCCGAAATGCTGATATTTACAGTAGTTTCAAAAATAGCTGATTGAATACTGTTTTAGGTTATTTTGTCTTTTTAAAAAGCTATTTTTATCATATTGTGAGACAAATTAGTTGTCTTGCCAAACAGGGCCATTGAGTCACAATAACGTGTATATATATATATATATATATATTAGATTTTGCATATATATAATATGCACTTAAACTACTCTCTATTGCAAAGCGATTTAAATTACCATGGTCTTAAAAAGTGGGGAAATTTTATTTTCGTCACCTAATTTATTCTCACACCAATATGTTATGGGAGGGTCAAAGTTGTTTATTGGAGGACTTGCCTCAAGTGGCACAAACCAATTTAATCATGTAAAAGGGCATCACAAATACAATCGGGTGACGGGGAAGATGTTCAATACCATAAACAAAATGTCCATCCCTAAGCAACAAATCTGCAACTGCATTTGCTTCTCTTGGGATGTCGGAGAATTTGAGGTCTCAGTGCCACTGTTTGATCTCGCGAATTCTAACGAATATGGGTTCCAAATTGCCAACAATTTCCACATCCTCATTAATGAGATCAGCCACTTGACTGCTATACGTTTCTACCTCCAGTCTTTTGATCCCCAACTCCTATGCTTCCCGGAGACAAAGAAGAACTGCCCAGACTTCCGTTTGAAGCATATCTATTGTATTTTTCTTGGCCCTTATTCCCCCTAACCAACCACCACTGTCGTCCCGGGTTACCCCCAACCTTTCTCATTAGTTCGTTATAGCTCCCATCACAGTTTGCTTTGGCCCAACCAACAGGTGGAGCCTCCCACCTAATTCTTTTCTCACGCCAGACTTCTCTGCCAACTTTCTTGCCCATCTCTTGTGCCGCTAGAAACTTGTTTTTGAGTCTGAGTATGAGTAAATGGAGATGGTCCCATGAGACATGTTTGTTGCCATACAGCTAGCTGCAGCGTGCATTCCATATTTGCCATGCCCCAAATGCAAAAGCGGATGCTTCCTCTTCTCCCACCGTCGTTGACTGTCTTGATTTTATCCATTCATTGACTCTGGCTGGTAGGTTCCAAAACTTTTTGGATGCTGGGATACCCAAACGCAACCATATTTTGGCCGATTCGGGACAGTCGCGAAGGGCATGGATATTGCTTTCTATTGTAGCGCATTTCCAACAGGTCTCATCTAGGGATATGTTGAGCCTTTTTCGTTCTTCTCCAGTTAGCAGTCGTTTACTGTAACATGTCCAAATGAAAGCCCGAGCTCGTTGAGTGCAGGGCCATCTCCAAATGGCGTTCCAAATTCTGTCTTGCTGTGGATTAGTGACAAGGATGTCCAAAATCAACTCCAACTTCCGAGTGGACCATTGACTAGGAAAAGAGTGAAGAAGTTCCAAGAAGAGGTCCAAAAGGCCATTGCAAGGGATGAAGAAGCAAAAGAAGGCTCGAGTTCGATTTCAACAATCAACATGTCGGGATTCAACAATCATGCGATCAACACCATGATCACTTGGGAGGAAGGATGACATGGGTTGAAGAAAGAAAGAAGGCAATTGGAGCTCAAAAGATGAAGAAACAAGCTTGGAGGAAGAAAAGACATGGTTTGGGACATGCCCACCATGTTTTTCATTACAAACTTCAAATCAACCTAGTTTAGTATAGTTCATATGTTGTCTTGCACATTGTATGCTTATCTTGATATTGGAATTAGGACAAGTCATACTAGGTTGACTAGATTGATCATAGGTTGATGTCTTAAGGATAATTAAGCTTGTAATTGAGGGAGTTGCACTTGCTAGGAGTTAGGATTGTTGGAGGTTATGGAGAGGGCCTTGTTTGGCCGAATTATTATTTTAGGAAGGAGGTAGAATCGGCCAAGGGGGTTCTATAAGTAGAACTTCCCCATCACTTGTACAGTTTAGATCTTGTTGAATGAATTGAGAATTTTCCTTTGAGAGTGAAGAGTTCTTCATTTCTTTGTTGTTCTTGAGTGGAGGTTAGATTCACTTGAGAGAGTATCATACTTTCCCTTCCACTACCAAAGCTCACGGCCGAGCCACCCCCCATCACCACCTTGGCCGAGGCACATGGAGAGGAAAGCCATCAAACCGGTTCTTTGGACGTAGCTTCAAGGGGTCGTGACACGAGAAGCTTTGGAGGAGGCTTCACGGGGTCCATCTTGGACGTGCAAGGCGCGGCGGCATACGGTTCTGGCGTAGAAGGGTCGGGGTCGCATCGAGTCACATCTTGGATGGTCAAGACACATCTTCCATCATCGTTCATCCAAGTATTTTTCTACTCCTTTCTTTGAATCTTTCGGCCACTTGGCCAATTCTTTGTTTTTGGTTTGTTCGATCCCTCGTTTTCGAATTTAGACACTTGAGATCCATAGCATTAATTTTTGGTATCAGAGCCATAGTCTAATTTCAAAAATATTCCATGTTTAGATTTTAGGATCCGACGCCATATTCTTCACTTCTAGTGGTGGTTTTAGGGATCTTGTTGTTGAATTCTTGCTTTTTGTTTAAATCCATGTATGCTTGATTCTACGGATTTGCTTCCTTGTTAGTGGTTGTTGATTTTCTTTCTTTTTGTTGAATTGATGAAATTGCCCTCATTGTTGAATTTCGGAGCCCTTGTTGAATGCCGTTGGTGCTAGTTTTCACTTTTTCCTAATCTTGATTGTGTGGAATTACATATTTTAGCATCTCGGAACATTTGTTGAATTTTCTTCCAAATTTGAGTTGGGGCCGAGAGTTGGGAATCCATATAGGGGCGGTTTTGTTGAATTAGTGATCATTGTTGAATTTAGCCTTAGGTTGGTTATTTTGCACATGGAAGTAGTTTGGAAGTTAGGGTAATTAGGACAAACTAGGATGTTTCCCCAAAATTAGGACATCCCTAAATGTTTCCCCAATTTCCTTACATAGTAGTTTTTAACTTCCATCTTATTACATACTTGCAAGCTTAGTTTCTTGACTTTCTTCTTTTTCCTACTTTGATAATCGGGATTGTTGAGTTTACTTGATGGCTTGTTGAATTTGGTAGAAGGCCTAGTAAAATTGCATTGTTGAAAATTTTGTTAAAAGGCACTCTCTTACATCTTGTAAAAGCCGAGAGTAATAAAAAAAAATCTGAATAAAAAAAAGGAAAGGCGAGAGCTTAGTTTTTTTTTTTTTTTTTTAAAAAGAAAACAACATTGCGGGAGGCCTTAGGAATTTTGCTCTACTTTTTGACATCCGAATCCCTTGTTGAATTTGATATACTCTTTGTTGATTTTGATTTGGATTTGGGGCATCATGGCCGAGACTTACTTGTTGGATTTTTGGGGTTTGTGAGTTGTGAGTTCACTACAAATTGCTAGGGTTTGTGTGTAGGGTTTTCACTTGTTGATTGGTTGATTGTAGTGGGATTATTGTTGGATCTTGGTGAGGATATTTGGAAGAATTGGATACATTGTTCTTTACATGCTTTATGTATATTTCTTTCATGATCTTCTTACCGGTTTTTGATTGAGTCGAGTTAGAGTAATTGCATTCCTACTCTAAAGCGTACATTATTCAAGTTCCGACGCCATCTACTTGTTCGACCAAGAGGATCCTTGGGGGCTGATTTGGAGCATCTTGTGGAGGTCCCTTGTTGCTAATCTAAGGGACTTGGTAGAGTGATCGAGTGAACCCGAGTGTACCTACAACACTTGAGTGAGATCCACTTGTTTTTGCTTTTGTTTTCTAACATTCTATACATATATTTGTAGTTTGTTTTGTTCTTTGTTGTGCTTAGGTATGGCGGCCTTAGAGGAGATCTTGAAGGCGTTGAAAGAACAAAAGGAGGAACTTAGGCAAATGGATGAAAAATTGGAGAGACGGTTCCAAACCAATGAGGAATAAGCAAGGGTCCAAGGGGAGGCATTGGCCACTCAACTTGAATGAATGATGGATCAAAAGCTTGAAGGAGTCTATGGAGAGCTTGGTATGGAACATGGCCGAGATGATCATATGAGGCAAAGGAGGGGCACCCGAACTAGTGCAAGCCGAACACCCCATGGAAGCCAACCTCCTCGAGATCAACTTCATGACCATGCTCGAGAAAGAGGCCGAGACCGAGGCTATGATCGAGGATATGACCGAGGCCATGACCGAACCCATGACCGAGCCCAAGGCCGAGACCAAGGGCGTGAGCCGAGGCACCCTATGCGTGCTCCATTGCATGATGACTTTGTTGAAAGTGAATCCGAAGGTGACTATGAAGAAGTAGGTCGAAGGATGAGAAGAAGGAACAATGATGATGAGCTCAAGAGCATTAAGTTCCAAATTCCAAGTTTCAAGGGTACTAGTGATCCACATGAATTCTTGGAGTGGAAAAGCAAGATGGAGGTGTTATTTGATTGCCATAGCTATTCCGAGTTCAAGAAAGTGCAAGTAGCCGTTGTGGAATTCAAGGACTATGCCATTACATGGTGGGAGAAATTCAAGAAGGACCTTGACCGGATGGGAGCTAGGCCCGTGGAGACATGGATGGGCTTGATTCCGGCCATGGAGGCTAGATTTGTGTCACCTTTCTACTTGGAGGATCAAGAGCTCAAATTGTAATCATTGTACCAAGGCAACCGATCGGTGGAGGAGTATGCCAAGGAGATGGAACTTTTGATGATGAGACACTTTTGATGATGAGAACACAAATGGAGGAAAGATATAGTGTCACCCAAGCTCGCTTCAAGAAGGGCCTTCGACGGGATATCTTTGAAGTGGTCAACTTGCAAAGATTTGACTCCTTGGATGAGATGGTTCACTTTGCCATCAAAGTGGAACAACAAAACAAAAGCAAGGGGCAAAGGGCATTTCCAAAGCAAGGCTATCAAAAGGAGTTCAAAACATCATCAAAGCCGTGGCAAGCTTCTACTTCAAAGAAGGAGGATTCAACTAAAGAGAAGGAGCATGTTAAGCAAAAAGGGGAGGTTTCTAAACCCAATTTAGATAAGCTCAAAAATATTACTTGTTTTAAATGTCATCAAAAATGACATTATGCATCTAATTGTACGGCTAAGAAAACTTTGATTTTGCATGAGGATGGGATTTATGAATATGTTGATGATGATGATGTAGGTGATACAAGCTCAAGTGAGAAGGAGGAGAATAGAGGCAAGGACGTATGCTCTTATGAAGAAGATGATGGGGAAGCTTCATCTTCATCCTTGGTGGCCATGAGAATGCTTGGAAGCATTCCAAAGGAGGACCATGAGCTTGATCGAGTGAAGGAGTAAAGGAGCAATCTATTCCATTGTAGATGCAAAATTCAAGGAATAAATGCAAGTGTCATTGTGGACAATGGAAGTTGCACCAATGTGATCTCCACTTATGCCGTGAGGAAGCTTTCACTTCCAACCATCAAACATCCAAGTCCTTACAAGCTTCTATAGATGAATGATAGTGGAAAGCAAAAAGTGCATCAACAAGCTAAAGTTCCTATTGAGATAGGAATCTACAAAGAGGAAGTTCTTTGTGATGTCACCCCTATGAGTGCATGTCACTTATTACTTGGAAGGCCTTGGCAATCCGATAAGGCCATCCAATACAATGGTCTTTTGAATACTATAACTTTTCATCATGATAATACTAAGATTGTAATCTCTTCTTTGTCTTTGAAGGAAGTACACAAGGACCAAGTGAACTTGAGGAAAAGGATGAAAGAAGATGAGGAGGGATACAAGAAGACTACTAAGGGCGGATTGAAGAAAGGAGTGCAAGAGGAAGCAAGCACTTCAAACATTTTGATTTCATATAAGGATTGTAAAAGGGAGTTGATTGATGACACTACTAGTCATTGTTTGGTTTTAGTGTGTAAAGATTCTTTTGATGATGAAATGAAAACTAATACCATTTTCCCTTACTCTTTTTCTAAAATGCTAGATGAATATAAGGATGTTTATCCCGATGAGCTACCCGAAGGGTTACCACCAATTAGGGGAATTGAGCATCAAATGGACTTCATCCCGGGATCTTCTATTCCTAACAGGGCGGCTTAAAAGTGCAATCCGAAAGAGGGAAAGGAGATTCAAAGATAAGTCCAAGAGTTGTTGGACAAGGGATGGGTGAGAGAAAGCTTGTCACCATGTGCCGTGCCTGTGATTTTGGTGCCAAAGAAAGATGGTACTCGGCGCATGTGTGTGGATTGTAGGGCGGTGAACGCCATTACCATCAAGTATAGGCATCCAATTCCAAGGTTGGATGAGATGTTGGATAAGTTGCATGGAGCTCAAGTGTTCTCAAATATTGATTTGAGAAGTGGCTATCACCAAATAAGGATGCAACCGGGAGATGAGTGGAAGACCGCTTTCAAGACCAAGATGGGTTTGTATGAGTGGTTGGTTATGCCATTCGGGCTAACTAATGCACCATCTACTTTTATGCGTTTAATGAATCATGTGCTTAGAGCTTTTATTGGTCATTTTGTGGTAGTCTACTTTGATGATATATTGGTGTATAGTAAGAGTGAGGATGAGCATGTTGAGCATGTTAGATTGGTCTTGGAAAAACTTAGAGAGGAGAAATTATATGCTAACTATAAGAAGTGTGTTTTCCATACTAATAGTGTTGTATTTCTTGGATATGTAGTTAGCAAGGAAGGCCTCAAGGTGGATGACTCCAAGATCAAGGCCATACAAGAATGGACACCACCTACTAACATTGGAGAAATTAGGAGCTTTTTATGCTTATGTGGTTTCTTTAGAAGATTTGTTGCTAACTTTAGTATAATTGCTTCTCCTTTGATAGGATTGCTTAAAAAGGGGGTACCATTCAAATGGGGCAAGGATCAACATGAAGCATTTGAAGCACTCAAGTCAAAGCTTACACAAGCACCGGTGTTAGCGCTACCTAACTTCGACAAAACATTTGAGTTGGAGTGTGGTGCCTCGGGTAAAGGCATGGGAGCGGTGTTGCTACAAGAGGGTAAACCTATTGCTTATCATAGTGAGAAATTTGGTGGAGCGGTATTGAATTATCCTACTTATGATAGAGAGTTATATGCTATTGTTTGTGCTTTGAAAACTTGGCAACATTATTTGTTAGCAAAGGAGTTTGTGATTCATACCGATCATGAAACGTTGAAGCACTGGAGGAGTCAACAAAAGCTCAATAGGAGGCATACCGGATGGATATCGTTCATAGAGACATTCCCTTACATCATCAAATACAAGAAGGGAAAAGACAACATTGTAGCCGATGCATTGTCTAGGTGTGTTACTTTAGTTGCTTTTGCCTCTACCCACTTGTTAGGGTTTGAGCATATTAAAACCATGTATCTGGACGATAAGGACTTTGGCAAACATTATGCTTTGTGCCATAAGCATGGCCATGATAGGTTTTATAGGCTTGATGATTTCCTATACTTTGAGGATAAATTGTGCATACCATCTTGTTCTATTAGGGAATTACTCATCAAAGAAGTGCATTGAGGAGATATGATGGGGCACTTTGGAGTGCATGCGACTATGGAGGTTTTGGGCAAGAGATTCTATTGGCCGGGAATGCGAAAGCAGGTATCCGATTTTATTGCTAAGTATGTTACATGCATGAAAGCTAAGTCTACTTCTAAGCCTCATGGATTATATATGCCTTTGCCTATACCTAGTGTTCCTTGGATTGATTTGAGCATGGATTTTATATTAGGATTGCCTAGAACTACTAGAGCTAAGGATTCTATATTTGTGGTAGTAGATAGGTTTTCTAAGATGGCTCACTTTATACCATGTGCTAAGACTAATGATGCTCATCACATAGCAAAATTGTTCTTTAAGGAAGTTGTTAGGTTGCCTGGGGTTCCTAAGACTATTGTTTCCGATAGAGATACTAAGTTCATTAGCTATTTTTGGAAATCGTTATGGCATGAGATAGGAACTAAGTTGTTGTACTCTACTTCTTATCACCCTCAAACTGATGGTCAAACTGAATATGTGAATAGGGTTTTAGGAAACTTGCTTAGAATCATTGTGAGTAGTAATAGCTTGTGAGTAGTAATAGCAAAAATTGGGATGAATGTTTACCATATATTGAGTTTTCTTATAATCGTCATGTAAATTATGCTACTCACATGTCTCCTTTTGAAGTGGTATATGGATTAAACCCCCTTACCCCCACTGACTTATTGCCATTGCCAAGCAATGAGCACTTGAATCCTAATGGCAGGGATAGGGCAAAAAGAATCAAGGAGATGCACATGCAGGTCAAAGAGAGTTTGGAGAAAGCAACTCAAACTTATGCAAAGTATGCTAACAAAGGGCGCAAGGCCGTGGTCCTACAACCCGGGGATTGGGTTTGGGTCCACATGAGGAAAGAGAGGTTTCCGGCCCAAAGAAAGGATAAGTTGTCTCCAAGGGGAGATGCACCATTTAGAGTTTTAGAGCGTATTAATGATACTGCCTACAAGTTAGAATTACCGGGCGAATATGGTATTAATGCTTCTTTTAACATTGCAGATCCTACCTTGTATGATCGAGGGGATGAGGACCAAGATCGGTTGAAGTCTCAACCTTTTCAAGGGGGAGAGAGTGACAAGGATGTCCAAAATCAACTCCAACTTCCGAGTGGACCATTGACTAGGAAAAGAGTGAAGAAGTTCCAAGAAGAGGTCCAAAGGCCATTGCAAGGGATGAAGAAGCAAAAGAAGGCTCGAGTTCGATTTCAACAATCAACATGCCGGGATTCAACAATCATGCGATCAACACCATGATCACTTGGGAGGAAGGATGACATGGGTTGAAGAAAGAATGAAGGCAATGAGAGCTCAAAAGATGAAGAAACAAGCTTGGAGGAAGAAAAGACATGGTTTGGGACATGTCCACCATGTTTTTCATTACAAACTTCAAATCAACCTAGTTTAGTATATAGTTCATATGTTGTCATGCACATTTTATGCTTATCTTGATATTGGAATTAGGACAAGTCATACTAGGTTGACTAGATTGATCCTAGGTTTATGTCTTAAGGATAGTTAAGCTTGTAATTGAGGGAGTTGCACTTGCTAGGAGTTAGGGTTGTTGGAGGTTATGGAGAGGGCCTTGTTTGGCCGAATTATTGTTTTAGGAAGGAGGTAGAATCGGCCAAGGGGGTTCTATAAGTAGAACTTCCCCATCACTTGTACATTTTAGATCTTGTTGAATGAATTGAGAATTTTCCTTTGAGAGTGAAGAGTTCTTCCTTTCTTTGTTGTTCTTGAGTGGAGGTTAGATTCACTTGAGAGAGTATCATACTTTCCCTTCCACTACCAAAGCTCACGGCCGAGCCACCCCCCATCACCACCTTGGCCGAGGCACATGGAGAGGAAAGCCATCAAACCGGTTCTTTGGACGTAGCTTCAAGGGGTCGTGACACGAGAAGCTTTGGAGGAGGCTTCACAGGGTCCATCTTGGACGTGCAAGGCGCGACGGCGTACGGTTCCGGCGTAGAAGGGTCGGGGTCGCATCGAGTCACATCTTGGATGGTCAATACACATCTTCCATCATCGTTCATCCAAGTATTTTTCTACTCCTTTCTTTGAACCTTTCGGCCACTTGGCCAATTCTTTGTTTTTGGTTTGTTCGATCCCTCGTTTTCGAATTTAGACACTTGAGAAGTTTGTAATTTGGATCATCTCACAGGGAAGGACATTAAGAAGCTCTGACAGATTCCATGTGCCGTTGTGATTATATGATGCAACTGTACGCACTACAAGAAAAAAACTTGTTTCCTGAGTAAGTTTTTCAAGGACCGAGAAAATACTCGCCCATTTTCGAGTAGAATTAGGAGTACAAGTACTCCAAACAAGTTTCGAGCAAAATAAGGAGTTATTGTCCATGGGAAGTCGATTATGGTGTACACTGGTTTTTTCAACGATTTTGGGAGATGTTCATATTTGTGGTTGATTCTTTGTGTATAAATATATGTAGTCGAATGTTAAGATTAGTAGAGAGATTCTTTGTGATTAACTTTGTGGTGTGTTGTTTTTGTTGAAATCTTTCGTTAGTACACAGTTTTTAGGGCTTAGGTTTAGATCTACAAAAATCCTTTAATAAAGTTTAGGCGCTAGAAATATTCTTTAAAGTAAATGGGTGTTATGAAAATTTTGTTCTTGATTGTTGAGTAACTTGGTGGTTTAGGAATTTTTGGAAGAAAGGTTGAATAATCTTTGGTTATTTTTTTATAGTTTTGGTGAGTCGAATAATGAAGTTGTTCGATATTGGTGAACTAATTGGATATTTGGATATTCTTGTTTTGATGTTGGGGACTTGTTGATATGTGGAAGATGAATAAATGAATGGTTGATTATTTTGTGGAAATTATATGTTGATATAAGTACATGATTTGTTGAATTTTTTGGGAAATGCTTTTCATGAGGTGTGTAATTCTTTAATCATTTAGAATTGTTAGTAAAATAATTGCTTGGTGTGATTTCTGAAAGTGAAGAAAATAGTGGTTTTGATAAATAAAAAAATGAGTTTAGTGTGGAATTTTGATATTTATTTCTTTAAAGTAAAAAATGAGTGTTTAGTAAAAATTGGTGCGTAATGAAAATAAAAATTTATGATTAAAATGGACATAGTGATTCTTTAAAATTCTTTTATTATTTTTTACTATTATTTTTAATGCTATTTATATTTTTATTATTCGATATTTTTGAATATATTATTATTATTAATACTCTAAATACCATTATAAATATACTTGTTAGTACTCGTAATATATCTATAAATAATAGTACTTTTTAATTCTTAATACTAATATTAAAATTATTTGTTACATTTGGTCTTAATTCCTTAAACTCTTTAATTCATTTGTTTGTGTTTGCTTGAGAATATAATGTGGATATCATTGTTGATTTGCTAGCTAGATTGTAATAAGTTGCCATTAGGTATTCTTTGATTCATGATTGTTTGTTCTTTTGAGTTAATTCCTTTCCTCATTATTATTGATGTTGTATATAATTGTCTAATTCTTTCTAACTCGTGTTCTAACACTACTAACTTGATTCTTTCATTCATTAATTCTTTTAATAAAATATTTTCCAACAAAACGAATATGAAAACCAATAAATTGGATTCTCAAATATAGCATCAAATACCCATATTTCTGGAGCGACAACCGTTATGTCCCAATAACATGCGTTCTAAGGTGTGAAATACTTTAAAAAATCATAAAAACTATTATATTAAAAAAAGTGACAAACAAAAGTATTCTATTCTAAAAATCCAAAAGCTTTTATTGCTTTCAATCCCAATAACACGCGTTCCTAATGCGTGAAATACTTTAAAAATCTTAAAATATTTTTTTTGAGAGAAAGTAATCCTTGACATAAATCAAATAGTTCAAATACAACTAGCACAAACCTCGCTACAACAATAGCTACACATAACTTGATCAATCTACGGAGCGATCCCACGGAAGCAACAATAGCGTAAATAGCATGAACAGCATGAAACAAAAAGTCTACTCTCGAAAAGCAGCAGCATCCAACCAAAATGCTAGGCCGTATCTTTCAACAAATGGTGAGCAGCACTCAATTGGTGAATCAAGATAACACCCCAAAACTTACTTCCACACCACATTTACCCTGCATGTAATATCTCAACAGTGCAAAGAATAATCAAAGGGACTAGAAGACGGTGGAGGCCAGGCCAAGGGTTAGAAAAGGAACTGGTATGGGGTTGGCAGGAACCAGGATCCCTACTGAACTAGGAATCACGAAGCAAAGGAATGGGGACAAGGAAGCACAGCAAAACTCCCTCCTCACCACTCAACGAAGCGATAAGAGATTAGAACAGGTTCTAGCTTTCAAGACTTCCATCCCAATGCAAATCCCAATTCAAATCAGACAGAGAACTTCCCCAATAATTCAAAAAACAAAGGCACCCCAGTAATCTGAAATGATCATCTCACTCTGCAGTTCATCTGCTTCTCAACTTTTCTCAAAATATTATTTTCTGCTTCTTCTTCTATTTTTCTTTTTTCTTTTTTCTTCTTTCTCTTTTCTTCTTTTTTCTTTTTCTTAAAAAAGTATCAAATCTGCAATCTTATGATACTTCATCTACTACTTTTAAGACCGATCATCATACCAAAGCAGTTTCACCCTTTCTGAAGCATACCCAGCATACCATCACAATCACATTCAACCCCCACCCAAATGTTCCCAAAAAGCAAACACTACTCTGATCAAGGTTACTCAGGACTCTCGTTGGTATAAAAACGTTGTAGATCTCTGAATGGGAACAGATATAACATAGCTGACGAAAAAGGGAAAAGAGGTAATCAAGGCATGGCAAACTGGATGAAGAGGACTGAGGAAAAAGAAGTGTTGGGGAAAGGCTAGCTGGAAATATTCTAGTCCCTTGTCATTCAAACACTGAGGTGGATACATGCAAGCTAGACATTAATGTGAAAGCAGATTTAAGCATGTCATATGAACACCGCATGAGCCCCCATAGGAAACTAAGTTCAGATCTCACCGTAACAGTTGTCAGTTGGCTTGACATGTGCAGTGCAATAAATCGTCCATTCTTCCGAATAAATGAATCCCTTACGCAAAATGTGGACTAAGCTTCCTAGATCTTTGGACACACCTCAACTTGAGAAAGAAAAGGGTAACACGTTCCATGCCAAACATTGTCAACAGTGGCGGTCTAGAATCGGCAATGTACATCAACATCCGTAGTAGCCAGCATCTCCATAGAAAAGCGACACCAGTCGAAGGCCTTCCTAACTCATGGATCCGTGTGCAAATCGGCACCAGCAACGTCTTCATGTACCTGTGTTTTGGAAACGAAAATAACAACAATAGCAACTAACTTGCAAACATTAGAACAACCGCTTCTGTTAACCCCAAACTTCCTTACTGACTAAATCCCTCCACCTAAATGCCAACACTTCAGTCCGAAATCACTCCTACCTTCCCCTCGCTTCTCCCTCTCAGTAATTCTTATAACTCCTACCCGCCCCTCGCTTCTCCCTCTCAGTAATTCAAGACACAATCACAACTCAGCCTCCACACCCAGGCTGCAAACTTCCACCATTCAGGCCCAGAGAGAACCGCACCTGCAGCATCACAGTTCAACACCTAGCTTAAAACCATTCCTCCACCTTACTCGATTTATTCGCACCCAACCTTGCCCAATAATCCGCGATGTCATTTCGTTCTCGTAATATATGTTGTACTCTAATCTCCCCACCGCCTTTTAGCACTTCCACGATCGGCCATAACAAATGGGTATACTTCAAAGGGAAAGAGCTTATATTTGAGATCCATCGAACCACATTGCTAGAGTCACACTCGAATATGATCCTCGGGAGTGGAAAACCTTGGTCTCTCTTAAGCGCCGAACAGACCCTGGATATAGCAGTAATTTCGGCTTCCATGGAGTCTGCAATACCAACATAATCTGATAAAATGAAGATAACTTCCCCCTCGTGGTTACGTATAACCCCACCAACCCCTGCCGGGCCAGGGTTCCCCAAAGAGGAACCGTCCGTATTTATTTTCCACCACCCCGGCCAAGGGCGTTCCCACACCAAACCTTTCCTAGGTGAGGACCGACACCCCTGCTGAATCTGAAATAATCCTTCCGCAAAACATAAATCCACCCCCCCCGCCGAGTCTTGATACCTGTTATATCCCACAGACCACCATGTCCTCACCTTCCACTTAAGTTCCAACTCAACCTCCTTCCATTCAAACGTCTGTCCTCTAAACACCTTCCCATTCCTACACTTCCATATAAGCCAGACTATTGCCAAACCCACCACCTGCCAAAGCTCCTTTCTGTCATTCTTAACCTTAAAGCATAACCACCCTTCCAACAGTTCGGTCACCTTCCCAGGGCACACCTATTCCACTCCCATCCAATTAGCACCAAGATACCAAAGCCTGCTACTAATATCACACCTGCAAAATAGGTGCTCTGCAGTCTCGACTTCAGCCTCACACAGCGGGCATTCCACATTGTTGGTTTGCAGGCATCCTCTACTCCAAAGCAAATCCCGAGTTGGAAGAGCATTATTCGCGAGCTTCCAAGCCAACAATCTCGTCTTCATGGGAATTTTCACTTTCCACAAATCCTTCCAGAATCGCTCTCTTTTACTGGTCCCAACCCCAACAGCCCCTCGCAAGAATGATTTCGTGGAAAACGCCCCCTTGCTTTCCTTTAACCAAACCACACGATCCGGTACAAATCTACATAGCTTCATGTCGCCTAACACTTCCAACATCTCGGTCCACACGTCTGATTCCCACCCGAAAGGTCTCCTTCTGAGTTCAATACTCCAATCCCATTCCATACCTGACCATTTTCCATATTCCGCCACCTTTCCTCCCTTGTTTATTGCAAGGGCATACATTCTGGGAAATAGTTCTCTCAAAGTACTTCCACGTGCAACCCAAACATCATCCCAAAATCGAGTCCTCTCCCCATTACCAACGATAATTTTAAAGTTTTCCCTGGTGCCCAAGACTGACTTATCCCAGGAACCACAAATATTTCCCCACAGTGAACGACAAATCTTAGGCTCCGGAATCAGGCCAGCCACGCCCCTGTAATATTTGAAACTGATCACATCTTTCCATAGTGCTTGCTCATTCCCAAACCTCCACCTCCACTTGGTTAGCATTGCATTATTAAACTTCCCAACATTCCAAATCTGGAGACCCCCGTCTTCTTTAAGCTGTCCCATTTTATCCCACCCTAATGTGTGTAATTTCCGCTCCCCATTCCACTCGTTCCAAAAAAATTGACGTTTTAATTTTTCTATACTTTCGGCCACCGCCTTTGGTACTTTAAATAAGGACATGTAGTACACCGGCAGGCTACTAAGGACTGACTTAATTAGGCAAAGTCTTCCAGCTTGTGAGAGCAACCTTCCCTTCCACCCCTTCAACCTGTTCTCCATCCTTTCCAGACATGGCCTCCATACATCAACTCCGTTTATTCTACCCCCAATAGGCATGCCTAAATACTTCATCGGCCAGTTCCCCACCTCGCACCCCATAATACCAGCAGCTTCTGACACCAATTCAGATGGGCAGTTGATACCAAACAAAGAGCTTTTCCCATAATTGATCCGTAATCCAGTGGCCAATGTTAAGCATCTCAAGATTCTTTTAATTAAAATGACCTGCTCAATCGTCCCATCGCAAAACAACACTGTATCGTCTGCGTATTGTAGGTGGGTAATGACGGGTCCTCCGACACCTACTGCTAATCCAGTCAATAACTCTAACTCCACAGCCTTAGATAATAACCTGTTCATTACTTCCGCCACAAGAACGAAAAGGTATGGTGACAACGGATCACCCTGGCGCAACCCCTTGTGCATCTTGAAGAACCTCGTGGGAGAGCCGTTGATCAACACCGCTGCCGAGGCTGACCTCACACAGTTCATCACCCATTTTCTCCAGTTGTCCCCAAACCCCATAGCTACCATGACATTTGATAATACTTCCCAAGATACATTGTCATATGCCTTTGCTAGATCAAGTTTCACAACAAAACCCCTCCGACCTGATACTCTAGTTGACTGGATCACCTCCGAGGCAATCAACACCCCGTCTAAAATTTGTCTCCCTTTGACAAACGCCATTTGCGTTTTGCCAACTAAACCGGCTAAGACCCCATTCAGCCTTCGAGCTAGCACTTTAGTAATTATCTTGTAAACGCTCCCAACCAAAGAGATGGGTCTATAATCGCCAAACTCCAGCGGCCTCTCCACTTTAGGGATTAGTGCAATGAAAGATCCCCCTATTTCAGTTGGCACCGATCCGTCCTGTTCCAACTTCTGGAAAAGTTCCATAACGTCTCCTTTAATATTTTCCCAGAATGATTGAAAGAATTTCAAGTTATATCCATCCGGCCCAGGGGCTTTATCACCCTCACAACTCCATAACGCCTCTTTTATCTCTTCCTCTGTGAAACTTTTCTCAAGCCATATCCTATCCTTTCCATCCAACACAGGGAATTCAATGTTGTTAATCGAAAAAAGCTCCTCTCTTTGCTTTGCAAAAGCTGCTTGGAAAAAACCAAAAGCTGCCTCCTTAATCTCCCCCGGATCCTCAAGCACCCTGCCACTCCACCTTACACTCCCAATGTAATTCCGTCTTCGGTTGATAGATGCACAGGCGTGGAAGAATTTTGTATTGTTATCTCCTTCCTTAATCCATTGGAACCTGGATTTTTGATGCCACCTCATCTCTTCCGCCATAAAAAGCTTCCACAGCTCCCCTTTTTTTCCATGCCATTCTTCCCTAGCTACTGCATCCTCCATATCTGTCTGAAATCTGAGTTCCAGCTCTCCTATTTCAGACAAAAGGTTTTGGATCCGGTTTTCCAGCGCCTTCGCTCCGTACCCATCCCATCCCCTAATTTTCTGTTTAAGAGTCCTAAGTTTCCCCAGCAAATTCCCTTTACTGCCCAAACTTCGTCCCAGCTCGTTACCCTCCCAAACCTTACGAACCATATCCCCAAACCCAGACTCATCCAACCAGTAATTATAGAAACAAAACGGCTTAGGTCCCTCAAGCCTATCTCCCAGCTCTAATCTGACCGGGTAGTGGTCTGATAAAATTGAGTCACACCTTCTTTGGGATACCAGATTGTTGAGACATAACCAACCCGGAGATAATAAGAACCTATCTAACCTGCTACACGCTCTACCACCTCTGCCAAACCATGTAAATAACCCTCCTTCCATCGGCAAATCCACAAGGCCTAACTGATCTACAAAACGTTTGAAGTCTCTTGTAGAGCCTGAATTCTCACTAACTCCAATTCTCTCACCCTCAAGCAAAACCGCATTAAAGTCTCCAACAAAACTCCACAATTCTCCATTATCTGTATCACACTTATTAGCAAGCATTCTCCAGAACTCAACCCTCTCACTTTGGTCGTTCGGCGCATAAATGTTAACAACGTTCACATTCTCCTCCCAGCTTCCAACTCGCCCTCTCAGCCAGATATACCTTTGCCCTTTCTCCACCAACTCTAATCTACAGCCGCTCGGATCCCACACCACAAGAAGACCCCCAGCATTACCCTCCGCCGATTGGAAACTAAATTCACAGTTCTTAGACCTCCATAGCCTCCACACCAACCGATCCCTTATTTCTCCCATCTTCGTCTCTTGGCAACACAACAGAACTGGCTTATACTCCCTCCGTCCCACTCCAAGTGTCTGGTTACTGTTGGGCACGTGGATTAAGGTAGAGTTGGTTTGTGAGTATATGGTGGGGTCTACATAGTTGTTGGAGGGGAAAATTATTTCTATTTATAGAAAGAAGACATTTGTAATGGGACATCCAAAAATAGTAAGTAGGACATTTGGAATGGGACGGAGGGAGTATTTCTTACACATCCTCATAACTGCCCTCCTCCGCACTCCCCCATTGAGACCCCTCAGATTGCAAGTGACTATCTTCATAATTAAACACTGCAACAAACAATAAGCCCTCTCCTTATCTTTCTTCCATCTCCTCCCATACTTTCTGTATTGCCTCATTCCTCCCCTTCGAACATCCCAGACCCAATTCCCGAGCAAGTTCAAATGTAGCATCAGCTTCTGAAAAATCCAAAAAACGTACCCCTCCCGGCGTTCGCAGAGTTGTAAATTGAAGAGAAGCGAAACAATCCCCCTCATTGACCTGGGCTTTCACCCCTGCTCCTACTGCTTTGAATGACCTGATACCCACCTTTCTACATCCCTTACGCCCCCTACGTTTCTGTTTAGGCATACCCATCAACACCTTCGCCATCGCCTTCTCCACTTCCTTTAACCTTTTCCTCACAACCCCACTAGAATCCCCGTCCGATTGCTGACTGCTTAGGCACCTCACAAGATTCACCCCATCAAGTTGACCAGTCTGCGTATCCCATCCCCCTTGTTCCCCATTATCCACGCCTACAAACGATTCCCCTCTCTCGACCCCTACATCAATCTGTTCCACCACTACATCCCCCTCCCCTATATCCGTCCTTTCCTCACCCTCAAAGACGACACTTTGCTCCACCGCCCCACCTAATTGGGTATGACCACTCCTTCTTTCAGCTTGGGCTTTAGACGGCGTAAGCAGCCCTTCCAATGACTTTGTAGGCTTATCCAGTTGATCAGCACAGCCCAAGCAACAATCCTCTAACCCCACATTCAGCCCATCAACGTCTGACCCCAGGCCCACTACCCTAGTCGGCCCATCACTCTCTTTCCCCCCCGTTCCCACAAAGCCAGCCCGCGGTCCATTAACTCCTGGCCTATACAACTCATCACTAGTTGCAGCAATCTCCACATGCTCGCTACCATTGTCTCGGGAAGAAAATATTCCCCTCTCATTAATACTGGTACTCAAGTGCGCCGCCCCTATAGGAGAAGAGTTGCATGCCCCATGCAAAACCCCCTGAGACCTTTCCAATCCCCCAAACTCGCAAGGCCCGGTCCTCCTGTCTTCCCCAGTCACCTCCGTTCGGAACGCTCCCCCTTTCTCCGGCGAGGTTACCACCTTATCTTCCGCCTCCGTCACCTTCGCTATCCCCTCATTACTGTCGTTCCATATTTCCTCCATTACCATAGCGGGATCCCCATATATGGCTGCTATCCGAATCTTCGAAACAAAATTTTCAACTCTTACCACCGCCTCTAATGGAATTGCAGAGTGTTCATGCACTGCGACCAACATTCTGGCACGATCCAATCGCCGCCTCTCTAATGTATCCCCTTCGATGTTTATCAGCCTTCCCCATCCACCGACAATCCTCTTGAAATTTTCTACACTCCAGGCTTGAAATGGTAGGCCATAAACGTGAACCCAGAAGAGTTGCTTCTTCTCCAAGATCCCCGCCGTCCATCTCCTCTTCCAGTCCACCCATTTGAAATCCCTCCGGTCCGAGACATACTTCACTCTAACCTCTTGATTCTTGAAAACCACCACCATCAAATGACCTCCTCCATAAACCATCTCCCCATAATCCCCGTATGTGCAAGACATCCAATCCTGAAGATCTGAGACTTCATCCAGCTTTCTTATTCTTAGCACCACCGAGCGCCCAAGCCACTCGTCAGCCCTTCTGTCCACCACAAGAGGAACCACATGTCTTGCTCTACTCCTGTCCATTCTACATGATCCTTCCCCACTTCCTTTGAGGACCTCTGCAAACGACCTCTCGTCCCTCCATGCACCCAGATTCTCCGCCTTCCCGTTCCCCACCCTCTTTTCTTCCGGGCAAGCCTTAGGCCCTCCCACTTGCTTCTGCTTCCATCTGATACTACCACTATCATTCGTCCTTTTCTTAAAGGGTGTAGCCCAGTTCACCCGGAGCTTGTAACCAGACCAAGCAGTACCATTCAGCTCCCTGATTACTTTTTCCGCTGCCATTCTATCCGCGAACCTGAAAAAACCAAACTTTGTGCCATTCTTCGGCCACACTCTCATGGGGAAAAACCATCCCCACACCTTAGCAACGCGATCGACTTTTTTGAACACCTCACTCCCCCCCAGCACTAACTGGAATGTTACCCACGTACACTCCAAAAAGCTTCCGTGTCGGCTTGACCCCTCTATCTTTCACCTGACTGCCCTCCTTCGCCGGACTGATACCTCCCTCCTTCGCCATAATTTTTCTCCACTCCTTCTCTCCACTCCTTCTCTGCATGTTGGGAACTTTTTTCTGCTAAACTTTTATTTTTTCCAATTTTAAAAAATCTTAAAATATAATGTTCTAAAAACTCCAAAAATATTCCAGAAAATGTCCAAAAGGTGTTTTAAGCTGAAATACAATAACTACTTCCCTTGTAAGATAGCCATGTTTGTTGTATATGACAAGGTTGTCGTATGAAGGCTAAAAATATACAAAAATTACATAATTTTCATTTTGTGTTTGTGTGAAGTGGACAATAAGAGGTACTGCAAACCATTATCGATGAAAGGTCCCTTTACTTTCTTATTTGTTTTCTTATTATAGATTAGTATAGATTTATCTGGACACAATTAGTTCTTCGTATGCGTAATAACAATGGTCTACTGCTTTGCATGATCTAAACAGTAGTTTTTGGTGGATGCTCGGCAAAAGGTCCATATGGTCATAGGGAGTAATTAGCTACTCAGCCAACTGCTGTTTGAATACAGTTTTATTTTATTTATCTTAATTTCAAACTTGAATCTTAAACTGTAGTAATACTAGATGACATTGGTCAATTTTGTCTAATAATTAGTGCAGTATGAGAACATGTGGGTTTTCTTCCCATTTCACAGATAGTTGGGAGGTCTAAATGATAGTGACCACTATTATCTAAGGTCTTCTACTGTCTAAAATCATTCCACCCTAAGTGACTAGGAACTGGAAAATAGATGTTTGCAGTCCAGATTATCCAAGTTATTTATGCCATTTTTTAGCCAAAATAAAATATTCTTTTGAACTCTTTTCATCTCAAAGCTATTTCACCTTTGTGTACTCCATCTTCTGTCCAGGTCCACCATATATTTTGGACCATTTTATTTTCATCTTTCAATACTATTATACGCATGATACTATTATTTAAATATTGTGGTCAAAATATTTTGGGATCATTGCCTTGGACTTTGATGTCCAATATCTATTTATCCCGGGTAGAGTTAGGGTGCGGACGGAAGTGTTGTGCGGACGTGCGGGTTCGTTTTTTCACCGTTGATCAATTTTCATCATCCAACGGTTGAGATCATTTGTAGGGTTAGTTTCGTAATTTTATTTGTTAGGTATTTCATTAGTTGAATTCAGCGACATGACATACACAACTCAGCGATGGAGACAATTCAATTCAGCAACACGACATAAGCAATTCAGCGATATTATTGTGTTCATCTCATCGACATTTGAATTTGGAGTCGTTTGAAGTTCATTACAATTTTAAACGCATCTCAGCGACGAGCCTTCTCACAATTCAGCGACATGGCCAATGCATTTAAGCGACATAAGATATGCAATTCAGTGACATTATTGTATTCATTTCAGCAACACAATTTTATACATTTCAGGGACATGGTTCTATGCATGTTAGCGCATCTCAGCGACTGAACATACACAATTCAGCGACATGGCCATATACAATTCAGCGACAAGATCAACACAATTCAGCAACTTGATATAATACTTCTCAGCGACATGCTATATAAAAATACCTAACAAGGAAAATTACGAAATTAACCCTCCAAATGATTTCAACCGTTGGATGATAAAATGGATCAACGGCACACAATTTCATCCGCATAGTACGGATAATTAAAATCCGCACAACAACATGTGGCATTTATCCCTGTCCCTTCTGTCTTTTAATTGCTTTTCTAGATTATTTATTTCCTTTCTTAGACTAGATTGATATGCTTTCTTAGTATAGATTTACATGCTTTTATAGATTAGATTTATGACATGCTTTCTTAGTGTAGTTTACTAGCTACTTTACATGTTTTATTAGATTTGGATTTATTTGCTTGGCAACGTGAATGGCAATGAATTGAAGGAAAAATGAATAAGGTGCTGGTGGTATGGCTAAATGCAAACACCACCAACATCAAATGTATGCTTTTATCAAGGATTGGAATTTTAATTTGTTGTCTTTGTTTCGTATCGACTTCCGATATTCCAACACAATGCAAGGTATGCACGCACTTCTTCCATTTTCCAATAACTGTCCATTTTTCTTTTCTAGATGTTTTATGTTAGAGATCAATGCAAATTTAATAATGTTACAAGTGTCATTAACTAGAATATTCTAGAATATTGGAGCAATTGGGGTGTGCAGAATTATATATAGAATTGTTTAGAACTATCTAGATTTAGGATTAATATTAATTTCCTAAGAATATTCTAGATACTTGGCTCACACTATAAATAGGGGTGAGCCCTTCATTTGTATTGGTGTGAGTTGAGTTGTGAGTTGAGAAGTGTTGAGGAGTGAGTGGTGAGTGGTGAGTGTTAAAGAAGTGAAGAGTGTTGTAATTCTGTTGTGTATTTAGAAAAATATTCTCTTTGTTTAAGTCTCTCGATTAAGCCTTGATTTGGTAAGTTCTTGGTGCACTTGTTTTAGTTATATGGTCCGCCATGCCGCCTAACTAATATATGGTCGATTATACCACGTAACTAATATATGGTCGGTTATACCGCCTAATGATTTGTGGTTGGCACTGCCACCTAAATATCCTCTATGACATTCGTGACGAGGAGCAAATAATGAGATGGGAATTGCAAAAGTCTGTGTTAACCATGGACCATCCAAGCCCTTTGCATTGGAGGACTAGAGGAAAAGTGGTGATAGCTGAATCTGATGGCATCTCTTTATAGGATGTCAACTCTCTTAGTTCTGACACTACAAGAAAATTCTGGAACACCGACCGTAATTACCAACCGACATTTTGCGGTCGGTATTACCGACCACAAGTCGTGGTCGGAAATTCATAACCGTTATTGCGTAAGGGGTTTTTTTCCGACCGTTTTACCGACCGCAACGAAAGTGGTCGGTATTACTGACCGCATTAACGATCAAAATTTCGGTAGGTAATTTTTTTCCAAATTTTTTAATTTTTTATTATTTTTTATAAAAGAAATATAATTTAGTGACCGATTTACCGATCGAAAATTCCATCGCTAAAGTTACCGACCGGCTTACCGACCAAAAATTCCGTCGCTAAAGTTACCGACCGAAATTTGGGGTCGCTAAATTTTTTCCCCATTATTTTATTTTTGAATTTTCTTTATTGTTTATTTTCATGAATATTTTTTAATGTATTTTAATTTTTGATTTTTTCATCAATATAAATTATTTTATTTTTATGATAAATTTATTTTATGATTATATAATTTAATTTTTTATTATTTTTATTAGTTTTATTTAAATATTTAATTTAATAAATATTTATTTAATTTTTATTTTATTGTTTATATTTATATATGTTATATATAAAGATTTACATATAAAAACATGAAATGTAGGATACACAGATGGCACATGCGCGAGGAAATGTCTCCCTCACAAGGGTTCGAGCCCTCTCTTCAACATATTGTAAAACATATTTGAGAAGACTTTAATATATGACACATGGAGGAGTGTAATTGGTGGGTTAGAGACATAGCCAAGTTGGTTAAGGTGGAGGCTGGGGAAGCTAAGGTCATGGGGTCGAGCCATTCTGAGCACAAATTTTCTTATATGTGGTGTGTTTTTAGTGACCGCACATTGCGGTCGAACAAATTTTCGGTCGGTAATGCGGTCGGAAAATGTCTCCAGGGACCCTTCGGGACCAGACATTACCAACCGCATATGCGGTCGGTAATTCGGTCGGTAATCCCTACCGACCCCATTTCGGTCGATAAAACGGTCGGTAAATGTCCCGACTGCATGGGCTAGTGGTCGGCGCCCGAATTCGGACCAACAAATTGCCGACCGACTTTTGCGGTCGGTAAAGTCCGAAACGACCCGTATTCTTGGCTTACCAACCGCAAATTTCGGTCGGTAATCAACTTTTTTCTTTTAGTGTTAGTCATTACTTTCAATTCTTCAATTGGTCGTAAAATTTATGCTCTGCATAAATAATATTGATGGAGAATTGGGTGGAGGAATTAGTTAGAGTTAGTTCACATGAAGAAGAAGGAAACGATGGGGTATTTTGCACTCAAGATTCTATAAATGTTGTTGATTTCCGTCACCGTACCCCATCATTTATAGAATCTTGAGTGCAAAATACTCCATTGTTTCTTTCTGCTTCATGTGAACTAACTATCTGTCTAATTCCTCCACCCAATTCTGCATCAGTATTATTTATATGAAGAGCAGAAATTTTACGACTAGTTGAAGAGATTGAAAAAAGTGACTCAGAACTACGAGAGCTGACATCCCATAAAGAAGATTGAAAAAAGTGACTCAGAACTACGAGAGCTGACATCCCATAAAGAGATGCCATCAGATTCAGCTATCACCACTTTTCCTCTAGTCCTCCAATGCAAATGGCTTGCATGGTCCATGGTCAACACAAGCTTCTGCAACTCCCATCTCATTATCTGCTCTCCGCCACGAATGTCATAGAGTTGAACCATTCTCTGAGGACTTCGGAGTAGATGCAATAAGTGGGCCACAAGGTTTATACAACCATTACATCCTGTTGGTTTCATTCTCAACATTGAAAGCACGTACTTCTTTTGAATAAAAATCCCATGAGCAGAATCTTGGACGCACAGAACTTCCAGCAGATGCTGCTACAACAAAACGCCTAGAACATCCATCCGCAATAGGAGCATGTTATTTATATGGGAATAGTATATTGTATTTTAAATTAATTAGTGGAGGTATTTATGACTTTGCACATATTATTATGTGCTTTTGGCTTCTGCTTTAGGGAGAAGTACCCTCTGGACTGCTTCTCCTAAAAGCACTTTTTTTGGCTTTCGAGATGCCTTTGCCTCTTTTTTTGTTTTTTTTTTTCTTTTCTTAAAAGCCTATCCAACATCCATTTTATATTAAAAGTGCCTTTGGTAGAAGTAAAAACTAAAAACACATCTCCAAAAGCCCATCCAAACGGGATATTAAACCACCCCTGAAATTTGCAGGTGCAGAGTGATGGCGAGGGATCCAGGATGGCGTGTGATGTCGAACAAACTAATACCCATGACCCATCACTTTTCATAACATGGGCATTACTCACAATAGCGTACACATATATAAACCCTGACCCCATCATCTGTAGCCCAATTGAACACACATTATTCATTATCATCCCAACATCATATATATGCGCGCAAACATCATTCATCTACACACAAATATCATATTTCAATAGTATATCTTAAGGATTCGTAAATCCTACACAATAAACATATGTGCATAAACATCACTCATTTAAAATACATCATTCCTTGTGACTGGGGCATCCTGGTTGCATGTGTAACCATCTGCAGTGCACCCAAGCCACTTCCAACACCAATTACTAATTAGATAGTAACAAGCATTTGCAGTTTTTGAAGACTAGACTCCCAAATAATAAAGGCCGCAGATATGCGCACCGATTGAAACACCTTAAAAATCGAATTTTAGGGGCACCTATTTATTTATTTATTATTATTGTTATTATTATTATTATTATTATTATTATTATTATTATTATTATTATTATTATTATTATTTTGTTTGCTAGTTTGAGTTTCAACGTTGAGAATGGGGAAAGAGATAAGGCAATGATTGGTCATTCTTCTTCCTGTGAATAAATTCTCATTTTTGCATGGGAGCTTAAGTCACATAAATTACAAAGGGAATAAAGGAATGGATAGAGGGCCGGTGGGAATCGAACCCTTAGGGTCAGGAAAAATGACCACTCGGGGTCATTTTTGTAATTACGTATCATTGAAGAAATAGTTGTTAATTACTTATATTATCTGTGTTTAATAGTACGAAATCCTTAGATGGAGGCGATGTGGACTTACTCTAGTGGTCAATTCCTCCGATTCTCAATCTATAGATTGAAGTTCGATTCCTCACCTGTCTCATATTCCTCCTTTTTATCATATTATAATTTGTGTTGTATGGGTTGTTCAAGAAAAAAAAAAAATCCTTAGGAGGAGGCATGATTCTCGGGGCTGCCCTTCTGTAATCACTATAGTTTTATTCCTCATCAATAGAATATTTGTTCAAAATTCATTCTTGTAATTTACTAATCTACATGTAGGATACTAATTATGTCACAGCACATGTCTGGCTGCAATAATTTCGGATTATTATACTCCGTTTTGAGTTACAATCATTGGGTTTTTAAGCATATGCAATCATTTTTAATCAACCAAATCGAATAACACTGCTTATAATAATTCTTTTCATCGTATCTAACCATCCAATCTTCCGATTAGAAATAAATAGATGACTAAGATCAAAATTAGGAGTTAAATAATAAAAGCATTTAATTTAATTTGTTTAAAATTCTCAAACCCTGTTGGCGAATGCCAAAGGGGTGGCAGTTATTCGTTGTGAGAGTACTACGCAGCCGCTAGCTCTTGCCCTTGTTCCTGCAATGAAATCTGGAATGAGGAGGACCTTTAAACAGATGGCCAAACGACAAAGAGTGGAGGACTATGATGATGTTGGCTCTCAAGCATCTGAAGATCACCATCATGACAATAGCTTCGCCCCTTTGCTAGATGATATGGAATTCAAGGAAGATGATAATTGGGCGGATGCTGATGACGCTAGTGTTCAGTGAGATGGTATGTTTTGCCTCTAATTTATTTTTTATGGATTTTACAAACTTTAGCATTATTGCATGGAATGTGTGTGGATTGATGAGTCGTACGGCACAGAGATGGATGAGTGATCTCATTAGGGATCATAGACCAGATGTTCTTTGTGTTTTGGAGCCGAGAGGTCAGTTTGTTAGAGTGCGTCCTTTTTTCATTCGGTTGGGCTATGTCTTAGTTGCTATTCAGGAATCAATAGGAATGGGAGGTGGGATATGGATATTGAAAGCTATGAATTTGAATTGCCAGCTTGATGTGAAGTCTGTACATGATCATATGATCACGTTGGAAATTGTCAAAGGAACTTGCCGTTGGGCGGTTACGGCCCTTTATGCTAATCCAAATTATCAAAGACGAAAACCTAACTGGGAAACCCTAGCGGACATTGCCTCTGCAATGGACATCCCATGGGTAGTCCTGGGCGACTGGAATGAAATAGTATGTGAATCGGAAGTTACTGGTGGAGTTTATCTGGCGGATAGGGCTGCTGAACTGAGGGAAGTATTGGATACTTGTCAACTCCTGCCGGTTAACACGATCGGTCCTGAATTCACTTGGACCAGGATGGCGGGCGCTGGGCGTCGCATCTGTAAACGCTTAGACCGAGCCATGATCAACATTGCCTGGGAAAATCTATTCGAGGATGGTCGTCTGGTGCACTTGCCTCGGGTTGGTTCCGACCATTGTCCCCTGAAGCTCCTGTGCGGCAGCCCCCCAGCTAGTACTGTTCCCCGTCCTTTCCGATGGGAATGCATGTGGGCGGAGCATACTCAGTACAAAGATGTCGTTACTAAATGTCATCAGGAGGGAGATGGTAATGTCATCCACCTGCTTGAGGATATCCGCGCCAAATCGCTGGTTTTTAACAAAGAGATTTTTGGTAATATTCGGGAGAGGAAGTGTAAACTCAAGAATAGGCTTGCCGGGATTGAGAAACGTCTTGTGCTAGTCGACTCGGCTTGGCTGTGGCGAATTTATGATGAAGTTAAAAGAGAGCTCACAGATCTTCTTGCTCAAGAGGAGTTGATGTGGTACCAAAAATCGAGAGACTCATGGGTGAAAGTTGGGGACCGGAACACGCGATACTTTCATGCCAAGACAAAAATCCATAGGAAGCGCAATAAAATCTATGGCTTGCAAATGGAGGATGAACGTTGGGAGGACAATCAGACTACTTTGCAATCACACGCCATTGAATACTTTACCTCTATGACTGCTGCGCCTCGGACTGAGCTGCTTGGGGAGGAGCTACCGCATCTTCAAGCTATCTCGCTGACTCACAAGCAGAGTTTGGATCTCCCGATAACTGAGGCTGAGGTTGACATAGCCATGCATTCTATGAAATCACTCGCGGCTCCTGGGCCGGATGGTTTCCCTGCGGGAGTTTTCAAAGTTTATTGGGATACTTTTAAAGGACCAATGGTGCAACTTGTTTTCGAAGCTGCTGTCTTCCGTAAGCTGCCAGCTGGCATAGCTCATGCCTTCTTGTGTCTCTTGCCTAAAGTGGATGTGCCTCGAACCTTGAAGCAATTCCGGCCTCTTACTCTTTGTAATGTAGCATTTAAAGTAATTACTAAGATTTTGGTACGACGTCTCCGCCCAATTCTGTGTGAAGCTATTGGTCCTTATCAGTCCGCTTTCTTGCCAGAAAGGGGTACTGCGGACAATGCTATATTATTGCAAGAAATTGTCTCTACCTTGGAAAGTTCTCGCTCATCCGCCAATGCTGCCATCATTAAAATTGACCTCACCAAGGCCTTTGACATGGTGAATTGGAGTTTCCTGGAACATTGCTTGATTGAACTAGATATTCCTACAGCCTGCCGTGAGCTCATTATGGAGTGTGTGTCTTCCGCGAGTTTTTCTATCCTGTGGAATGGGTCACCAATTGGTAATATTAAGGCGCACAGAGGACTAAGGCAAGGGGATCCCCTCTCGCCTTATCTTTTTGTTATCGTGATGGAGAAATTATCTCGCACCATTCTTGAATCGGTGAACGATGGGAGCTGGAAACCTATTAAACTTAGCCAAGATGGAGTTGGAATCTCCCACCTCATGTTCGCGGACGACCTTATCTTTTGCACTGAATTGGAAGAGGGGAGTATTCGATGCATGGCTACTATATTGGATCGATTTGGTTCAAGGTCTGGTCTACATATGAACGCTGAAAAATCCAGCGCATTTTGTTCACCTCATGCCGCGGCTGCTCAGAGAAATTTGTTGGCACTCATGGGCGTAACTGTTGTTGACAATCTGGGCATTTACCTTGGCTTCCCGGTTATTCATGGCCGGTTACGTAATGCCCACTTCGATGGTTTGATAAAAAAGGTGGAGGCTAGGCTGTCAAGTTGGGCGGCCTTCTTGCTCAATAAAGCAGGTCGCATTACTCTTGCTCGTGCTGTGGTCAACACGCTGCCCATCTACATCATGCAGGTACACATGCTTCCTATGAGTGTTTGTAATGCTATTGATAAAATTGTGCGTAGGTGGATCTGGAAGGGCGCGGAAGGGAGGGGTTTGCACCTTGTCAATTGGGAGAGGGTGACGCTTCCTCGCAAGCTGGGCGGCTTAGGCATTAAACAATGCCGTACGATGAATCTGGCCCTATTAGGGAAACATTTATGGTCTTTCCTTACTAATGCCGACAAGCTATGGGTGGAGGTTTTTCGCAGCAAATATGGAGTGGCAGCAGGCCTTATGCCTCGGGAACATTACAGAGGTACTAAGGTTTGGCGTATGCTCATTAAGGTGGCTGAAATATTCAAGCATGCATACGGGGTTCGAGTAGGGAACGGAAGTAGCTCGTTGTGGTTCTCACCTTGGTGGCAAGGGAAATGTTTGGCTGATTATGTCCCGTTTGTGGCTACTCAGGATGTTCACCTCAGAATTCAGGATGTTATTTCCAATGGTAAGTGGTGCTTGGATGGTCTATATTCTTGGCTCCCTCAAGATCTCAAACTTACCATCGCCATGGCCCCGGCTCCCTTCCTTAATTCGGCTACTGGGGATATTTTATGTTGGCGAGGAAATATGGATGGCATGTACACTGTGAAGTCCGGATATAGTTGGCTTTCACCTAATCTTCCGATGACATGTGGTTGGCAATGGATGTGGAAACAGCAAATTCCAGAAAAAATTGGGGTTCTCATATGGTTGGTCGGCCATGGGGCGTTGCCTTGCAACATGTTGAGGCATCAACGGCGTCTGGCAGCGGCTCCATTGTGTTCAATTTGTGGGGATCAAATCGACGACTGGATACATGCTTTATTTTTATGTTCATGGGCGGAGCAAGTCTGGCAAAGTGGGGGTTTTCATTTGCGTTCTATGCTTCTGGGCATTAATTTGCTTGATGGCAGGCATTGGTTTGAATTTGCATGGCGCACCTGGGGCGCTCGTTTCTTGTCTTTGTTATGGATTATATGGTGTGAGCGCAACAACAGAATTTTCGGGATAAAAGCCTCCCTCGTGATTCCCTGCTGGCTAGAGCGAGGCGCTTGCGACTTCTCCTGGAACATCGAGAAGCTCAGCAGCGTCGTAGTAATGTCCTCCAAGTTCGTTGGATTGAAGATGGGATTAATGGTCATGTTCTCCATTCCGATGGTTGCGTACTTGATTCGGAACATAAGTCTGGATATGGAGCTGTTATAAGAAATAGTAATGGCGATTGGATTGGTGCTTGTAGCGGTTCCTTAGGATCGAGATCTATCCTTGAGGTCGAACTCCTGGCCATCCGATTTGGGCTGCTTCATGCCAGACGGTTGAACATAGTTATAAATGTTTGCTATGTGGATTCTATGGAGATCATTCGGCTGATCTTGGGCCCTGCTCGTCTAAATCATCAATTGTGGCCGATGGTGGCTGATGTGAAGAATCTTCTCATGGGGATGGGATCCTGCTCGATCCGCCATGTCTATCGTGAAGGGAATCAAGTCGCGGATGCGTTCGCCAAGAGAGCTGCTTCTACTGAGGATTTCTACACCACCTGGGCGTTTCCTCCGGATGACATCGGTGTGCTTTTGGCTCGAGACTCTGAGGGTGCTGTTTTCCCTCGTTTGATTTAGCTTTATTTTCTATATTTTTTCTTTCTTTGCTCGCCTCTTCAGGCTGTTTCACCAAAAAAAAAAAATTCTCAAACCCTAGATTATTTAATTATCAAACCCTAATGTTTATTAATCCAATAAAGCTTACATACACACAAACAAAACTAGTGTCTCCCGATCCCAGCCGAATCCGAAACCCAGCCTCCAGTAAGGGACCAACCCGTTGCAGGGCTTCATATGTAGGCAAGGTTGCTGGCCGTTGAGGGAGGAAACCCTCATGGCATCTGTACTTATTCAAGAACACAGAAGTCCAGGCATGAGGGGAATGACAAATGACATCGCGATACAGCTTCCCAAGAAGCGCTAAGTTCATGTCTCGACACTTCTGAAGACCAAGCCCACCCAACTTACGTGGTTTAGCAACTACCTCCCAGTTCACAAGGTGGATGCCACGCCCATGCACATCCTTCCATACAAACCTCCTGATAAGCTTGTCAATGGCGTCACAGGTGGATGATGGAATCCACATGATTTGCATAACATAGGACGCGATCGAGTTAAGAACGACACATGCCAATGTAATCCGGCCAGCTTTATTAAGAAGTGCCCATTTCCATGCTCCCATTTTGGCATGCAGACGATCCACAAGAAATTCCAATTGACTTGCCCGAGGTAACCCAGTCATAAGTGGAAAACCAAGATACTTTCCGATATTATCTGAAAACTGAATATTAAGCAGGCCTTGAATGCGAGCAACAGTGGCCGAGGAGACAGAGGCAGAAGCCATAGCACAAGACTTACGAGGATTGACTTTTAAGCCCGATTGCCCAGCAAAGACAGAGAGAATATTGTCCATGCAACAAATACTAGAATCCGAAGCCCCAGAGAATAGTAATAAATCATCAGCAAACATGAGATGGGAAATCGTGGTAACACCACGCCCTAATGACACTAGCTCCCAGTTACCCTCAGACACTTGCTTCAAGATAGATATAGAAAGCTTTTCCATAACAATGATGAATAAGTAAGGGGAGAGCGAGTCACCTTGCCGAAGTCCTTTCGCCGGAGTGAAAGAGGGCATGGCCGAACCATTCCACAGAATAGAGTAAGTCGGAGATTGCACACAGAACATAATGATACGAGTCAAGATCAGTGGAAGAAGCATTTCCTGTAGACATTCCTCCAGAAAATCCCATCGAACATTATCATACGCCTTTTCAAGGTCTATTTTTAATAAAATAGATTGAGCCTTGTGATTCTTATTATTGAATACCGAAAGGACTTCTTGCAAAATAATAGCATTGCTAGTCGTACCGCGCTCAGGTAAAAAAGCTGACTGAAACGGGCCAATATAAGTCTGAAGTAGCGGGCGCAGCCGATTGACTAACACTTCCGTCAATATCTTATAGCCCACATTACACAAGCTGATAGGACGAAACTGGCGAATTTCTTTTGGTACATCAACCTTTGGGATCAAGCATATAAAAGTGGAGGCAACGGCCGGATCAAAACACCCTGATTCCACCGAATCCTTAACAAACTTCCACACAGTTTCACCAATGGACGACCAATACAATTTATAAAAAACAGTTGGTAGCCCATCCGGTACTGGAGCCGAATGACTTTTCATTTCCTTCACAGCCAAGCTGACTTCCTCCCATAAGCAATACGCATAGTGATAATGCTTTGACTTGGGAAGATAATGACAGGGGTGAATTTAGAGGTTTCCCAGCAGAACTCTTTCCTTGCTTTGACTTGGGAAGATAATGACAGGGAGAAGACGCAATTGGTGAATGGCTCGTAGGCTAGTCCCAATGTGGTTTCTCAATATTGTTGAACTTAGAGAAACCACATTGGGACTAGCCTACGAGCCATTCACCAATTGCGTCTTCTCCCTGTCATTATCTTCCCAAGTCAAAGCAAGGAAAGACTTCTGCTGGGAAACCTCTAAATTCACCCCTGTCATTATCTTCCCAAGTCAAAGCATTATCACTATGCGTATTGCTTATGGGAGGAAGTCAGCTTGGCTGTGAAGGAAATGAAAAGTCATTCGGCTCCAAGACCGGATGGGCTACCAACTATTTTTTATAAATTGTATTGGTCGTCCATTGGTGAAACTGTGTGGAAGTTTGTTTAAGATTCGGTGGAATCAGGGTGTTTTGATCCGGCCGTTGCCTCCACTTTTATATGCTTGATCCCGAAGGTTGATGTACCAAGGGAAATTCACCAGTTTTGTCCTATCAGCTTGTGTAATGTGGGCTATAAGATATTGACGAAGGTGTTAGTCAATAGGCTGCGCCCGCTACTTCAGACTTATATTGGCCCCTTTCAGTCAGCTTTTTTACCTGAGCGCGGTACGGCTGGCAATGCTATTATTTTGCAAGAAGTCCTTTCGGTATTCAATAATAAGAATCGCAAGGCTCAATCTATTTTATTAAAAATAGACCTTAAAAAGGCGTATGATAATGTTCGATAGGATTTTCTGGAGGAATGTCTACAATAAATACGACTTCCACAGATCTTGACTCGTATCATTATGTTCTGTGTGCAATCTCCGACTTACTCTATTCTGTGGAATGGTTCGGCCATGCCCTCTTTCACTCCGGCGAAAGGACTTCGGCAAGGTGACCCGCTCTCCAGTTACTTATTCATCATTGTTATGGAAAATCTTTCTAGATCTATCTGGAAGCAAGTGTCTGAGGGTAACTGGGAGCCAGTGTCATTAGGGCATGGTGTTCCCACGATTTCCCATCTCATGTTTGCTGATGATTTATTACTATTCTCTGGGACTTCGGATTCTAGTATTTGTTGCATGGATAATATTCTCTCTGTCTTTGCTGGGCAATCGGGCTTAAAAGTCAATCCTCGTAAGTCTTGTGCTATGGCTTCTGCCTCTGTCTCCTCGGCCACTGTTGCTCGCATTCATGGCCTGCTTAATATTCAGTTTTCAGATAATATCGGAAAGTATCTTGGTTTTCCACTTATGACTGGGTTACCTCGGGCAAGTCAATTAGAATTTCTTGGGGATCGTCTGCATGCCAAAATGGGAGCATGGAAACGGGCACTTCTTAATAAAGCTGGCCGGATTACATTGGCACGTGCCGTTGTTAACTCGATCGCGTCCTATGTTATGCAAATCATGTGAATTCCATCATCCACCTGTGACGCCATTGACAAGCTTATCAGGAGGTTTGCATGGAAGGATGTGCATGGGCGTGGCATCCACCTTGTGAACCGGGAGGTAGTTGCTAAACCACGTAAGTTGGGTGGGCTTGGTCTTCGGAAGTGTCGAGACATGAACTTAGCGCTTCTTGGGAAGCTGTATCGCGATGTCATTTGTCATTCCCCTCATGCCTGGACTTCTGTGTTCTTGAATAAGTATAGATGCCATGAGGGTTTCCTCCCTCAACGGCCAGCAACCTCGCCTACATATAAAGCCCTGCAATGGGTTGGTCCCTTACTGGAGGCTGGGTTTTGGATTCGGCTGGGATCGGGAGACACTAGTTTCTGGTATGGGAAATGGCCGCCGGGAGGTCCCTTAGCTTCTCGGGTGTCCTATGTTCACGTCTCACAATTTGATCTTAAGGTGAATGATGTTTTTGATGGTGCTAAATGGCGCTTAGAGAGACTATGGTCGCCTTGCCCTCAAAATCTTGTCAATGAGCCGATCAGCTTCGGTCCGCCCCTCTCCATCCGGATGCAGTGGACGTGTTTTGTTGGGCAGGACATGGTTCAGGCTTGCATTCAGTGTCCAGTGGATACAAATGGATCTTGAGATGCTGTGGTACCCATGACGAAGATGGGGTTGCATGGGTATGGAAGGTTCGTGCACCGGAGAAGATCAAGATTTTGCTGTGGTTATTTGTCAAAAGATTCCTTCCAACAATTTCAGTTCGCCACAGAAGAGGTATGGCTTCATCTCCTACGTGCTTGATATGTGGCGCAGCGGAAGAGACTGCTTGGCATGTCCTGTTTCAGTGCTCATGGGTTGCTTAGGTATGGAGTTATTTGGGTGTGAGTTTGCAAGCTGATGTGTAGCTGCATGAGTTGAGTAGAGCGGCAGGTTCTCGTTTTATGAAACGAATGTGCAGGGGATGGAATGGCTTCTGGAGCATTTGGAAGGCTCGAAATGCCTTTTGCATGCGGGGAGAGGAGATCTCCATCCCAATAGTTCATCGCCAGATCCGAAATATGGGAGCTGCACTGAGTCGTGCTTATGAGGACAGTGTGACGCAGTGTCCTCTTCGACTTGTGAACTGGAACCCGGAGAATCGTGTAGGCATTTTGTTACATGTTGATGGAAGCTCGCGTGTCAATCCCGGGCCTGCTGGTTTTGGAGGAGTTATTTTCCTTAGTGATGGCCAATGGGTTGAAGGGTTTACGGGCTCTATTGGTGTTGCTACTAACTTGGTGGCGGAGCTATTTGGGATGTCGAAAGGCATGGAGCTGCTTCAGCGTCGGGGCATTGAGGCTGCTATGTGCTTTTTGGATTCTCAAGAAGCTGTTAATTTGGTTCGACGAGGGGTGTCTCATGATCATCTTCTGGCTCCTTTGGTGAAACATATTCGGGATACACTTCCCTTGCATCCAAACTATATCTGGTCTCACATTCTCCGAGAGGGCAATATGGTGGCAAATTGCATGGCAAAGCAAGGTACCAATTCGGTGGATTTCTTCACTACATGGGCGTACCCTCCGGATGACGCTCGATCACATCTCTCTGCGGATTGTGCGGGAGTTTGGTTCCCCGGGGGCTAGCTGATTGTTGTTGATTTCTTTCTACTTTGTTTTTTTCCTCCCTCACCCCCTGCTGTAGTTTTTTCTTAGTTTTTCTCTTAGCCGGCGTTTTCACGTCACCAGTTATCCCAAAAAAAAAACTATATAATCCAATCAAAATAAACAAATATATATATATATATATAACTCCTACATCTAAACAAAATTAATTTACTAAATCCAATTCACTTGTGTTGGAATATCCACAAACAATAAGAAAATCACCAAAAATCATATGGTAAGTATATATTCATTCCTATTAATGAGACTTGATTAAAAATTTGGCGGGTTGTTGTCACTTTCATGATTTCCGTATTAATTGATAGATACTCGAGAGACCTAATCTCAGACGAAATAGGATAAGAAATCAGACCATAATACAATACAGTGTTCCAAACGTACCCTATAGTGTATAATAATTACCTTAATTGCGTAAAAAACAATACTCCATCCTTCCCAACTAATGCGTCATACTTAATATTTTTGGATGTCTCATCATAAATATTTTCAGTTTTTTTCTATAAATAAAATAATTTTCCCCTCTAACAATGTGAACCCTATCATACACTCAAAAATCAACTATACCTTAATTCGCATGCCCAAATAACATGACATATTAAATGAGATGGAGGGAGTATAATACATCCACATGAGAATCGATTAAATATGTTTACTAAGAGAGAAAAGAGAATAAAGAGCAAGTGAAAAGAAGAAATAAGACGAATACGAAAGGATTACAAAAAAGAGGTGAGAAAAGGATTATAAATTTACAATATGTGAGGCGATTATAAAGGCGGGCAATTAATAAAGGATTTTTTTATTTTTCAGCTATAGTGAGAGCCAAAATTGAGTGTGAGGGAGTCTGATGAGTTGTTTTTACTTATATGTTACCAAAGCATTACTCCCTCTGTCCCATTTGAAGTGTCTCACTTTCTTTTTTCGTCCGTCTCAACACTTTGTTCCATTTCCTTTTTAGGAAATAATTAAATATTTAATCACCAACCTACACATCATATCAATAAATAAATATATTATAATTTCAAATCTACTACCATTAATAAATTCAAACTCGCAGCCATCACATCATACATAAATAAATTAATATAAAATTCAAATCCATTACAATCACATCACACCAATTCCTAATTTACCCTTACTTTAAACACTAACCTACCCCTACATCATATACTAATTATCTCCACATAAAATACCGTACCCAAAAGTTTTGAGCCACTTCAAGTGGGACGGAGGGAGTATTAATCTTGAAATTCTAATTATATTAAACTTGATCATTTACATGATATGAATATTCTGTAGAAACTTTTTTTGGTGAACAATGCCTCATCGGTGGCTCAAAAGATAGAAAAAATAAAAAAAACAAAGAGAAAGGAGAAGAAGCCTATAAGCAAAACATCATCAGAGACCAACGCCCAAGCTACTTCCGGAGCACACCTTGTCCATCTCTGTCCTCATGCAACAACTGAAGAACTTGATCTGGCGGAAACGCCCACGTAGTGAAAAACTGATCCTCATTGCACGCCATCTTCGCCAAGGCATCCGCCACCCAGTTTCCCTCCTGGAATATATGTCGAAAGGAACACCTGTCAAACAAAGCACTTCTATCCCGCACCTCCTTGATGATCGGCCAGAACCTATGTGTAGGCTTATGCAACATTAATATAAGATTGTAAGCCTCCAATGAGTCAGTAAAACATGTAACCCGAGTCTCCCCGATCGATGCGGCCAGTTCTAGACCTCGACAAAATATCATAAAGCTCGACTTCAAGGATATCTCGAACTCCCAGCTGCCCTCCCACTGCACGCTTCCATTCCCCATCATTCGAACAACAAAGTGCAGCAAAGCCACTTCGCTCTTCATCATTTTTGACACTGCCATTAGAGTGGACAGCAGCACCCTCTACATGTCCATCCTTCCAGTGCACAATACGACACTTTCTAGAATCCCGATCACCTCCAACATCCGCACGAACCAGGGCCTCCTTCAGGTACTTTATCTGCCAACTAATGCGCCTCAATGATAATTCTTTCCCCGTAAAAACTCGACGGTTTCTCTCAGTCCAAATACCCCACACCGCTGCAACGAAAGTGTGGCCGGCCCCCAAGTCCTCTCCATAAACTGAAGCCAATGACTAGTGGCCTCTTTATCTAAGCTCGGGATTGCCTTCGCATCATGCACTCCCAACATCTTCCAAATACTCCTCGCCCATGGGCACTCAAAGATGGCATGTTTTCAATCCTCTTCAACTACCCCACATATAGAACATAACGGAGAGTTAGCAAGATTACGATGATGTCTCGCTTCATTTGTCACCAACGATCCATGTGCAATAAGCCAAAAGACTAATCCAATCTTTTCTGGGACAGCCTTTCTCCAAATCCAACTCCACCCCTGACTAGCTTCCCTCTCGCCACTAATCAGTCTATAGGCAGACTTCACACTATATTCTCCCGATCCTTCAAGCCTCCAATGCATAACATCCGCCACCCCCTCAACTATCAAAGGGCACGGTGATCTCCTGATGTCATCCTTTATCTCCTCCGGCATCCAGGTATATAACTTCTCCAGCTCTCACTTACCTTGCCCTATCACATCCTTAATCCTCATCTTCAAATCATTCACATGCACAAATAGCATAATCATGTCCAAATAAGATCCCTTCTACCATGACGTATACCGTAAAGAACTACTCCCATTGCCTATCTGCACGCCTATACCTCCTCTCAACATCTCAGTCACCTTAACCATATTCCTTCACATACGAGTAGCTTTCCAATGTGCTCGTGGAAAGTTACCTGCATGACAACCATACCTCTTTCGCATCCAAGATCCACAACTTATCCTTGTTAGACATGAACTCGCCAAACTGCTTCCCCAACAACGCCACGTTTATGTTCCGGGCCTGTCTTAACCCTAATCATCCTTCCCTTCTAGGCCTAGTAATTTTATCCCATGCAACCAAGTGAAGCCCTTTGCCAGCCGAACCTTTCCAAATCCATCTTCTTATTTTTTGATCTATCCGATTGCACACCATCACTGGTAGAAGGTGGACTTGCAGGCAATACGTCGGGATAGCCGCTAGAACTGACCTAGCCAATGTGACCCGCCCTGCCCTGTCTAAGAGCGAAGACGCCCACCCCGAGAGCCTGAGATCCATACACCTGAGAATATCATCAAAATGCGATAATTTCATCCGTCCATGGATAATTGGAAACCCCAAATAATTTCCCAATGAAGTGGAGATATTAATCCCAAGATGATGAGAAATCCACTCCCTCTCCGCAGTCACAGCGCTCTCACCCACCAAAGCTGTTGACTTAGCACAATTCATTTTAAGCCCTGAACATTCCCCAAACCTGTTCAATACCTGCCCCATGCATATGATGCTCCCCTCGTCCATTTCCGAGCACAGAATGAGGTCATCCGCAAACATGGCGTGAGATATCATCACCCCCTCGTTGCAGCTCTCAATCGGCAGCCACCGACCACTCCTCACCTCATCCATAATAAACCTAGATAGCTTTTCCATGACAATTATAAATAAATATGGCGACAGAGGATCACCGTCTAAGCCCTCTACCTGCCTGTATTCTCTCCAAAGGCGATCCATTCCAAAGAATTGAGAAGGATGACGTCCTGACACATACCATAATGATTTCCCGCAACGCTGATGGCAGCTCCATCTCACACAAGCACTCTTGCAAAAAGTCCCAATTAACAGAATCGTAAGCTTTCGCCAAATCAATCTTTAATATAACTCCCTTTCGGTCCTCCCTTCTCCCTTCTCCCTTCCATAGAGCAAACCATCTCCTGTAACAAGATACCATTGTCCCGAGTACCCCGCCCCGGCAAAAAAACAGACAGATAGGGACCAACATACTCGCATAGAAGGTGTTGCAAACGACTAGCAATCACTTCTGTAATGAACTTGAACGACACATTACACAACATAAGGGGCCTAAACTGTGATATATTTTGTGGGATTTCCACCTTCGGAAGTAACACTAAAAATGCATGCGCTATATTCGTAGGCAACCGTTGAGTGATGAAGACCTTCTTTATCATATCGAATATCGACTCCCTCAACAGATCCCAATATCGACGGTAGAACTCAGCAGGAAATCCATCCGGGCCTGGCGCTGCAAACGGTCGCATTTGCTTCTTAACAACATCCACCTCTTCCCTAATTACCAGATGATCCAGTGACTCTATCAGGATGCAGCCACACCAGGCAGCCAAGGCAGCTGGATGTCGCTCCCCTCTACTATCTCTTCTCCGAATGGCTTGCCAAAATAATCATGCACGTGAGCTTGGAGAATACCCTGATGTAACACCCCGGTTTTTGGTCACCCAGGTCAGGGTGTCACCGCCACACCTCCCTAGCAAGACACGGTTTCTCCGAGCTCGCTAAAGAGATGCAAGGCTATGGTTTTTCAGAATTTAAAACACTCAAACAGCCCATTCATATATAATTTAAAAATAATACATCAAAGTTCCAGCGGAAAATAATATTTACATATATAATGCAGCGGAATTTAAATATAGGGCCAACATGGCCTAATCACGGGTTAAATAGGTCCGTTCATGCAATTCATAGCTAAGACTAGAATAATAAAATAATATTTCCCCGAATATCCCATGCATGCATATGATGATGCATATTCTTCATGCTCTGTAGGAAAAAGAAAGTAATGGTTTTGGTCAGCACAACGTGCTGAGTAAGTTAACACATAGTCTTTTAATTTTTCCCGTTAATCCCTAGCCGAGTATCAAGATTTATTTGTAGTCAAGTTTCTCTCGCCGTTTTGGCACAGTTTCTCATGTTCAACACCATCGTCCAATCAGGCACGATGTGCAAAGCTAGGAGGGCACCCTGCAGAGCATTCACCCCCTACGTAGATTACTCCCGTCTGTTTAGGCACGAAGCAAAAAGCTAGAGGGGCACCCGATGGAGCACTCTCCCCCTACATAGGTCACTCTCGTGCGTTTAGGCACGAAGCAAAAAGCTAGAGGGGCACCCGATGGAGCACTCACCCTCTACGTAGCAAGCTCAAACTAGTCATAACGGGATTTCGAAAATGTTTGTTTATGTATTTCATTTCAAAGGAGTTTCCACTCATTTAAACCTTAAAAGCCAATTTCTCAAATTTAGTAAGTTTCACAAAATATACTATTTCAAGATGCTACTCGCTCCGATATCGTTTAAAAATCCTTTCCAACAAGAATTTCAAGATTTGACTCCGGTAACCGCTGTTTACTCTAAACTTTATTTAAAATCCGATTCAAGTCCAAAAATTCTGAAAATTTACCACTGACTTGGAAACACCGAGATGAACAACTTTTGTGTTTTAACTTTTTCAATCCGAGATACCGAAACAGGTCAAAAACGTCAATTTTCGTCATATCATTAATCTGTCCGAATTTCGTGTACAGCAGTTCAAGATTTTCAAGATCTACCATAGCAAATCAACTCCAAACTTAACAAAATTTTACAGAGACCTTCTTAAGACATTTTTCCACAACTTTCATGTTCAGCTAAAGATCTAAATCGGCTTAAAACTAATGTCAAAAACGCCTACAAGATCGGACCTAAGTTCTGTCAAGAAATTCAAGATCCAAATTAAAACAGTCCATACAGGCCGATTTCAGATATCAAAACGTCACTAAAAATTCTGAAAATTTTACAGGAGATAGATCTAAGCCTTGGGAACGTTTTTCATGTTTAAAGTTTTCTCGTTTGAAGACTGTTAAGGGTTCGGAAAAATTAGACAAAATCGTTGCGCCGGTAGAAATTACGTATTGACAGATTTTCAAAAGTTTTGATTAAGCCTTTAGGTTAAGTGTTTTAAATTCTCCCAAAATGATGTAAGTGTCAACTTACAGATTTGTAGTCATCCGGGATCGTCGATTTCGGAGGCATGGCTTCCAGTCCACCATTTATCTCATCGGTTCGTCGGGTTCTTCGTTCTCGATCCGGATCGGGGGTTTAGAATAGAAAAAGATCAGATTAGGATTCGTTTTCGAATCAAGGATGGAAAAGAATGGACAAGAACAGATCGGATCTTACCCCGTCGATCGAAGACTCCCAATTTTCGTCCAAATCAGTCCCTTTGTTCGGTTTTGTGCCTCCGACGACTTCCGGATCTAGGGTTTTGTGTATAGAGAGTATCGTAGGGTTTTTTTTAAAATGTTCGGGGCTTCCAAGAGGTGTTATTTATAGATAGGCATGACCTAGGGACGTCTAAGGTCAGCCTTGGTGAGTCTTGAGCCGCAAGGTGTTCAACCGAAGTCGGAAAATCCGGATTCGGGCGAGCAAATCTCGCGACGGGCGATTCTGCTTGCTGGCGCGCACTTGGCGCGGTATTCCCCTTAGGGGCGCGCGGCCACCGCGCGGCCTTGGTCCAGGCTGCGGTCTGGGCCGGGTCGGGCGATCCGTCGGGCATTTCCTCCTCTATTTCGGACTTCTATCCCTCTATGTTCTCGGATTCGGATTTCCGGGATATTTTCGGGCTCCGATTTCGTATCTTAATTTTATTCGGATCTAAATTTACATTTGGACTCGAGTTATTGAGTCCATCGGTGTTGAGTTTCCGTGTAACCATTTATTCGATTTAAATTGTCTTCGGCTTCCCGGGTTTCCGGAATTTTGATTCCTTTTTAATTTAAATTCAATTTCTCATCTTTTATGATTCTTTATCCATTTATCATGTTTATTATATTTATTTATTTATTTATTTATTTATTTTATGTTGCAAAATTCTCGGGTATTACAGTCTACCCTCCTTAAGAATCAACTTCGTCCCCGAAGTTGTGTTTCGGCTTTTCTCGTGCTAAGGTCTTTTGCTTGTTTTATTATTTTGGACTGAATTTAGAATTAAAACTTCTAAGCTGCCTACGTACCCTGTGAAGGGATCAAGCCATAACGTAGTTCAAAACAATTTGAATTTGTTTGCTTATTTATTTGGAATATATATTGTTGAATCAAACTCAAAAATAAATGCATCTACTTTATTACGGGGTATTACATCCTCTCCCCCTTAGGACTTTAGTTATGTCCCCATAACTGTCGATACGTTATTCTCAAGGGGCTTCGGGTTTTGGGTCTTTATTCTGAGGATATCGGTGCCCTTGGTTGTTGCTATTTTGACCGTCTAGGTTTCGTGGCTGGTCAGGTCCAGCGGCCAGGTCCTCTCTCTTGGTGATATTCTTAGTATGGGTTCGGCACTCTTTCATCCGATGTCCACGTCGACCACACCGGAAGCATGTGTCGGGTTGAGGGCATCCTCTCACCAAATGAGGTTGGTTACATTTTGGGCATCGGGGTACGTAGCCTTCACGGTTGAAAATCCTTCTATTGTTGCCTTCATCGTCGCCTTGGGCTAGCTCATTTGGTCCTTCACGATAATTATTCCTACCCAAGTCAATATCGGTTCTGCGGTCCTTATCTCTTTTGCCTTGTCCATAGGGACCTCGGTTAGTCTCACCTATCGCCTTACGCTTCAGTCCTTGAACTCGTGCAACCGCTACCGCACGATCATAAACAGCTTGTAGGTCGGGGTAGTGCACCCCTGTGATCACCTCGCGTACTGCCAGGTTCAGTCCCATCTCGAATTTTTGAGCCTTCTCCGCATCTGTGGGTACTAATCTTGGTGCGAACCTCACCAGCTCCTTGAATCGAGTGTAGTACTCTTGCACTGTCTGGCCCCCTTGTTTCAGCGACAGAAATTCTTCGTACATCGCTGCTTTGGTACTCAGGGGATAGAATCTATTCCTGAGCATCTCCATCATTTCCGCCCACGAGTAGGGCTCATCATCTTTTTGCAGTTTCGCTTGAGTCGCTTGCCACCAGTCGTCCGCTTCGCCTCCCAAGTAGTACGAAGCGACGTGCACTCTCTCTCCTTCCGGACACTTGACCGCCCCCTGAAGCTTGTCAAAAGTCCGGATCCATTCTTCAAGTTTTTTGCTAGATCCTCCTCACCAGCATAGTGGGGTGGCTGGTAAGGATCCACCATGGCCAGATAGTTGGGACGAGCTTGGGGCGGAGGTACCGCCGCAGCTTGACCCTGATTGACTTGCGCGTTCCCTAGCGCAATCAAGACCTCTTCTATCGTCCGAAGACGATCGCCCACATTGTTCGGTGCGGGGGCGTCCTGCGCACCTTGAGGTTGTCCTTCTACCGGTTCCGTGACATTTGGCGGGACTTCAGTAGTAGTTTGGGGAGCCGGTTGGGTTCTCGGTCTACCTCTGGGTGCCATTCTGTTACAACCAGTGTGGATTAAGCCTTGTGAAATTAACATATAGTCTTAACGATTTTTATAAATGTATATGTGTTTTGTAATTTCGCACGTGGTGCTCGCTCGAACTAAGAAGCGCCGTACGCTCATGGGTTTTATTTTATTTGATTTTATTTTATTTCGATTTTTTTTTTTAATTCAGACAGGTCTGTCCAGATTTTTTTTTCCACATGAGGAAATTTTCTAATTCGTACAAGGATAGGAGTGGCTAAGGCCGAGATTTGCTATGCTTAGGCGTGCGCTTAGATGAACGCGATCTAGAACTACGACAAGATCAGTCTCTAGTGAACGTTTCTAATTTGATGTCAAGCCTCTAAGTCATCTAGTGCAAGCAAAAGATATAAGTTAATAATCGCGAAGATTCTAGGTTAACTTCGCCAAGATTCTAAGTTAAAATTCGCCAAGATTCTAAGTTAAAATTCGCCAAGATTCCAAGTTCTTTAAATAAAGGAGATGCAATATGCAAATGCAAATGATGATTTCCCCCCAAAAATAATTCATGCACTATATATATATATATTTTTTCCATGGGTTTTAAAATAAAAATTCATTTCCATGGAAATAATGCTTAAAAATTTAAGATAATATTTAAAATCCTTGGACCTCTATATTTGGTCAAAATAATTATAATTTGGGCTAAAAATAATTTGGGGCTAGGAAAGTTTAAAATAATAATTTTGGGCTTCCATAATAATATTATAAACACTAATGGTTTAAAAATAACAATTAGTAGTTTAAAAGATAATAATAATTTAAAAATAATAATGGGTTTAAAAATACTAGCTTAAAAATATCCGGGCTCTGATACCACTTTGTAACACCCCGGTTTTTGGTCACCCAGGTCGGGGTGTCACCGTCACACCTCCCTAGCAAGACACGGTTTCTCCGAGCTCGCTAAAAAGATGCAAGGCTATGGTTTTTCAGAATTTAAAACACTCAAACAACCCATTCATATATAATTTAAAAATAATACATCAAAGTTGCAGCGGAAAATAATATTTGCATATATAATACAGCGGAATTTAAATATAGGACCAACATGGCCTAATCACGGGTTAAACAGGCCCGTTCATGCAATTCATAGCTAAGACTAGAATAATAAAATAATATTTCCCCGAATATCCCATGCATGCATATGATGGTGCATATTCTTCATGCTCTGTATGAAAAAGAAAGTAATGGTTTTGGTCAGCACAACGTGATGAGTAAGTTAACACATACAGGATTATGGGGTTTCAAAGCCATTAATTAAATTTAAGGAAAACATGTGCATAACACCCCATAACTTGATTCATTTATCAAATAATAATTTTAAAGGCATAATTCACAGGATATGGACTCCATAAAATCATAAATATAGCTTGCCAAGTAAAATAATTGTAGGACATAATTTAAGAGCATAATTTAAATAAGGGAAAGAAAACATTCAAGTCTTTTAATTTTTCCCGTTAATCCCTAGCCGAGTATCAAGATTTTATTTGTAGTCAAGTTTCTCTCGCCGTTTTGGCACAGTTTCTCATGTTCAACACCGTCGTCCAATCAGGCACGATGTGCAAAGCTAGGAGGGCACCCTGCAGATCACTCACCCCCTACGTAGATTACTCCCGTCCGTTTAGGCATGAAGCAAAAAGATAGAGGGGCACCCGATGGAGCACTCACCCCTTACATAGGTCACTCTCGTCCGTTTAGGCACGAAGCAAAAAGCTAGAGGGGCACCCGATGGAGCACTCACCCTCTACGTAGCAAGCTCAAACTAGTCATAACGGGATTTCGAAAATGTTTGTTTATGTATTTCATTTCAAAGGAGTTTCCACTCATTTAAACCTTAAAGGCCAATTTCTCAAATTTAGTAAGTTTCTCAAAATATACTATTTCAGGATGCTACTCGCTCCGATATCATTTAAAAATCCTTTCCAACAAGAATTTCAAGATTTGACTCCGGTAACCGCTGTTTACTCTAAAATTTATTTAAAATTAGATTCAAGTCCAAAAATTCTAAACATTTACCACTGACTTGGAAACATCAAGATGAACAACTTTCGTGTTTTAACTTTTTCAATCCGAGATACCAAAACAGGTCAAAAACGTCAATTTTCGTCATATCATTAATCTGTTCGAATTTCGTGTACAGCAGTTCAAGATTTTCAAGATCTACCATAGCAAATCAACTCCAAACTTAACGAAATTTTACAGAGCCCTTCTTAAGACAGTTTTCCACAACTTTCATGTTCGGCTAAAGATCTAAATTGGCTTAAAACTAATGTCAAAAACGCCTACAAGATCGGACCTAAGTTCTGTTAAGAAATTCAAGATCCAAATTAAAATAGTCCGGTTCCAGGCCGATTTCAGATATCAAAACGTCACTACAAATTCTGAAAATTTTACAGGAGATAGATCTAAGCCTTGGGAACGTTTTTCATGTTTTAATTTTTCTCGTTTGAAGACTTTTAAGGGTTCGGAAAAATTAGACAAAATCGTTGCACCGATAGAAATTATGTGTTGACAGATTTTCGAAAGTTTTGATTAAGCCTTTAGGTTAAGTGTTTTAAATTCTCCGAAAACCATGTAAGTGTCAACTTACAGATTTGTAGTCATCCGGGATCGTCGATTTCGGAGGCGTGGCTTCCAGTCCACCATTTATCTCCTTGGTTCGTCGGGTTCTTCGTTCTCGATTCGGATCGGGGGTTTAGAATAGAAAAAGATCGGATTAGGATTCGTTTTCGAATCAAGGATGGAAAAGAATGGACAAGAACAGATCGGATCTTACCCCGTCGATCGAAGACTCCCAATTTTCGTCCAAATCAGTCCCTTTGTTCGGTTTTGTGCCTCCGACGACTTCCGGATCTAGGGTTTTGTGTATAGATAGTATCGTAGGGTTTTTTGAAAAATGTTCGGGGCTTCCAGGAGGTGTTATTTATAGATAGGCATGACCTAGGGACGTCCAAGGTCAGCCTTGGTGAGTCTTGAGCCTCAAGGTTTTCAACCGAAGTCGGAAAATCCGGATTCGGGCGAGCAAATCTCGCGATGGGCGATTCTGCTTGCTAGCGCGCACTTGGCGCGGTATTCCCCTTAAGGGCGCGCAGCCACCACGCGGTCTTGGTCCAGGCTGCGGTCTGGGCCGGGTCGTGCGATCCGTCGGGCATTTCCTCATCTCTTTCGAACTTCTATCCCTCTATGTTCTCGGATTCGGATTTCCGGGATATTTTCGGGCTCCGATTTCCTATCTTAATTTTATTCGGATCTAAATTTACATTTGGACTCGAGTTATTGAGTCCATCGGTGTTGGGTTTCCGAGTAACCATTTATTCGATTTAAATTGTCTTCGGCTTCCCGGGTTCTCGAAATTTTGATTCCTTTTTAATTTAAATTCCATTTCTCATCTTTTATGATACTTTATCCATTTATCATGTTTATTATATTTATTTATTTATTTTATGTTGTAAAATTCTCGGGTATTACACCTGATCCGTCTGCAATTGCTCATTATCTACTTGCAACCCATATATCTGATTCCTCCTCCTCCTTGCTTTGGTGTGAGCATGAAAATATGCCGTGTTGCGGTCTCCCAATGGCACCCATTTATCCCGCGCTTTTTGAAACCATAATTGTTCTTCTTGGATTAACACCCTTTCCAATTCCTTATTGAGTTCCCCTTCAAACCGGATCAATCAGGTGAAATCCCAAACTTCCAATATCTTTTCGATTCTCTAATCCTCCGTTCCAACCTTTTTTTCCTATCCACTATATTCCCAAAAACTTCCTCATTAAACTTTAAGGACTCGCAACCCACCTCCCCCAACATGGTTATAAAAGGTGCTTTTGAAGTATTACCTCAGCATTGTCGTACCACCTCATCAAATGCCTCATGTTGTGCCCATGCAGCCTCCCATCTAAACGGTCGAGGCCTCTTCACATTGATTGGATTATTGCACAACAACAAGATAGGACAATGGTCCGAGCCTAGGCGTGCGAGATGCTAAATACGCGCCTCTCCAAACAGATCTTGCCACACCAAATTAGCCACTCCCCTATCCAGCCTCTTCTGAATCCTCTTATCTACCCCTACTCTCCTCATCCATGTAAACATGGTCCCCATCGACGGAATGCTAAGGAGGTTACATCAGTTGAGCACCTCCCTAAATTTTTCTGCCCATTCCGGAAGGAAGACTCCACCACTCACTTCATCTTCCGACGTAATTTCATTCGGTCCCTCATCACCATCCAAGCCCCTTTGAAAAGTGCCTCCAATTGCTGTAAATTAATCCAATCTTGTCGTCTTCTCTGATAGTTAGGACATGAAGGTGATCGTTCAAACATTCTGGCCCGCCCTTAATTCCATACTGATCATCCTGCTCCGAATATCAACTAACGTGCATTGACACGCACAACCTCTCGCCTTAAATACCCATAATCCCCCTGCACGTCCAACCGTATCTTGAATGTGTATAGGTTCATAACCCATTTGCCAAAACACCATGCGAACTCTATCATACTTTCCCTGAGATTCCATAATGCAAAGTATATCCGACTGACTCGACCGAATACAATTCGTAAGCCATCGCTGCGAATCCTCTCCCATAAGCCCTTGAACATTCCATGGAAATATCTTAAAGTCCTTAAATGCCATAAAATTATGTTGTCAGGGATGTCACTCCTTGTTCTTAGTATCAGGTACCCTCGACCGCATCAGCCCAGCTTTCTACCCTTGAGTCCGTATCACTCTTATAATCTGTCCCCCCCGTTGGCTCTACCCATCCCAACGCTAGGACCTGTTTCTCCCCTCCAATCTCCACGTGTCTGTCACTCGACTCCCCCTCATTCACTCTCGTTCGTTTAGTTCCCGTGGCAGGCGGTAGAATACTTATAAACCCCGGGCCCTTCTCCCAACTCTTAGAAACGACCACAGCCCCAGTGCCGCTTGGAACCTCGACTTTTGGTGGCTTCCCCTCTTCATCTTTTGCCTTATGCTGCGTCTGCTTAAAGGTTGAGCTCTACTGCCCTCCCTTATAATCCTTCGCCCTCAGTGGTGGTCACCTCTTCCTCATCTCCATCGTGATCCAATCCCCATTCACCTCACCCACCTTATCATCTGTAGGCAATTCCGAAGGCCCCGACACCTCCCCATGTACACCCTGCACATTCACCACCGCCGGCGCAGCCTCCTGGACCGGAGCTTTTTCCCTTCCTTGCCCTTTCCGTCTCCTCCCTATTCTCCAGATTGGCTTCCTCCTGTCCCTTCTTCCCTGTCCTATGCTTGCAATCTCTAGCAAAATGTCCATAGGGGCCGCACTCATTGCATATCAGATGGAGACCTTCGTCTGCCAAATGTATCCAACGCCCATTCACCAAGAATTTCTCCAACACCAGTTCATTAAGATTCAACTCTACACAGACTCTAGCGAACCTGCTTCTTTCATGCGGCAATGTAGTCTTATCAAATTTCACCACCTCTCCAATTGCCGATGCAAAAGCATGTAGGAAATCCTCCTTGAAGTTGCACGGATATGCCCAGCATTCTGGCCCATACCATAGTTTTTCTAACCTCCTCCGTCGCCAGATCAAACTCCTTCTGCCACTTCATAACAGGAAGATAATGATCGAACAACATCCATGGACCCCCATTGATACTCTCTCCCTATCCTCGTCCTTGACAAACCGCACCACATAATATCCACACCCTATATCAATGAGATCGAAATCCGCCGACTTCCACGTCCTCGCCAGTCTCTCCTTCAAAACTTTGAAACCCATGTTCATCCCGTAGTCTTATCGATTAATGCATCATGCCATTCCCTACCAACTTCCTCTTCCAGTGCATCATCAATCACAAAACTCGGAATTTTCTTCTCACCCCCTACATATTCTTTTCGAATTAACTTCTCCGCTATTAGATCCATTTTCATCCGCACATCCTCCGCTTGCTTCAAATTACTGTTGAGCGCTTCTTTAAACGTAGTAGAAAAACTTGATCTTGCATGAGTTTTGGAGTCATCAGCCGTCGCCGCTTTGTCTCTTTCTGGGGAAACCCTAGTCGCCCTCATGTTTTAGCTTAAGATTTCATGTTTATCAATATTTTGTAGAAACTTAATGTTGTCCTCCAAAAAAAAAAACAGAAAAAATTGGAGAGGCTTATTATCTATTAGAGGCAGTCGCGGAACTAAATTTTTTATCACGAGTGTGAAAATTTTAAATTGTAATACCTTGAGAATGGTTTAAAAGGAGTAAATAAGTTAATCATACCAATAATGTACATATCTTTTAGGTAACAATCCTATAAAAACTGCAACAATAGGCGTGCTTATAATACTCTTCGATGCACCGACATTTTTCTTGAAAGTAATTCATAACTTTATCCATATTTATCTCATCCAATAATTTTTTTTCAACAAAAGACAATAATTAATCATTTAACGTTTCATTACTCATACAATTACACAACTTAGATGAAAAACATGGCCTCTCCCCAAACCTCCCCGCCTCCTTTACCCGTGCAGCCTCCACCCCCTCCCCCGCCACCACCAGATCTGGCTCCGTCTAAACCTTTTTTCCGTGATATTGCTCTTCCTTGCCCGACATCTACTACTCATATGGAAACTGATCAAACCCCGTTTCGTGATATGGTCTCCTACGATTTTGTTGATAATAATCCACTCCTTCCCATCATTGAGTTTGATGAAGCAGCTATTGATCGCCTGAGTGCTCCGTTTATGGATGCATTAATGGTTCAGTTATTTGGAAAGCGTCTCAGCCTGGCTACGATGGAAACTTGCCTCAAGTGAATCTGGAAACCTAAAGGTGAATTTCGGGTAGTAAACAATGATAAGGGTTACTTTCTTGCGAAATTTTGATCGGCCGAGGACCGGCGTCACGCACTCTTTGATGGACCTTGGTCTCTGTTCGATCATCACTTGGCGGTACCCTCTTGGTCAAGAGATACACATGCTAATGCAGGTAAAATCACCCGCACGTCTGTTTGGGTTCGGTTCCCAGGATTGGATCCCATGTATTATGCGGAAGAAAAATGATGCTCATTGCTGAAATGGTCAGGAAACCGATGCGAGTGGATATTAATACCAAGGAGTTGAATAGAGCACGGTTTGCGCGTGTTTCTGTGGAAATTGATCCGGCTAAACCTGTGATAGGTAAGGTTCGTGTTTCGAATTGTTGGCAGACTGTTGCATATGAAGGACTCCATCACATCTGTACTACATGTGGGAGATTTCGTTTTGATCTCAAAGAGTGTCTCCACCGAGATATTCACGATGAAAGCTCGCCTCCTCCTATGTCAGTGTCGGCGACATCTAAACACGCTTCCTCTGATGAAGTCCCGATGGCCGAGAGGACGT